>BMAW01014360.1:161778-219886 GCA_019974015.1 Nephila pilipes
TATATATATATATATATATATATATATATATATATATATATATATATACATATATATGGATTACAAAAAAACTTAACATACAACCAACAGAGCAATTAACATACTAAGAATACTACAAAACAAAAGTAAATAGTCATTTAGAGACAATATTGAAGTAAGAATGCATGTTTAGCAAAACAAAACAGTTATATTCAGATTTGAGACTGAATAGTGGAATTAACTTGCTTTAAGGCACCCACTCTTTTCCAATATATCTTGCAAGGTCATTGTAAAATGTTAGAGAAAATTCGTAACTACAATTAAAATAGAATCTGCAACAAGGAAGGAAAACTGTCCCCATTATAAGCATTTAAAACATTCCTGAATCCACAGTTGCAAAAACATTACAGGTTCAACCTAAAATCTGATGTAACATCCAACTTTAATAAATAAATGCATCGAAAAACCATACAGCATAATACATCAATCAATAACTCCCGAGACTAACCCAGAGATGGCACTCGTAGTAAACCAGTAACCAGGTCTTTCTAGAGTACTAACCTTTGCTTGAAACGTGTCAAAATTTTAAGTTGATCGGACCAGAAAAAGCTGAGTTATCGAGGTTGGAGTAAAGTCGCTTTGTAGTTTGTTTAAAAAAAGGAAAAAACCGAGTTTCGTGTTCTGATAAAACATTGTTTTTTAATGGGTAAAAATACCGTGCAAGCGAAACAATGGATTGAAAAATGTTACCCGGACTCTTGTCCATCAAAAGCAACGATTTGTCGGTGGTTTGCCGAGTTTAAACGTGGTCGTACTGACACAAATGACGCGGAACGCTCGGGTAGACCTGTGGAAGCCGTTACACCGGAAAATGTGAGTGAAGTGACAAAAATTATAATGAAAGATCGTAAAGTGAAGCTCCGTGAGATTGCTGAGATGACACAGATATCATATGGAAGTATATTTACTGAAAAAGGTTTTTTGAAGTGAAGTGAAAAAGGTTTTTTCCAAGTGGGTGCTGCGATTGCTTTCGATGGAACAAAAACAGCAACGAGTCGATGATTCAGAAAGCTGTTTATCGCTATTTACTCGCAACAAAAAAGATTTCTTGCGAAAAAAGAAAAAAAAAATTTTTTTTGGAAGAAAAAAAAAAAAAAAAAGATTTGGAAAAGCGTTGGAACGATTGTATCACCCTTAAAGGTGATTAACAAAAGGTGTTATGTTGATGAATAAAAAAAAAATTTTGCAAAAAAAATGTTGTTTTCAATGTTAGACTCGGGAGTTATTGATCGATGTGTTATATCACATTATACATCGTAAGAGTGAGTGAGACGACTATTTTATGAATCCATTTGAATCAAACTCTTTAAAAACTTGTGACGGTGCCAATGGACTGAATACAATAAGTAATTTTATTAAATATAGCATAAAAAGTTTTTATCTTGAGAGCATGAAAAATAATTTGAAATTCACTGCCCACAAAAAGAGATTTTTCCCGAAAATTCTTAAAAATAGCCACTAAGATAATTCTCAGCTGTTAAAAAAATAAAAATAAAAGTTCTGAATAAAATGAAATAAAAGTGTATTTGTACATATAATCTGGACTTGTGCTCATTGAAATCTTGACAACTAGACCCCTAACAAACAGGTTTTGTTATTCTAATGTTGAACGGTGCATTTGTAGCCAAAAATTAATATTCAATAGATCTGAACATTCAAAATTTTCCAATTCACTGAAAAGTTAAGAGCACTAAGATCAAGATTTCAAAATTTAAATATATTCAGACTCAAAAGAAATTTTCCCAAAGTTTTAAGATGTGACTTAACGAAAATCATTCAAAATTTTAAATAAGTAAAAACATTAAAAAGAACTCTGTCAAAATATTAAAAGACAATTATTATGATGTAAAAAGAACGATATATCAAAATCTAAAGTTCAAAAGAAATATATCTTAAGTATCCCGCAAAATTTCTCAAAAAATTCTCCAATAGAGTAATTTAAAACATATTCATCTTAGAGCTGTAATAAATTTATGACATATATAATTCTTTAAAAAGAGTAGAGGATAATCCTGTTCCTACAGATATCTGAAGAATTTATTTATATTATTATGTCTGTCGTTATTATGGGTAGTTAAAGAAATATTTTACAATGTAAACATTTCAAAATAATATTTCTGCTCACTAAGATTTTCTGCTCAGCCATAACAAAATTGGCCTGTAATAAATTCAGATCATAAAAGTAAAATGTATTGTTCGGCTTATAATCCTTATCTTTTTCAAAATTATTAAGTCGCCTATATATCTGAATGAAACGTTTGAAGGGTTGTTAATACGGTGTAAATCATAAAAATGTAAATGAAAATTAGCTAGACTATTGCAAACTGGTCTTCCTTGGGGTAGTCCTTGCCCTATATATATATATATATATATATATATATATATGCAGGGTGTCCATTTAAGTCTTGCTTTCAAACCCAGTCTTAACTGTGATAACTATTGCCTTAAACGTGGTGCTTAGGTATAATTAAGTAGCTATGGGATACAGGGGAGATATGATTCAGTGCCACCTCTCAGCAAACAGTGAAATTAGCGTTCCTATTAAAAAACATAAGCGAAACAGAAAAAAAAAGTTTGTTTCAAAGTCGTAGAGTATCTTAGATTTAGCGCGAAACTATACATTGAACTCGATGATGCTAAGAACAGAACGTGTAAGATGCCAGTTTGTTAGGTCGCGATTTCCCATACTTGTGCGTGTTTAATTTTAGTAAGGATCGTGGTTCATATACCAACGCAGCACACTTAAATGATTGTTTAAAAATCACCTTATATACCGTACGTCAATCATCCAAACTTTTCTCTCAAGACACACTAACTCAACTTCTTATTTGATATACGAAACCCGCGTGCAACTTGATATACTAAAAAATGCACATCATGAAATAAAAAAAAATACTAATCTACATGACTATTGTATCTATCGGAGAGCATATTGAACACGGAAAATAAATGTTTTTGCTGATAAATAGTCCCCCCCCCCTTTCAAACGCTTTTCTTAGCTAACAGTTCTGGATATTGCGAACAAATTATCTATATTTACATCTTGCAAATCTTTCCCTAGATGCAAAATGAAGCTTTTATTTGAATTTTTTAGAACAAGATATTACATGAAAATGTTTACTTTTGTGAAGAGTAATCAAATGATAAGCTCATTAAAATTCGGATGTAAAGATTGAAATTTTTTTCGTATATTTGATAGTCATTAGAAATTTAAAGAGAAACTACATTTAAAGCAATTTTAAGGTACAAGTGAATATAACATAAATTCTTTTGATCCGATATCTTATCATTGGTAAAATTTTAGGAACGTTATTTTTTCAATGTTATTAAGTATTCTTTTTTTTATATATAAAATAATTATAAGTCGATAGAGTAAAATAAAAATGCAACCTGATTTTATCATGACTATAAGTATCCACATTGATTTATATATCCTGTAAATAATAACCATCACAGATATCAGAATTTCTATTAAAGTCTTAAATCACGATTTTATTTACGCAATATCTTTTTTGATTTAAAAAAAACTAAGCATATTTAATATTTTTCATACCAGATAATCTTTGGAATACGTAGTTTCAAACTGAGCGTGAGATAAGAAATGACAGTTAGAAGTTAATTAATGTTTTTGAAAACTCTCTTCCTTGGTTTTATTTCAAAAAATGAATAGATGAGATAGAAAAGAAAAATATGCGATATTATCTGAAGAGTATATGCCGGCATTTTCTAAGAAGTTATTGCAGTTTTATGTATCTTCAAAAACTTTCTAACCTGAGAGCAGAAACATCGTTTGTTTATGGAACTACAGTTCCTAACGGTCCAAGTTTGTATTTGCCATATCTCTCTTCTTTAATCCGCTTGGGCATTGAATCGGAAGCTGCAATTAGCAGTTAAAATACTCAGTATGCTACTGTGTAAGCCTCCACAGTTTTTCACTGAGAACTTAATAATAAAGTTAGTGTGCTAAATTGTGCTGGAGATTTACCTAAGTTTCTGCAAAACTACTTCGTAATAAAGAGCATGGTAAAATTATGACTGCAGAAAAGCTACTGTTCCTTCTATTGCAGAAATATTTATTTCCCTTACACATTAAAGCAGAGAAATTTGGGGAAAAGTTTAATGTAATACTTTTTTTCTGTAACGTAAGACATTCTCTTCTAGTGTAATCCATTTCTCGAACTTTAGATAATACTTTCATAATGTTAATATAATTTACTCTACTAACATTTTTATTCCTTATTATTTAATTACATTACGTAATTTTATGTTTGAATTAGTAAAGGGCTAGGTTAACTTTTCTATGCTAGTGTACAAAATTTGATACATGTTTGAAATTTTTTTTCTTAGAACGTAATAGTGTTTTTGATTGTACATTTTTAAATATTTTTGAAACACGAAATATGTTCATTAATTATGATCTATGTAATTTTTAACAACATAAGTCCAATGAAACGTCATTTATCTTCTAATTCACCTTTAGTTTGATTTGATGAGACATTTTTACTTCATATATTCTAAAGTTTTGAATAAAGTACGTTACTCTGAGTATATTATCTCTTACTGTAACATAAGACTATTTGAAATCACTAATTAAGAACCGTTCCTAAAAGGATTTCGGATATCGTACACATATTATTTTAAAATAGTTATGAAATTATTACTTATTTCTTAACATTTAATGTATTGGGGTGGAATTTATTTTCTCTTTGTATAGAACAATTATGTACACACTGCTAGACAGAGAAAATACAACACCATGAAATAGTGAAGAGAATGTGATGAAAATTAGTAGATAGATAGATAATGTACTTGTAAAAGTAATTGAATTGAATTTCAAACAAATAATGCAATACTGGATATAACATGCAGTGTAGTCAGTTGTAAGTAGGACCCCTTTTGTGATACAAGCAGCAACCCTTCGAAATAAAGATGAAATAAGCTTGTAGATAGTGTCCTGATGGATGGACTACCTTAAGCGTTCAACTATACCCTACAGTTTGTCCTCCGATTCAGGCTATGACAAACCAATCAAATGACTCTCAATTTAATCCAGCTTATACTCGATGAGTGAAAGACCTGGAGACATCGCTGGCCAATAAAGCAAATGGGTACCTTGCACTGATTGTTTGTTGATGATTAGTGTGACACCCCAAATCATAAAGTCGTGTTCTGGAGAAATAGGACGTAGAAGGATTGGTCCCATATTTGCGTAGCCTCCACACTCTTATTTGGCAATTGTCACTGGTTATACAAAAACGAGACTCATTGCTGACCACATTATTGTGCTATTCAATCGTCTATCCGGCTCTGGGCTTAACAATTTTGAAATCTATCGCGTCGGTGCATGTGAGTCAATGTAAAGGGTGACATGCATGTATTCCACCCTCGAATAATTGTTGATGAAATGTTCTTGCGGATATTGGAACTTCCAATACATTCTGCACATCCTTCAAAATGTTGATACTAATGGACTGTGGGGTCTCCACCACAAGCTTCTGGTGCTTCGATACAGCATTCTGACAGCCGTCTAGATGCACCACTTCCCTTAGCATAATCCCCATATCTTGGCTCGTCTCACTTTCTCTGTATCCTTTGAATAGTAGATTCAAATAGACTTATTTCGACTATGATACAACGGAGAAAGCAACCAGCAGTTTGTAGCCCTAAAACAAAATCCTTCGTGAATGCGTACAGTTGCCGAAACTGACTGCGTTGCCATTAGTTAAACATTTATTGAGCAACACGGGTTTTTTGAGACAATAACTAGCAAGAGAAACGAGGTTTCTTTGGTAACAAGACAACAATTGTTTACTCATCCGGCGTTTTCTTTTCTTTCATTTCGCTAATCAAGTGACAAACTTCCATTTCGTATCATGTATATAATACACATATTTGGTTGTGTAATATGCATTATTATACAACAAAATCTTCATGGTGTTGCAGTTTGTCTCTCAGGTAGTGAATATGTATTCTTCAAAAAATTGTTTTTTTTAGCTTGAATATAAGTTAGTTCAAGGTAATCTAAGGATTCGTTTAATTTTCCCAAAATTTCTAAAATATCACCAAATTAAAAAATTAAAAGTATAGACTGTACAAATGGTAAAAAAACCCCAATAGAGTTTCATTTCAACATTTTTTCTAATTGTTACCAGTAAGAATTGTTTTTTTTAATTATTAATTGAATATACCTTTAATAACAATAAATATTTAACTTGCTTTCGTCAAAAAATATGGTGTTAGTTAGGCTGTAAAAATATATATACACATTGCATCCTCAATTATAATAAAATTAATTCGTTAGAAATATGTTTCCACATGCTAATTATAAGTAAAACATTCCATTACTAAACTGCACAAAATCCTACTTATCTATGACAAAATTTACATTCTTTTAAGCATTTTCAAAATTTTCATCATTTTCACTTTGCGACAACTCATTTTTGACTTGGTAGGATGATACTTGTAGTTGAACATAACCCTATACCCATTTTGAGAGATCGCTTAGTATGAAAAAAAATCACCTGTTAATATTAAAAAAAAAGACATTACTAGAATAAGAATTTCTGAGTTTTCATGAGTCAAGGGAAACTGGATCAGATTCTTTATTGGAGTAATTTGAGTAACAGAGTTTTCTAATTAAATTTTGTGTTCTAATGATTGCTTCTCGGGAAAAATGAAGTTTCCAGTCCATCTCAGCTTCATTATTGGGCTTCAATCCAAGAAGAATTCTGGATATTGCATCCATATGTTTAACATATAGATGATATTTATGTAGACGATTGCATTCAAAAGATATTGAAAATTAAATTATATTTGGTTTTAAAAACAGGTCCATTTTAATACTTCTGAGAAATGGATATACACTAACAATAATCACACGCAATTCAAAAAAATGCACCAATATGTATGACTTTAAAAATATTGTTAGTTTAGGAAGCCAAGACATTCTCCAGAGTTCTGAGAAACCATGAAAATTTCGTTCTCAATTATCTAGCTATCACGGGGCTTTTAAAATTTGCCATTGCCTATAATCCTCCAAAGCAAGTTTCTTCAATTATTTGGATGGAACGTAAAGGGTATAATTAAATAGATAACAATTATTAACATAACTATTATATAAAAAATATTATACATAAATATATGCGATTTTATTGCACATATTTTGTTATTAACTTAATTATATTTCATCAGTTTTTACAACTGCACATATTAAATAAGTTTAAATTTATTTTCATATTATTACAATAATATAATGGGATATAACCAGTATAGAGCACAATAAAAGTAATTAATTAAAATAGGGTATTGAAAAAATTGTGTTAAATCTATTAAAATCATTGTACAAATAAAGAAAGTCAACTGCCTACAAAGAAATTCACTTATAGAAAAAAACCATACCTCTAATATGCAAAGGAGGTTTAGTTTCCCATGATTAGCGATACTAAAATGTTTTAGTATAATTCAATAGATGTGGGAAAATCCAATTAAATTAGTGTTGGTTATTCATATAGTATAAGAAATACGCAAGGGAAAAGCAAATTTTTTAAAGTTTTGATGAATGTGCAGATTTTCTCCAGGATAAATCACTGTAGAGCGTAAGATAGGAGAAGAGTTATATAATAATTTTATCATGCATTATAACTTAATAAAATTTTTACAACCCATTTGAATCTTCTTGATAAATATGTTTATGTGAGGATATACTGTCTTTCTCGCAATCTGCTGACGTTAATGAAAATGTTGGGATCACTGCTCCAGACAGATCTTGAGCGGTGATGAGTAGGGGATATTAAATATAATTTCTTGAGTATAGTTTTCTTGTATAGGAAGGCATATTATTTCATTCGGTCTTCGTTTCAGAACTGATCGCGGACAGTGGTAACAATCTACTCGTCTAGGAATAGTTCGAAATTAAACCACATCACAAACAAAGATAGTTTTTGGTCGGTGTGAAATAGATGAGAGAGAGAGGCCAATTAGTGCAGTTTTTGAAATCACACAGATACACACAAACATACACGAACACACAATTATTAATTTATAATGTTAAATAGATATACTCACACACAATAAAATGTAAATAAATTCATAACAATTAAAAAAATATTGCTAAAGCAAAAAAAAAAAAAGAATTAAAATTAATTAATATTAAAATCAGCAAATATTGCAAAATACAAAATTGAAATAAACATGTAGTGAAATCAAGTAAAAATCATTAAAGTATAAAACAGATTATTTAAAATTTAAAGCGTCCAAAGTATTATAATGTAAAAAGTCTTAAAATAGTTTAAATTATATTATTATAAAAAACCAAGAATATATATTAAACTAGTAAATATTTAAAATTAATTAATAAATATCTTAATTAAAAATACAAATAAGTTCAAATATATGAAAAACCTTATCCCAAGTTCTACAAAACATATCTCAAGGAAAAAAAAAGAATTTAGAAAGTAAAGACATAAAGGAAGATAAAGTAACACACACACACACACACACACACACACACACACACACACACACACACACACACACACTATATACACTCATAGACAAAAATTAGCGCACCAAGAAATAATTGCGAGATCGTAACGAAACTTGGCATGAAAGTACATGTCAGGAGATATGCAAACAATTAAATGCAACGTAGTTGCGCATTACGTATAGCCGGTAGAGGGCGTTTAACGTCGTTCTCCGTGGGTATAAAAATTAACGAAAGTTTGTTTGAGTGTGCTGGATCATTTACAAAGGAAGGCTAGTAGACATGCCATTATGCCGTTTTCAGTAATATGAGCAGCTGTCGCAGTTTGAGAGGAGAATCATCGGCATGATGGGCTGGAGTGGGGTCAGCTAGGCAGTAACTCAACAATTGAGCCATATATGTATATGCCATATATATATATATCTGTAATATTTGTGTACTCTCTATAATATTCAAAATTCGTATATAAATACTTTCTTTTAAATTTTATTTATTGAAAATAAAAATATTTATCAAATGTTAATTTAATGAAAATAAATTTATAAAATAGATGCTTACAATTTAGTTAACGACAAAAGCTTTCCCATACCTAGAAGTAAGAAAACTAAATTGAATCATATTGGTAGGTAATGTACGATTAGTTAGTTAGACAGAATAAAATTATTCCAGGTTAATCACATTGAATTCATCTAATGATCAGACCCTGATTTCTTTGTTATCTTTGTATCCATGAACATAAGAGTTTTCCTCTTATCTTCATAAAGCAGTTGTACTGTTAGTGGTTGCATAAACCAGATGCATTAACTAGTACCTTCGTGTCTATTTGTGGTAAATATTTGCAGCGCACGTGGTATTCAGTGATAGTTAGTCGATTTACTTGTATCGTATTCTTTTACTTCGAAGACCTTCAGAGGGTATCTCTTGGACAACATTTAAAAAGGAAACACATAAACATTATATTATAAAAAAAACAAAGTAAGAAGAAAAATGATAATTCTTACAAACTTTCATTTATAATGTGAATGATTTTAATTTTAGTTAAACTTCGAGTTATGAAGAGCATATATTTTTACAACAAAAATAAATACAGCTTATAAAATATAATTGTTACATGTGTAGACTTACGAAGTTAACTATTGTATTATTATTAAATCTAATTGTCTATATGAGCCTCCAAAATAAATTTACAACATTCTTATTATTAAGCACTGGTGTTCAGTTGTGGTTTGTTTTAGATGATTTTTTGCTTGAGTTTTGAATAAGAACATATATTTTTATATACGAATGGATTAATTTGATCTAAATAATTTTTTAATCTGTGTAATTTTAGAATAATTTAAATTTAATTAGTATTCCAAAGGAAAATAATTTTAAATACATTTTAATGCTAATTTTTAAAATTTTTTTTAATATTGATGGAATTACAGACCATTAAATTAAAATGACTAATTCAGATCCTGATAACCTAAAAATGTCCAACAATTTTCTGAAAATATAATGCTATAAATGTGTGGTGTATCGTAATTATTTATATTCATGTAGCTGATTTGCGATTAGACAAAAGCAGAATACCCATCGAGTTTTAATCATATTTAATGAAAATTGGAATATGTGTGTGACAGTTTCCTCTTTAAAACATGTTTTGAAAAAAAAAATTCTAGATGTTAATTGTTTACATGTATTACATATAATTCTAACTTCAAAATATATAAGACTGTATCGATAAATTTTAAGGACAAACACACAGTTCTAATTTTTAAGAGTTATTAAATGAATTTTGCCTTTGTCCTTGCTAATGCTATTTAGTTTGCATTCGGGCCAAGTTCTGATTGTGTTGAAAAAAAATGATAATAGTGCTTCACTTTACATGCACTTTGAAAAAACAAAAGCTCATATGATTGCTGATTCTGGCTTAAATATTTTAATGCATTAGATGAAACTATAAGCAGATGGAACCTTTTTATTATTTGAAGAATGTTCTCATGCGGTTCTCAGCGACATTGAAAATACTAAACTAATACAAAATATAAAACACGAGCTTACCTTTTTTCTTCCTGGATCCTGTAAAGGAATTCTTCATCTTTCCATCCAAGAATAGGAGCGAAAGATACCAAGAATCCGACGGCCCAGACCAAAAAAATCATTAGCCCAATTCTGTTGCTACTTCTCTGTCTCACATAGTCGACATTAGTCACTGCCCAGTACCTATCTAGAGCTATAGCCAAAAGATGAAGAATGGAGGCTGTGCAACAAAGAACATCTCCAGATGTCCATATTTCGCAAAGTTCAGGACCGAGTATCCATTCATGGTTGACTTCATAAAGTGCACCCATAGGCATAACTAAGCAAGCCACCATCAAATCTGCAACTGCCAGAGACAGAACCAGATAATTTCCAACTGTTTGCAGATTTCTTTCCAAGAAAATGGCTGCTATAACAAATACGTTTCCAACTACGGTTGCCAAGATGAGAAGACCGAGCAAAACTGAAAGCAGCACCATTGTGACCAACTGCATTTCGGATGAGTGAGATATAGTAGAATTGGTATGAACTCTATCTGAGATATTTCCCAAAGGAAATGAAATATTTGTCATGTTATCATCCAGCCAATAGACTTCTGTAAAGTTGGTGGCATTTGCAACTTTTAGTAATATTTCATTTGGATCCATGGTTGAATTAAATACTCCATCAGCATCTTCAGAAAAATTCTGAATAGCTTCAGAAGTATTCTGGAATTCTATAAATTCTGTGTAGTTATCAGAAAAATTGGCAGCTACAAAAACCTCCATTGCCTTAGTTTACCACCAGGGGCAATAAATCTCGAACAGATTTCCAAATAAAACAGTCAAAACTGCTTAGGACTTCTTCAGAGGGTCCTATTCCACTAATATCTCTTTGAATCAGAAGGAATTTATTGATAGAGTTTATAACAAAGAAAACTGTGGAATGTTTATTGCCCAATTTTTTAAACCACGCGTTGTTATAGCGATAGCATGGCACTTAGAAACAAATTATGATTCAGATAAGTCTTTCTGTGTTTTTGTGACGATAGGAAAGTTAATCATACTGGTATATAGAGTATTAGAATCCTATACAATTTGTAATTTATAGGCCTAAGGGCTGCCCATGAGCATTATTAAAGTAACATCCCCTATGGGTTTTGCTTTATCCTTCGAAATACTGTTTTCAAGAAAAAGATTCTCTTTTTCTTATACTTATTCGAATACCCTTTTCTCTGCCATATGGAAGTATCCAAGGAAAATGATTCAAAGTCTCTTTCTTCAAAGATATCAGTTGAAATATTCAGTTTTTTTATAATCTTGAAGTTTTTGGTCTTGAAAATGTCTAGCTCCCTCGACAAAGCAAAAAGATGGTACTGGGAAAGGTAATCTGAAAATAAAAAGAAATTTAAGAATAAGGTTAAAGAAGAAGAAATAATTACACTACGGATATTCATTTTATATTATAATGTTATACACATATCATGTAGCCGAAATGTTGTTGAAAATATGAGATTAAATAAAATGCAGTAAGAACTAAATAAGTTTGATAAATAAGTTATTATTGTACTTATTAATATTTAAATAAATAAGACTTGGGCGAATAATTAATATTAGTGAAATATTTGAAACAAATAGAATGATAAATATACTTTCAATTTGATAAATCTGCTTCTGCCTCATCAATTGTTAATTATTCAATAAATAAATAAATATTAACAAGAGAAAATAGTAAATTCTTTTATATACAATTAAAAGCTCCGAAGTAAAAAGATGTTTTGAAAGTTTTTCCACATTGAAAATTATTTAATTGAATTGATTAATTATAACACATTTTAGATTGTTTACATATATTTCAGAGTAAATTTAATTTTTTTTCGAAGAACTTGAAGTAAAGAATGTCCAAAATAAGCTTTGTTTAAACAATCCTTCTAATTAGAATTTTAATTACAAATTGAAAATATGCCAATACCAGTCAATAAAAAATCTTTTTAAAATTATTTCTCAATTGATAAAGAGATACGAAAAATAGTAGACTATATTGGAGAGCTTAATTGCGTACTTATTTTTTTACACTGTTTTAACTAATTATATTATTTCATAACAAATAAAAAATATCATATAATTTATTTACAGTAATATATATATATATATATATATATATATATATATATATATATATATAACTATAATGAAATGTTCATTTTAATAATTATTTACTTTTAGTTTAATTTGCAATAATTCTCACATCTTTATTTACTTTACAAGCATTAAGATTGAAGGACTAAGAGCTAAAGTTATGGAATTAAAAATGAAATTGGAAAAGAAACTTAGGGGTAAACATTTGCGTTTAGAATATAAACTTAGGAATTATTTTATAATATTGGTAAAGTTTCAAGTCATTATAAACACATTGTTATCAATAGTTTGGTTCTCTGATTATTATTAAGCATGATAATATATATTCACACTGAAAGTAAAGCAAACCATTTAATACTTTTACTGCTTTTTTTCCCTTCATTTTATTAAAAACAAGTTTTTTTTTTAAAAAAACTTATTGTAAAAGCTAAACTTTGTTTAAATAACCTTTATTGTTTCTTCTAAGAATTTATTTTAATGCATGGTTGTAGCTAAAATTATAAGCGTCAAATATCGAATTTAACAGTAAAAATATTTATAAGATATAGACAAATAAAGCATACATTTCTTAATGATCAGTGTATTAAAATAAATCCTTTTGATTTAAAGCTATTTATGTCTGAGAAATGTGAAAAAATCCGAAAACTTTTTTTGAACTTAAATAACTCTCTAGAAGATTTCTGACATGATTCGTATTCATGTCTAACCCTTTTGTCAACTTTACATAATATTCAACATACGTTTGATTTATTTTTCTTAAAGACGATTTATGAAATATCCATGACTTTAAAGATATATTGAAGGTGGGATTCCCTTTTAAAAATTGTTCTTAATGTGTATACATACATACATACATATTTTTATATACTCATGAAAGTAAAGCAAGGATTTATTCTGTGATATAACTCTTATAAAGTAAAATAGTTCTGAGTATATATCAAAATTCAATCAAGAATAACTGCCAACGATAAATTATGTTTTATTCTTAGTGATATTTTAAACTGTCACCAGAATCATTATATATATCATATTTATAAAACTGAAACCATTTATGTGAAATGTTTTTAACTGCGCCTTCTTATGCCATACGAATAACATTTATGTTTCCTCTCTAGGCCCTCATAATAATTTTTTATATGTGACTAGTTAAATCCAAACTTTATTTATCATAACTTTATTGTCTCAATATAGTTAAAAATCTACTATCTTCAACAATTTTCTGTTGATTTCCATTAAGTTGATGTATGCTCAATACATTATTTTAAACTGCCATAAAGAGGACGTAATAATGTGAGGTATTAGATTCTATTTTATTCTCACTAACTGAGGATACAAACTATCTTTTATAAAGGAATACGGCTTTTTACTTGTTTATTATTTCACATTATCCTTTTTTTTTATTTAGAAACAACATTCAATTTTTGTACATATTCTATTGTATAACACACAAATATTAATATACCAATATCTACCATGTATAAGGTGCCCATTAAACGAAACACGAAAGTCCAATAGGGTCAGATTAGGTAAGCAAGGAAACCGCCATACCCCACGATCAAACGCTGAAATGCGTCTACTACTACTAATGCAAGTTCTGTTTACTTTTGAAGCTTTGTGCGACGGGGAGTCGTCATATTATTAGTATATATTTCAGAGATGAAGGAGTGACAGATTCTCAACAAAATCGAATATAACGTTCTATAGAAGCCCTTAGTATCATGCTCGAGTTAAAGTGCCTTCGTAGATATAGATACAATCAGCCTGTCATTGAAATTTTTGCACCAAACGTTAATTGACCAGCGTACTTGATGTCGAACTTCAAAGGGGACATTGTTTTATTTCTCAGGGCCCGATAAAGAGTGTTCTGTACATTTAACTGAGAGAAAAGCATATTCCATCCATCCATATTACGTTTTCTAGGAACGCTGATTTCACTTTGAACTGGTTCAAGATAAAGTTGCAAAAGTCGTAACGTCTTTCAGCATACTTTGCTGACAGAGCATGTTTAAGTATTAGCCGGTACGGATGAGCTTCTACATCGTTCAGGATTTTCCAAATTTGGCTTTTTGAAAAGCGTGATTTTTTAAAATTGTTTCAATGATCTCTATTACATTGCCTTGCGGATGAGTGAGGGCATATTATAATACATTTTCTGATTGAACTTGCTGCTTAACTTTAATGGTGTACTGGATTACGATCTCATCTAATCACATAATCCGTTTCTCTTAAGCGTTTCACAATATTTTTGATGGTCTTTCGTGATGGATACATTCACCGTAAATTAGAATAACCTTGTAATATTCACAATTTTAGAAATTTCTCCATGTTTACAAACTTTAACGAACAATTTCGGGAAATTATTTTTTAATTGTGATTCTTGCCGAGGAGGTATGGCGTATTTATACAATACTCGAATTTCATACGATTCGCATACCGAGCACGGATTGAATTGAATTGGTACGTCTTGAGAGACAAATATCCATGAACTGCATGCAGTATACGTCGTTTTTAAACACACAAGCCTCAGTATTTGAACCAAGGTTCTTTTGAACATTAATCTGACGCTGTACCATTGAACGATAACTCTGGCTAACTTTTGGTCAAAAAGATGAAATTTTCTCTCCTTTCATTCACTTTGTTAACCTCACGAGTTTTGAAAATTGCGTCGAAACAAACTGGCTCCTTACACGTTCTGTACTTAGCGTTATTGTGCTCAAGAGGTACCTTTTCGTGTCAAATCAAGGACGCTGTACAACTTTGTTCCCGCGTCTGTTATCATTTTCGAGATAGAAGCTCTAACTCTTCCAGTTGCTGCCAGATGGTGCTGTAACCGATCTCACCCTCTAGCACATAAGTCACTGCACTACATCTAGGCACTACGATTAAGGTAATATCTAATACCATTCTCAAAATAATGAGGGATGTAGGACTGTGGTGGAAATCCTGTATATGAATGTATGTGTGTATGTTTTGCAACATATGTGTTTTTTTCAGGGGCTATTGATTTTCAAATCAATTTTTTAAACTTTATATTGAGGCAGAAGAGATAATTTAAGGAATGTAATCCAAAACATTTCTCAACTTAATTTTTCGCAATCTTAAATCATTTTTAAAAATCGTTTGAATTAATATTTTTATTTTCAATTCCTTGAAACTATATTTTTACATATATGGTAAAAGCATGTTTTGTTGTCATGTAATTTTAAACAGGTATGCCAACTTAGATGTTTTCTTAATGCATTTTTACCGCATTTTTTATCGAACAGAGTATGGAAATTAAAAAAAAAAATGTATAAAACAACTTTGAACTGAATAACAGTAACAAATATTTTTGAAACAATTTACGCACAAAACCGTATCTTTTTTTTGTTTGTTATATCGAAAAAATTACAAAAGATTGCAGTGAACGCTGTAAGCGGGTAAATTACTGTTGGCACTTTTAAGTCAATATAATTATTTAGGAATTTGTGGAAGTAAAGCCATTGTCACTATTTACTTGATCCTTAAATAGTCAAATAATGGAATATATTAACCGATTGAAGCTAACAGGTTGAAACTGATTTATTGTAAATAACCCTGGTCGTAACGGATCACTCTATTTTGATTATTTTACTTCTTCTTTGTGTAGAAGTAAAATCTAAGAAATTCCTTTTTCTCCTTTAAATTGAATAGCGGACTTATAATACAAATCAAGAATAAAATCCTTGAGGGGGATAAAAAACTGTTTCGAACTAGAAGTCAGCAGTGTAAGTAGCTTCTTCATACGGCAACAAAGGACAATCACCGTTCCCTTCCGGCCTGACAACCACTCTCGCACCGTATATTTAATGTAAACGAGAATGGATAGTTCTTGAAACACAAAAACGCTTTAATTACGCTCTTTAATAATAAAAAAGAATGGAAATGTTCAACATCGCATAAAAATAACATCGTTAAATCTCATCCGAAGGCATTACAATCTAGCTGAATAAAGACTGAGATATACTGCCAATTAAGTTTACCAAATAGATGGCAATTCCTTTCAATTGCATATATTCTTATAGAATAATAATAACTGGAGTAAATAATAAAACTGAACTATTTTACTAAACTGTTCAATCAAGTTTTATTCTTTAGGGTAAAGTAATTGTTCCACAGGATGAATGGTACCAAGAAACGTCTGGAAAAAGGAGAATCTTGAGTGCTAATGATCTTCCAGAGAAGGGGAAAAAACGCAAATAAAAGAAGCCAAAACCGTTGCATTTGTTTAGCAGGTGGCTGGCATTTCCCTTCGGCTTTTCCCTCATTAAATCTGTAATGAGAATCATTATGAGTTAGGACTAACCAGAGGAAGGGACGACCAGCTTCAAGTTGGTAATTTCGACCTAGTACCTACTTTGTCGCAATTAATGAAGTAAATTAAAGTTCTCAGCTTTAGAAAGATTAATTTCGACCAAATACCCACTACAAACAAATACATAGTGTTCCGTGAAAGAGTACATCCTTCCTAATTCCATTGTTAACGGATCAAAGCACTGCCAGGTATTTCTTTTTTTTCTCTCACGCTTCTGTGATTTTATTTTACTTTCTTTTCTTGTAGTTTAAAAATTTATAAAGCCTAGCAGGTATTTTTTTGGTCAGCAGAAGAGTTTTTCATTAATCCTTAGTTTAAAAAACATGTAGTTTTCTAAAGATCTGAGATATTTTTAAGCGAGTTTATTAAATTAAAATCCTTTTAAATGGAGAGTAGCACCGGATAAGATGTTAAAATTGTTTTGTCTAAAAAGTTGATTATTTAATAATTTTACTTTTTTCGATTATCTATGAAACAGTAGTTTAATTTTTAACTTGTTATGCATACTTACACAACACAACGTATAAAGTGTTTTTTAAATCTCAGTTTAGTTAAAAATCTAAAATAATTTTAAAAAAACAGTAACAGATTTTAAGAAAGCTTTAATTAGAATTTTCAGTTACATTTTACTTATTCAGTTACAAGGAATATTCCGAGGCAACAAAGCAATGTTATGTTAGATATTGCGGGGTGCTTTTCTGAAAATCTTTTTGACGTTCACTCGTATGTTTAGTTTCTTCATTTGGTAATAACGCTTTGATTCTGTTTTATCGCTTTTACTCATTCATGAGTAATTGACCGAGATTCAAAATTATGAGGTCCGTCGCCAATAGCCCTTGTGTTGCTTCTAGTGCGACGTTAATAAAAACTAAACTAAACAAAAATACTTATTAATGAGGAACAAAGTTCATTTTCCGAAGCTTTTTTATACAAATACTCAGAGCTGACATGAACTGATTTCCATTTTAGTACATAACAATGTTCTTGGAAGCAACCGAGAGGAGAATATGACATTTCGAATTGTACAATTTTCTAAAGAAGATATGCTGTTGACCATCATTGTACTTACTTTACATATTTAACTTGTATTACGAGGACATGAGACTAAGGATAACTTAAATTGTCTCAAATTATTTTGCAACTTTTTAACATTACAAATTTCTTCTTATGTTGCCCTACTTCTATTTTACATCTCTAGTTAAGAGTCTGTCAAATCATTCTGTTGAATGAAAACAATAATTCTAGTTCTTAATTCGATTTTTGTAAGCTCGTCTTCCTAAAAACTTTATAACTGTATAAGTTATTCAAAATAAGGGGTTAGACCATACCTTTTCAAAGAAATGGGACTAGATAAGATGATTGTCAAGAAAGATAGGGAAATTGAATATCAAGATAATTCAAAAGAAGCGAATGCAATGAAAATAAAGAATTTTTTTTATGGCGAATGCAAGCCCATACATACACACAGAAAGAGAGAGATACAGAGAGAGTCCACAAACACAGAATTTTTTTTTAATTAACACAATCAAGTAAAATCCAGAACAAACGATACATTATTCAAATCAGTCTTAAATATTAATATCTTCGATTCCTATATTGTATGACTGTAGTTCGTATTGATTGTGTTTCAATTTCTTACTGCAAAAGATATTATTAGTGAATATTTAAAAAATGATCAACAACTTAAAATATTTCTTAATAATTGATTTCTTGAGAACTTATTTTGGTTTAACGTGAAGCAATTCTCCTGTTTTACGGTCGAGGAAGCCAAGTGGTCATGGTCCGGACTTGTGACCGGTGTTTCGTCTAGTCGTGGATTCGAGCCGTGATGTCACTAAAGACCCACCATGTAGCAGGGCTGATGCACGTTAATTCTTTAGAAGTCCTGAATCCCCCCCGTTGGTCTAGTATGGAAGTTTGGAGGGGAGATGCCAGCTTAGGTTTCGTCCTC
Organism: Nephila pilipes; assembly: GCA_019974015.1. Taxonomy (NCBI): domain Eukaryota; kingdom Metazoa; phylum Arthropoda; class Arachnida; order Araneae; family Nephilidae; genus Nephila; species Nephila pilipes. The sequence goes on from BMAW01014360.1 coordinate 180,723, forward strand.
GTCACTTGACAGAGGTTCAAAATTATGCAGTCTGTTACCAATAGTCTTCATGTTGCTTCACAGTGCGACGTAAATAAACAATCACATCACACATCTATTGTTTTAAATATTTTAAATAATAGAAAAATCTTGAAAAGTATATAGCCTAACAATTGAATAAAATGAAGTGTATTGAAAAAATGCATATTCTCTCAGGTGCTACGAAAAATTCCTTAATTATATATAAAATGTTTTAAAAGAAATAAAATGTTAAGGTGATAGAAAAATGAATTTTTATTCTGCTGAAAATCTTGTCAACCTAGAAGTTCACTTCTAATATCAAACATAGCTTACGGATGATAAGTCAACAAGTGTTAATAACTTCTGAAAGTGCTTAAGGAGTACAAAGGGTCTGCGTCACAATTACATTCCAAATTTTATGACATTCATAATTATTTACATATTTCAGAATATTTTACAATGGGTTTTTTCATATTAAAATATTTTTTAAACACTTGTTGTGAACATAATTTCCTGTATTTTACATTTTATTTATATTATCGATTAATTAATTAAAAATTCTGATGTATATATATATATATATATATATTCATACCTCAGAGCTAATTCATTCTTAGAAGTATATTAAGGTTCTGTCTTCCGTAATAATTTGGGATATTGGGAACTAAACTGTGTAAATTGTCAATATTCCCTTGTCTTGACATTGTTAGATATTCATAGTTAACATATAAGAACTTCCTATCAAATACTTTATAATTACTATGTTTTTATTTTGATGTTATAAATAAATGTTTACTGGAAATTTCGTCTAAAATAAAAATGAACAACCAAGTAAAATATTTTATTACCTAACAAGGAAATGTTTTAAAAACTTTTTAATGATTATTTAAGCAAACAATTAAATTTCCATTAAACGCTACCCTAAGCAATATTTATACAATGTTATAGAATCTGTAGTGTTACATATCTTATTCATGATTTACATATTTTTAAACAGCAAACAAAGTGAATAAATTGTTAGTTAATTCTAGTTGATCTATTATAAACAAATGATATTTACTAAAGCATTTTGAAGCTTAGAGATTTCCAGGGATTGCAAAAGCGGTATTTGGGCAGTATTTGAATGATTTTGCGCATTTGCGCAAAGTGGTATTTGCGGTATTCAAAGTGGTACATTGCGCTTTGAATGAGATTGAATTACAAGTACAATGGGAGGCGAAGTAATTTTAAGATGAAAGTGGTAACATTCAGCTTCTAAGAAATTATCTACCGGAGCGTCAGGAAATAGTTAAATATTTTAAATAGCTTTACCGTGTATCATATGGAAATCGATTCTGGTTAAACTAATAAGTAATTCCCATGTTAGAGGTATTTTCGAACACATTGCAAAACAATATTATCTAAATTCCAGATATTTATCAAATAAATGATAAGTAATTAATCAGTAATTTTGTGCAACTATTTTCATTCTGAATAGAAACGATTAAACTGACGCAGAAATAAGGCAGAATCCCTATATAACACCCAACATAATCCTTATATATATCCAGCATGTATATTATTCTTAATTCGAATTCAGACCCCAAAACAAGAATAAAGTAATATTATTTAATGTTTTAAATGCAAGGATTGCTATTTAAATAACAATTCGACAATGCTCAAGGAGTAAAAAAAATGATAAATTACGCGGTCTGATATTTCATTAGAAGAGATACTTATTTTGTATTAAACGTACAGAAGAGAAGGTATACTGTATCATTGATGCTTTTCTAGATATACTAATTTAAACTGCGGCAATATAAACATTTAACATCGAAGGGTAATCAGATAAATATTTTCTCTTTAAAGAGGAATTCAGAGTTGTTAATCAATTTAAAGAACATTTGAAAAATGTTTCCAAAATAAAAATGTAACCATCTATATCACTAGCCTACTTCTGACAACCATAATTTGAAACTCAGCAGTACATTTCCATACTTAATAGGGCTCTAAAAATAGATTCATAATAAACGCAAAGCAAAAAGAACTTATAAAAATTTCTCTCATCCTACAACAGGAAGTAAGTTTAAAATTACAATTACCGTGAACCCACATGAGTCTAAAAAAAGTTCTAAGCCCATCCTTAAAGAAGACGATTAAACGATCTTATACGACATCGATGACTCTTGGTTGACAGATACTGTGGACTAATTAAAAAACTCTATCCGTTAATAGTCTTCTGAACACCGTAACCGAATGTAATATCTGTTTTTGGCTACACACTTTTAATTTTACTTTCTCTACATAGTTTCACTTATTATTTTAAATTATGCATCTCAATTTTAAAATTTTCACTTTTTATACTGTACATTTTTACTCTTAAACAATCATAGAAAATCAATTTTATGTAATTGTCTTTTCAATGCAGTATGATAATTTTATTTTTCCACTGTATAACTTTACCTTTATTTGGAGCAGCACAGCCATACCTAGCTCCTGCGCCATTAAAAAATCTACTCTCACACACCAACCTTAATTTCATACTAATCATTGTTGTAGATCTTAAGAAAACTTGACAGCTGATAAAGATAAAATTATCACATCAATATCAAAATTGATCACACATATTGATAAAATTGATTATCATCACTCTCTGAAGAATTGCCATTATTAAGATACTTAGAGGTTATTTTGGACAAACGTATACTGCATTTATCCTTCATTGACCTTCAATGGCTTAATTGACATCACTAGAAAACAGTATAGTTGAATGTTTTTTCCAGGTCTAAAAAGCTTATGCATTTTTTTTAACGAAATTGGACTATTTTAAGTTTTAGAAGGATTCAGTGTATATTTTTTAATATTTAGATAAAGTATAATTTTTACGCGCATCTTATATTAATAATTATTCACATATCAGACGAAAAGGCTGCTTAAAGTAATAATACAATATCTTCTATACGCTGATATTTCAAATGAGCAATGGGTTTGGAAGAGCATATTAGCATATTCTAGGAAACTCAATACATTTAGCTTTAAAAATTAACCAAATTTGTCGCTCATTTAAATAATAAACGAATAAAAATGTGAAGTATAAGAATTCTATAAAATTTGAATATGAAGCTACGAAGGTAGAGATCCATTTTTAGAAAGTGTATATATATATATATATATATATATATGCAGACATACACCTCGATATATTAAGTAGTAATTAAATAGTATAATAGTTAGGTTTTAGAAACCAGTAAAATGTTTCAATTCTAGTACTTTTTTAAGAATATTTATTAATAGAATTACTTAATTTAACTGTATTTCATATTGATACTTGAGTTATGATTTCAAATTTAGAAGAAATATTTGAAATAATTTCTATGTAATTTAAGTCCTTGATTATCCCGTAAGGAATTTTCCTTCAATTTTAATTACTCTATCGGGAATAAATTAAATATCAATTAACGACTTCAGAACAAAATCATTACTTCGAAAAAATTTAATGTATTTCAGTAAAATGACATTTTCAATAAAAATAGGTTTGACTGGATAAAACATTTTGAGAGAAAATATAAACTTTGATCATTAAGATTAAACGCCATTAAGAACGGTCTTACATTTCAATGTTTATTTAAACTCTGTCTTAGAATTTTTTTGTCAAATTGCTTTTACGTAAGCTACATCAAACTTATAAGACGAAGAATATTTATTATTTTATTTGAATATAATGATTGTACAGTTGAAATTTAATTTTTGGCTTCTAGATAGAACGAACTTATTTAGTAAGATATTTAATTCTATAAAAGTTTTCAATTACCTTTTGCTAATTTTTACTGTTTAAACATCATTGGTAATTATTGATAATTAATTAAGATTCAAGAGTTAAACAGCAGAATGTCTGTATTATTCTAAATGTTCAAATATTAAAGCTTTATACATAGATTCATGGCAAAAGATTTTCGTAGCCACCAAATCTTAGGAAATAATGGTTATGTTAAAAATGATGAAAAATTTCAAATTGCATCCTAATCTTATTGCAAAAATTCTTATGTTCTTTACATTTCCTTTGTAATGTTTTTGAAAGATCAATGCTTTCATTAAGGAAAGGGGAATTTATTTTAAAGTATAAAAGTTCTTTACATCACATTTTCTCTTTCAGAAATTTAAACCTTTCCTATAACAAAGAAGTTTTTCTATGACTTGTATATGAGAGTAACATTATGAATATTTATTTCAAAGATTGATCATATTAATAGAGACAGCACATCTGTGTTTAATGACTTAATTGCTTGCTATTTATGATGAAATGCTAATCTGATACTAAAACTAGTGAACTTATGATGAGATGGTAATTTACCAGTACAAAAGAGGATTAGTTCAGTCTATGCTTATTGAAGTAATTACGAATCATCATTCAAAAGATTGCCTAAATTTCCAGAGTAAACAAAAACTATGACCAACTTATTAAAGTACTATTTCTTATGTGTTTTATAGAAATTTTAGTTTGTTACAGTTATAAAGTAGAATATAATGTAAATGTATGTACATGATCGGAATTATTTATGTAATTTAGTTTTCTACGAAAGTTAAAGAGTATCTTTGCAAAGCAATTTTACTAACTAATAAAAGCAGCACATTTCATGAAATAAGTATAAATGTCTTTCTCAAAACAATATTGAAAATTTAATAAATTAAGTTGTTATTAGTTTTAAAAAAGAGAAAATAAAAAATATATAAAAAGTTTTACATTCGAAATGTTTGTAAATGTATCTTTTAGCTTATGTAGTCTCGATAGTATAATAAAAGAAGGGAAAGTGCAGACAGTGAAAGACAAACAAAATTTCCAGTGTTTGATGAGAACTTACTGCAAGTGTCTGCAAGAGCTCTTGTTGTTAAGAGACTAAAAGCACACAAGATATTGGCACTCTGTTGATATTTTATTTTTGTTGAAACAATAGAAAGTTTTCTGAATTTATTACAATAATTCTTGAACGAACAAGTGAATAAACAAACTCTATTGAAAGGGGTAATCCTTATTTTTGTTGGTATAGGAAATCTCATTAGATAATATTAAATAGAAATGCATATGAGTTTCATAATTATTGAAAAAATATTAAAAATAATCCAACACTAAATAGAAAAGTGACTGAAATATTCTCGTTGGTAAATGTTTAATGTACATAAGCTATATTACATATAACTATAGACTTGAGCCCCTCTTATGGATGATGTAATTAGTTTCATTTAAATATTAGTACTGTTTTTGGAAATACCCTGAAAAGAAACGTATTCATCATTTTGTTAACAATTTCTTGCTGAATACAAGTGCATTATGTTAGAATTATTTAGATTATAAAGAACGAGTATATTGTTTTTCAATGTAGTTAGCATTAAAAACGAATGTAACTATACATAAATACAACTCATATAACAGTGAACCTTATCGGATGTTACAATATATTACCTATCTATAGATTGGAACACTTATATATGCTACAATATACGATCTATCTGTAGATTAAAAACACTTATAGATGCTACAATATACGACACATCTCATGAAGTATAAACATTTATAGATACTACGATACATGGTGCATCTAACTACGATTATTGCATATAGAATATTACATATAGTATATAATTATCAGAGTTACAATATATGGGTCATCTAATGATGGTGAACAGTTATGGATATAATCATATGCTCTTTACTTAATAAGTTATTGCCATAATAAAAATTGCTTGGTAATAGAAAAATTATAATTAAAAGAAATACAATTTTAAAAGTCTGATCAGAATCGCTATGTATTATGCAAAAAAGAAATTCAAGCTCATGCCTTAATGAATATTTAAAATATTATTTATTTGTGTACAAGAAAAATATAAGTTCATAATACAGTGCACAATTGTTATAAGGTTTTAAAAACAATTAAATATCATATATAGTTGGAAATGAAGGAATAATCTATAGTGAAGACAAATTTAATTAGAATAATGTTATTAAAGACTAATAAATGTGAATTTTTTTATTGCAAATTATGTAATGAGGGCTAATTAAAAATTAATTATTAAAAGCAAGGTGGTTAATATATTAAATGATACAAATTATGAAATAAGGTGTTAAAGTATAATTAGATTTCTTAAACAAAATTATCTTCGAAAAATTTTAAATAGAAGAAAGTGAACACACAAGTTTAAAAGAACCAACACTCAGATAGTTCTATAGAGAAATTAAACAGTAGGAAGAAATCTCTTTCACAAAAAATAAAGTCGCCCGAAGAAATTTCAGGTAGAAGGAATAAAGAAGAGAGAGAAGAAGAAAAACGAATCCATAAAACAGCGAAAACTACGAGGGACAAAAGAAAATTCGGCAAAATCTAAGAAACGCATATGAAAAGGAGATTTAACAAGAGTAAACCACTTTCTTCGCTGGCTTTTAATGTTCTTTTCCATTCAGCCACAGAATGTGGCACTTCGCGTTCGGGAAAAAGAGATAAAAACTTCAACTCCAACGAAAAATAATTGGAATAATGGCGCCGGAAAACAGTTTCCAGAAAAGACAGATTTCGAAGGTTCAGACGATTAGTTTGGGAAGCAAACGATCATTTTATTTTTACTTTTTTCCTTCCCTCCAAGTGACGGGGTTAAGACAAGGCTTAAAGACACCGCAAATTGCTCTTCTAAGAAAAGAATATTCCAGAAGAAAATATTCCGTCACACAATTACAGAGATTTTCTTGTACCGAAAAATGTAAAATAAAAAAGTATAAGTGAGAGTGGGAGAGCCACCACACGAACACAAACTTCAGACGGTATTGCTGAGGGAAAATGTAAAATAAGGAGGGGAAACAGTAAGTACAGCTAATATACTTTGGAAGAAGAGGTGGCATATAGAAGCCATGTATAAGAAAATTAACGAAGCCAGATTGGGAATAATTTTTTTCAAATCTAAAAAAGTAGATTTTCTTCGAACAGTTATTTTTCCTAGCGAAATAAAAGAACTATTTTTCATAAAAAAATTGATACTAGCATAATATTGATCCATCTAGAATGAAGATATCATGACACTTATTTTATTCCAAGTTCTGAAGTCATTCAAAAGCGAATAATATTGATATCAAAATAGGCAAATCCAGTGAGAAATTCGGCATTAAAGCCCTATATACATTTCGAAATCAGTATTTGATCTTATGTTCATTCTTCAAACGTACATATTCTTAGAAACCCTACGATTAAGGATTAATATTCTATAAAGATAATCATTCTTCAGGAAACTATAAGCCCCATATGTTAAAAATGTGTTTTAAGGTTTCTATTTTAGGCCCAAGCTTCTGCTTACATCAAAATTTCTCTAGCATTCAGAATGAACTTTGGACTTAGGAAGTGTTTACAAAGAGATAATGAAAATTGTATCGATTCAAAAATTATTAACTGGAAGCAAATGCAAAATAGAAAGCAATCAGAGATTTTACCCTATTTTTGATCAATAAACATTTGAATTTTATTTAGTAGACTGTAAAATTTTACACTGTTAGAAATAAACGTAATTGTTACATTATTTAAAAGAATGAATATGTTGAAAGTAAATAATAAATAACCAATAAGATAACTCTGAGAACGAAAATACATATAGTGTTATTCTGTGCTATAAAGGTTAAATAAATTATATATTTTCACTTTATTGTGACGAAATTACTACCAGCGTTTCCAAAGTCAAATCTTTCAGGTATCTAAATACAGAATGTTTAATTTGATTCGTTAAATTATTTTTCCAATTTAGATAAATTCAACTGTTCATTTTATTATGAATGTCTTTATACATAAAATGTTAGTAAATATTTTCAAGTATCATTGAAGAATATCCATTTGAGAAATAACTACACGTAACTTTTTTAAGGAACTGAATATTTTTATACTGGTACTTAGTTTTACTATCAGAAAAACAAAAGATTCAATTAAAAATATTTAAGAGAAGAAGTTTTTTTTTAAAAAGTTATTTCATTGGATAACATGATTAACATTGGATTTCATTGGATAACATGTCTAACTCTTTATTTGGGTAAATGGTAAAACGGTTTTCTTTTTCTTAGTAATTAAATTCAATTATGATCAAGATTGAAAGCTGTGAAATTTTTATCAACTAACATACACAGAAATGAATATAATTCTTGCTTTCGAAGCTGTTAGTGTTATCTAGTTCTGTGTATGGTAATGAAAAAGAAATAAATTTCTCAACAATATTTTATTACTAAGTGAAAACTCTTAAATTTTGCTTCCAGGTGCTTAGACACTTCTCGGAAGTTTCCGAAATTGCTTTCAGGTAATACGAAATATCAGATGTTTCATGCTATTCTGATAAGAGAGTGTTAATAAAGCTGAAATCAAATATATTTGTGAAGAATTTGATGCAATTGAAATTTCGTTGATTTGTTGATTGAACTATTGGCGATGACCCTCGTAATTTTGAGCCTCGGTCAAGTGACAAGGATGACACCTGATCTGGCACCTCTCTTTCATAACTTCCACTCAACGCAAATTGGAGGTCTTTGAGCCTCGATAGATTTAACGTTCATCAGTCCTGGCTACAGAGCTGGTCGTTAGTGGCATTGAGGCTCAAATCCACGTCTTGACGAAAACCACCTACAGGAAGTTCGTAACTATGATCACAAAGCTGCCACGGCCAAATTTAAAATTAGGCTGACAAATGTACGTAAAATTCATCAAGGAATAATTCTAGAATTCGTACAATTAAATTGGGACTTTATTCTAATTAAAACATTATTTTTACTTTTCAGAAACTTCAAAAGAAGGAAACTGCAAAATTAAAATGATTCATTTCGGAATTTCTCAATCTTATTTCCCTGAATATTCTATCAAGGAGTTTGCAGCTGTAGTATGGTCACTCACCCTTAGTTAATGGTCAGCGTTTGCAATAAAGTTAATCTCCTTCACTCTCAGCTTAAGGTTTTTATGGGCACATCATTAAATGGTGTTAGAAGACCAAGATTGTTTAGGTTATAGAACCTAGACTGCAATCTAGTAGTTATTTTTAACATAATATAAAAACATACTAACTCTTGAGAATGACAAAAGAATAAAATTATATTTTATTTTCTAATTGATACGTTTTTAAATGATACATCAAATATAATTTACTTCTCTTTATAATACAGGTTTTACGAATAAAAATAGACAAACAGTGTAACGTAAAATTTTACTAAGCAATTTGGATGGTTCACAATACATAAGAACCATTTGTAAAGATAGGATATTTATGTTCTTCTATTAATTACCTTGGTGACTCTTCATAATTTTAATTAGGAAAAACAAAAACCTCGACCCTATCAAATGAAACGTGTCTGATCCAGTCAGCTTAAATAAGCTAATAAAGTGTAACGAAGTGATAGTGAAAATCGATTATATAAAATATATCGAAGTTAATATAAGAGAAGCAGGAGTGGGAAGGAATTGAATAGAGCGTGGAATATATTTGTGCATGTGTGAATATATTTTGCTATTGCTGCAACAAAGATCCGACTCTTCTTTATAGAAGTTGAAGCTTCGCCATAATTATATAATCACCAGCTCAGTCCTGAGTATAGAGGTAAGCTTGATATTTAATATTTAGGTGAAACTTGTTAATAAATGTGTTGAGTGATATTGAACTGAAAAAGAGAATTTCCCTCATTATCATTAATAAAGAAATGGTTAGACTGATAAACTGTGAGTGTTTTAAATTATTAAAATTTGATATATCTGTGCTTAGACTGATAATTTAGAACACAATTTATAACTCTTTAATAATCCTCATAATTGCCTCGGTAAATGTGCAACGCCTCCCTATTTCCTAACCCTTCTGTCATTTGAAATCTCAAGCTTAAAGTCCCTAACATAAATTTAAGTTAAAGACTTTAAGTTTGTGATTTCTAATGACCGATGAGTTAGGTAATAGGGAGGCGTTACACATTCACCCAGCTAATTACGGGGATCCCTAAAGTGGTACAAATTGTGTTCTTCATTTACTTGGCAAACTTATGATTTTATCAGTTTTGGATAGTCTGGGGTTTATATTCATGAAAATAATTAAATTTTATCTGAATGGGAGTAATTTTAATACTTCTTAGAAAATATTAACACGGCTTTTTTTTCCTTTTTAAATGTAATAATCAACCTTTTTAGGATTTTGGATGTCAGGGAAGCCTTTTGAAAAGACGTTTCTGGAGATCTATTCTTCTTTTTTGCTTAGTGATTTTTATAGAAATTTTGAATTCTTTCTTTTACATAATGATTTTCATTGAAGTTATTAATTCTCTTTTTACAAAATTGTACATACTAAATCTTATGTATTATACCCTGCGTTGCATACAAATCTTACTAGTATATCCTAAATTGTATAACAAACCTTTTTTATTATCTCCTATAATTTTATACTGAATTTATCTCTTCAGGTAATCACTCTTATTCATTGTGAATGATATGTATTCACAACTCCAATAAACTCCAATGAAAACACATTTCATCCTTAGTCCATTAAAATTATGTGATAAATATAATGACTTCTCTACAAGATATAATTATAGCAATGTTTAAATTATAAGATAACATCTACGATTTCGTATATCTAATATGTTATACTGAATATGTGGCTTGTATTAATCAGAAAACATGTTCGAAAAAAATTCTGCCTTATATACTAATATTTCATATAAATCATTGACGACGATGAATTTGAATTTATTCAGTTTTTATCGGAAATGTTATAATACAGCTGTCGTATTTTTTCAATATGAGTGACATATTGGAAAAAGAAGAATAAAAAGAAAAAAAAAAAGTATAGTAAATTAACTTACGAGGATTAAGCATCTGAAATTTGGTATACCTTTTAATTCAAAAAATTGTTAAAAATTATTTTGGAAGAATTATGAAATTCAATATTTTTTAATCTATACGATCAATATTTGTGAGATCAATATAGTAATTATACAAAATTTTCAATGAAATTTCCTGTCTGCACATTTTATTGTTGTTTGACTTATTTCTTTGGGTGGAAACAGATAAAAAAGTTTTTAGGTATTTTTTGACATTTAGAGTTACTCATTTTAAAATGTGTAAAGATAGAACTATCACAATAAAGAGGAAAAAAATTTGAAATTTACATGTATAATTGAAACAAATGTTTTTTTTAAAGTAAATCACTTGCTAAAACCGATAAGTGAGCAACTTTTCTCCAAATATTTCTACAGGAAAGAAATTCGAATGTATTAAGATGCCATTTAAGAAACTATTCTAAAGATACCAGAACTCGTTAAAAATACAACAACGTCATAATTTGTTAATTAATAAACAAATCTACTCCAAAGAAAAAAAATTAAATCAGAAATTAAAATTAAAATTTTTTGAAAATTATAAGTTATAACTCTTACGCATATACAGCCCATTTAGCATTAAAAAAGAAGAAGTTGTGCTCTTAGAATTTCTTAATTGGTATCTTATTATAAAGTTAATTGCTTCCACACAGAACTTAACTTCCTTTCTTGAAAGTCAGTTCTTGAAAATTTGTTTAAGCCGCAACTCCTTTGGAACAGACTGTTATGCAGTACTTTTAATGTAAGAGGATAGCTTGAGTATACATTTTAATGGCATTATCGATATTGGCTAATTAGCTTTTCAAACTTAATTTTCAAAAGAACCAGAAATATCCGGTATCTTTCACACAAAAGACACCCTTCCTCCTCCAAACAACAAATAAAAGAAGATCGTATATATATGTGGTTACTAGCGATAAAAGGAAAACATTAAGCCCCCCTCTCACCTTCCCGCTTTATATTGTTTCGTTCGTTAGTTTCTCATCCAAGGTTTATAGGGGCCACAAAACATTCAAAGGGACTTAATGCGCATTTATTTTTATAGTATTTAAAGCTTAGTAAAGGCGTGATTTTCTCATTTTAATTATAACGCTCCAACATTCGGGTGCTAAATGAGTTTCTTGAAGCACTTTGCTAAATTCTAATCCATGGGCGAGGTTTTTTAATCCTGATATTTTTCTTTTGAAAATAATTGTTATGTTTTGTTCACTTACGAATTTTTTTCTTATATTAATTCGAAAGGAAATATTAAATGTTGCAGATGAAAAATATTCTTCTCATTATGAATATATTCGAAATTTTTTTAAGAAAAACTTTTGAGACTTAACATTTTAAGAATTTGCAATTAAATTTTTTTTTTACTTTAGATCTAAAAATTCCTGGGAAGAATACACTTAAGGATTTCTTTTATTTGTCTTTCTGTCTTAATAATTTCTTATAAATATTTCCAACATATATCATTGCCATAACTATTGCAGAAAAAAAACATGCTTATTAAGTGTTCTGTACGATTTTCAGTACTAAAAGTATTTAAAAAAAATGTTAGGTACAAAAATTGTACGTTAAAGTATCAAATGCTAAAAAAGGGAAAAATGATAGCAAATATGAGAAATACAGACATTTATTATGTCTCATTAATGAAACTTATTTTTCAAATGAATTTAAACTTATATGTTTTATACAGATTTAATATTTCATGTTTGGATTTCGGATTTGTGGCTTAAATATTTTTAAGAAATACGGTTTGATAAAAGAAATTATTAGATAATTGTTAGTATGAGTGAACGAGAGAAAGTCTTCAGATAAAGACTAAATTATAGATCTCTCTCTCAAGATATGACTATAATGAAAATTACTAACAGTTAGTGATGAATAATTTATAATTATTGGTAAAAGAGATTAATCTAAATCTTAATAACTTAGGATGAATGATAAAAAATTTGTCTGATTATTAATAGTTTACGAAATTTAATGTTCGTTATATTCTTTGAAATACTTAGAATATTTATAAACACAGCCAAACTCTTAGTAAATTTAATGTATCTTATATTTATAGTATTTTATATGCATTAATTTTTAGAAAAGTACGCAGCTCTTTTTAAAGATATATGTACCGCTAAAAGAAAGAAGAAGTTTTTAAATTTTTCGAAACAATACTGTACTTTCACATAGATTGCGTTTCTACAAAACCATAAGTCGTAAATATTTGACATACAAGTCCTTAAAATTATAATTTTTGAGCTCTTATGTTACACCAGTTTACTAGAAAAATCGAAACAATTCGCATCGAATGACACAAAAGGAAGAAACGTCTAAGAAAATTCAAAAAGTTCATGTATCAGAAAGATAGTAATTTATTTTTTTCAATATACAGTAATATTTGTATAGTTTTAGAGCTCTTCTTACATTTAGATTGTTATAACTATCTTCAGTTACATGTATGGGGAAATAATGAACTGTTTGAATGTAAGTAATAAAATTTAAAAAAATAAGACACTTTCACCTTATCACAAAAATTACACGCAGCGCGTGATAAATGCAGTTAACATTCGAATAATCCACTAGGGTGTGATAAAGATGGATAGGAATAGAAGTTGTTGTATAAACCATCAATTTTTCTATCAATTAAAGCAATCGTTTCCTCAAATAACTCATTTCCCTGAAGTACTGTAAAGAATGGTTTCCCAAACTTTTCTCATTTGACAAACTTTTTTTGTCCTTGTCATTTAACTCGCTTGCTAAAAAAGTATAGGTCTTATACATATAACTGTTTTTTAAAAGTCTTCAGTGATCAAGATCTTAAAAAAAAATTATCTCACAGCATTTATATTATTAATGCTAAAATGTAGATCAGCATAAATCTGCGAGAAATGATTAATTTGACTCATTTCGGATGAAGACGATAAAATATTTAGCATATGTGGCCGAAGGTCATGTGTTCGAATCAGGATTCAACCATCATTAAGAATAAGTGGGGCTTCTAAACTTCAATATCAGTAATTTAGGGTGATATAGAATTATAAGAAAAAGATACAAGATAAAAAATCACGAGTTTCTTCACCGATTGTTCATTGTAAAAACTAGATACAAACCCCCGAAATGTAATAAGATTTAAGTTAAGAAAATCAAATAACTTAATAATTACTTTTCAAAATTATTTTTCATTTTGTTATATTGTAAGTTACTATAAATTTAAATGAAATCAATATAACAAAAATAATGCACGCTTTTTTTAATACGCAATTTCACTATACTGATTCAATTAGATTTCTTCATGACTTATTACTTTGAGCTCTTTTTATGTATGATGCGTAGTATTTTTTTTATAAATTATACATAATTTATTTTTGGATGAAGATAAATTTAGAAAAACTGAAAAAAAACAAAAAAAAAAAAAAAAAAAAAACAGAGCCATTTTAAAGCTTTTGGGCCACATTATAATGCCATTGTAGTTAATAATGAAATTACAATGAGACACAAAAGTATGATAGATAAATGAGACATAAAAGTATTTCTACTAGTTTTTCTATAGAATAAAAATATCATTAATGAAAAAAAGCTACAAGCTATTGACAATGTAAATCAAGTACCCGAACGTTAGTCAACAGTTGTATATCACCCAGACATGTGGTTTAAGTTAAATTATTTAGCGAACTACTTTAAAGTCATTTCAAGACCAGGATTATACAAACACTGAAGAGGAATGAAACTACTAGACTGTGTAGTAAATATTTGAGTAATTTGATGATAAGCGAGAATATTATATTTAATTACCCGCAACCAATAACACAGCTTCTTAGCTTGGGCAATTAAAGTTTCGTAGTTTATCTTTGTAAATAAATGACTCGCTTAAAGTTGAAAGTGGCAGTAGAAAATAAAACACAGCCACAAACACTTATGAATAAATCAACTAGTAATAAAGTTCGAAACTTATAGATGCTTAGCCGAAAGCTGACCCTAACACTGTTCTTCAAAAATGTCATCTTCACCTGCATTTCATATGGAAAAATAAACACCTGTTCCATTAATGAAGTCCCAAAGTCTATGAAGTTCTTCAAATAAAGAGGACATCGTATGTACTGGAAAGCTTCTTTTCTTGAAAAGCAAATAAATGACAAAGTATCGCTATAATGATTTAGGATAACAATCTGAAACCAGAAACACTTGTATTCTAATTTACTATTAAACTGGCTTTGAAGATTATAAAAGTTCTCGAGTCCCTTTGCACCTTATTTATATATAGATGGTTATTGTAAACTCCAAACAAAAATTATATGAACTTGTGTATATATATATATATATATATATATATATATACACAATTGAACGGTATTGAAAACTGGACGTGAATTTATCTCTCACTTAATATGCATAAATCTTTACTTGATGCATTTTCAACACGCTCTAATAAATATAATATTCATTCTCTTATTTCTTAGAGTTCAAAAATCTGAAACAAAAGTTTCCTCCTTAAATTCAGTGTCTTACATTTCATGATTATAATATCAGAGTTAATTTCATGGATATTATAAGCAATTAGGCTTCGTCTTTCTAGTAAATGGAATAATAAAATTGATTGGATTATTTAGCAGAAATATATTTAAATTTTGGTTTTATCAACAAACTTAAGTGTTATAGAATTAGAGAAAAAATATTTCTTACGCATCCAAGGTCATGAAGTAATTTATCTGTAATTGCTAACTATTATTAAAAGTACCTTTGTAAATCATGTACCATATTAATTAAAAGTTAATTGAACCATAGTATGAAACGCTTAATGTTCTTTCAAGAAAACTGAAATCTATAATAAGGTTACAAAACACTACTGTTATCTGAATTATGATATAGAAGCAATTTAAAAATATAAATGAATGTAATTGTTCGAGTAGTATTGTTATCAAGTTATTATGTTTTATTTTTCAGATATAATGCACCTCGTTTTCTTACATGGTTACAGTTTTCTCTTTCCAGATACTAATAAACTTTACCCTATTATTTGAGCAGATCAATTAAATATTCTTCATTTCAACTTCTGAGTTTTACCCACAAATTATGTCATTGAAGCAGTTAATTTATATCCTTTGTTTCCTAGTGTATTTTTTACCAGCCATCTTGTTTGGGATATAATTTTGCAGCGATTTCACGTCTAATAACAACGTAATTATACATCAAATTGTCTCTTTTTTTTCAATCTAAGTCTTATCCAGAACTCTATGTGTGTGAGAAATACAGTCTCACTAAAACAGTATCTAAGTTAACTAGAAAATTAACTAGGAAAAAAATAAAACCTTATAATTTTGATAATAATGATTTTATTGGATTATTATTACATTATAATAAGAAGTGACGTATGTGCTTTGACGTACAGTCCTAAAATAACACAACAGAAATGTATTTCGAAGATCTGTCTCATACTTGTATACAGCCATGTACAACGTACAGGTTTTATATGCATAGATCATTGTATTATTAAACAACACTGTTTCTCTGGTGAGTAAACTTTCTATCCTTGAGTGTAGTTACTTAATTAACTATTTAACGAAACTTTCCTGTCATTTAAATTTATTATGTTTTTCTCCTTTGCTTGCCTTTAATATTTATAAGCTGAAAAATTATGATATTTTTAATATAAGAGTTGTTCATGAAAATGCTAAAAAAGGCTCGCTTTTGCTTTTATTAAAAATGTTTTAATAACATTTGATCATTATTTTGGTCTTATCCGTAATTTTTTTTAAAAATGTTGTAAAAATTTTAAATGTGTGTGTGTGTGATTCTTTGCATAGTTCTTAATTGATTATTAATGCACAAATTATATATTTTTAATTATTAAGGGAGTAATTGTTCATCCTATATTTTACTCACATTCTTTAGCATTTCATTTACATTCATTTTGAGTTTATTTAACTGAAACAATTCATCTCTTTACAAATTACTTTGTAGTATTTCAATAATTATTAAATTTATGAAAATTATCATAATATAGGTGATAAAGTTTATTATTCAAAAGCTATTTCCTTTATATATATACAAATAATGATAATAATAATAATGATTATAAGTGGATGAATATATTTTTGTCCAATTTTAAGATAGACAAAGAAGATTTTTATTCGTATCAATAACGTTCGAGTCGTTTATTGGATTTTTTTCCTTCATCAAATATATTTCAGTTTTATTTAAATATAAATATTCTTTCCTCTTAAATAAAATTATTTGAATAATATAATAAAGTGATAAAACCATATTTATATGGAAACATTTCATAATTATATAGTCTTCTAAAGGGCTCATTTGATCTGGAATTTTAAATTAAAGAAAAACAAAATCTGCCTTGTAAGGCAATAACTATTTGTAATGCTTATTAATAATCAGGTGAATTATTCAATCAATTTTTAGTTTAAGTTTTAATTTTGTTACTTGGATTAATGTTTGCATTCAATATATGTGTTGTCAATTTTTTTAACAATAATTAAATGATTTAACCATGACATGCCATTCTATCCAGATCAGATATTATTTGTTTTCATTCAGAAACAGTATATGTATGATATTAAATAATATTTTTCTAAGATAAAGAAAGAAAGAAAGGTAAAAATGAACAAATGGTTTTCTAAAAGTATTTAATTATAAGTTTCTATCTATTTAATTGATGTTTTTATACGCAGTTTACCCACTAATACTGAGCAATGGGAAGAGTGTTTGAGTAGTGTGGCGATAAAAAAATATTTGTTCATTGAAATCATTGATTCGCTTGCTTTTTAGTGCATCAATATCGGTTTATAGACATTTCCAGAGATATCAAAGCCCCCAAATGGTTTCTGAAAAGTTATTAAGGGCATGGGATAGATTCAAACAAAACGGAACTAAGTTCATTCTGTGAAAGGTGAGTCTCAGGTTTTTGTACTTCAAAGCAAACCATTGCAGAGTCAAACTGTTAAAAGTTTCTGTGTATTGAAGCAACCTTACCGATTAAGTTTAGCGTTAGGAAAACACAAAAGACCGGCCAAATACTTGGTTTAAAGGAAAGTCTTCTTTTTGGAAAAAAAAGTTTGATGTTTATGTTTCCACAAGCAAAGTTTATCCCGAAACCTTCAGGGCAAAGGGAAGAAGGGAAATTTGGAATAATAATATTTCATGTTCTTCTGAAGAAAAGGAATAAAGTTTTTGAAGCTTCGAACGAAATGTTTTCTTTGCCTTAAAAGAGCATTTTTGGCCGGCGGTTAGGAGTTACAGGAATGAAAGAAAAAGGAATTTTCTTTCCCTTCTCCCAAGTGCTTATTTACTTAAGTGCAAGCAAGTAAAGGAATTAGAAAATTGGCTCAATTTCTAGCCCAACTACGTATTTTGCGTCTTGTATTTGCACATTCGGATATGCATTGAAAGAAGAAGTACATGTCACCCAACCGACAAACTCATTTAGAAAGAATCAACTTCCATTTTAGAAGAAGTAAATACAAAAGATTCACGACGGTTCATCATGAAATGACGTCTCTAAGAAGATATTTTCTCACTTCATATTTGGTAACAAGTAACGGAAAGTTTTAGCAATGGAAACAACTTTTTTATTTTTTCAGAGAAAAAAGATTCGTCTCGACATTTACTTGTTTTGATTGTAGAAATAATTTGATTATTTGAAATTCGAAGATCATTTCGTTGTGTTGAAATACGAAATTACAAAATATACTTTGAAAAATATTTGGTTTGGTAGAATGTTTCTTTAATGTTTATATTTTTCTAGCAAATATTATGTATAAGAAAACAAAGCTCTTATTTTATGTGTTATTTACAAAAATATATTTTTAAAGAATTGTTTGAATAAGATGGGAATTTTGTGCTTTAAAATTAATGTTTCATATTATTTATGTAATTATCTCAAATTGAAGTTAAAGCAATGTACTATATGTATGGAGAGGCAAACAATAAAGTTAACAGTAATGTCTCACGTACTAATTCATTCAGAATTTAATTTGAAAAAATATACTGGATGTGCAGAAAATATTCAAAACTAAATTTTATCTAAAATAAGGTTCCAGACGCTTAAGATTGATAATGTTCACATAAATCTCCGTCAATATGTGTGTATAAATTTAAAATATTAAATTTGCTCTTATTGTAGAACATTTAAAATATAAAAGCGAGTCAACCAATAAATAGGAAAATTAGATATCACTAAATGTAAATGTTTAACATGGAATAAAGCTTAATACGAGTATTCTCTTAAAAATATTTACAAAATCTTTTATTATTTATAAATGATTTTAAAAAGTTTAGAAAGGATTAACGGTAATGCTGAGTCTTTCTTACAAAAAATAATGTGATAATTATGTAAATTATAACAATTTTAAAATGATCAGCAAAAGCTACAATTTAAAAATAAAGCAATGTTTAAGAGGATCCTTGAAGTAAAACATAATCTATGTAATTATTCAGAATTCAAAAGGGCATTCGAAAGTATTTACACTTAATGCTATATAATAGTTTTCATGTAAATGAATTTAATTGTTTTTATATGCTTTGCGTCTATGTAATATTATATGACATTTAAGTTAAGGAGAAAAATATCTTGATGATAAAATAGTATTATCTAACTGTCATTTTTTAATAATATGTATTAAATTTAGAAAATAAATTCCACACAGTTTAATTCTTGAAAACCTGATAACTAATTTTTCATTCATTGAGTGTTGCAAACACATTTAGTTATAAATGATATGGTAATTACTTTATTATTATTTTACTTTTATTAATGAGTGTAAAAATTAATTGAATTCATAAATTCTGAAAAGGTTAAGAACTAGAATTTATTATCTAATTTTCTTATAGAATTAAGTTACTCTGATACTGAAAACTTTAAATATATCTTGCATATTCCCCTAAACATGAATGTATGTAAAATATCTTAAAAACACCAAGAAAATTATTTTAAGTTTACGTGGTTAAAAAGAAAATAATTCCTTAATCATGAATAAGGGTCTACTAAGTAAAAAAAAGTAAATGTATAACTCATATTTCTGATAATATGCTTAACTAATATATATATATTTTTGTTTTTACTTTTAAAAATTCTTTTGAAACACTTCAAAGAGCTTTAAAAATGCAACTTTAGGAATGGGTATTAAACTTTTTAAAAGCAATGAAGCAGTTTATATGAAACAATGTGAGATATTAAACAAAAATTTAGTTTTTGAAAAAAATGAGTTTTTCCATTAAAAGTTGTCGAAGAATAAAAAATAAGCAATAAGCTCTCAGAATACGAATGGCGTATTAAAGAGACAGGCAGTTTTCAAAACAATATAAGTATTAAACAGGAAAATTAGTTTATACCGGGCCTAAAATATTTTACATAAATTTGAAAAACAAAATTCGCTGTTTCGAAACCTAAACGGCAAAAAATATTTATGAGAAAGGTAGATCAATCCCTCCTGACGGATATATTTCCTAAAAGCCCTAACAATACTTTTTTCAGTTTACCAGTAACTCCGTAAGTATATTCCTTTTTAAAGCTCGAAGTTTAAAAGCTTGAATATATTAAAGAACAAGATTGTTGTGCATTTGTAATGCTAATGCATCTCATGAATCTTTCTGGAAACGCTACTCTTTGCCAATAACGTGATTCTGTAAAAGCCTCGAAGAAAATTAAAGCAAAGCTAAAAAAGACAGGGGATTTTGTTCCGCAGAAGTGATATTTTATTCTCTGGAACTTTCAGGTATTAAAAATTACAGTTTACTCAGATTTTCTATTCTTGGTTATTAACTTAATTTTCTTTTTCTTTTTTGCCTTTTATGCTTTTCAGGTCATTTCAATTCAGTAATAGCTGCCTCACTAAATGAGCCATTCACATCCAATCCATTAGGTTTCAACAGTGGCGAACGGCGTAAGAAAAACGAAGAGCGTTAATCAAAATTCATTTCAAACATCACATGTGGCAGGAAAAAGACTAAATTAGATAAAAGTATTTTGGGGAAACGCGGTTCGAGGCAATAATTTCAATTTTTTCTAAGGAAAAGCTATTTCAGATGCATCTTACAATTGACTACAATAGCAAATAATCTGATTTGGGCAGATGATTTAACATTTTATCTCTTTTAAAATACTGATAGTTTCAAAATAATTTTCATTTATATTAATTTATAATTGATTTAATGTTAAACGTTAGAAAAAGATTCTTCATATATTTATTTAATTTATTACATGTACTTAACCATTAAAGTTAGCTTATTTGGTAAAACAAGTTACAAACATTACTTAGTTTGAATTTAGAGCTAAAATTATATTCAACTACGAGAAATCAATAGCAATAATTTGAACTTTAATATTTGCTTAGAATTAATCAAAAATGAAGATGATAAGATATTTGTTGTGCGTTTCTTTTTATAAATATTAAATATTTCAAGATATAAACATGTTGAATTTATACTTAAAAATTACATTGTTTTATCATACATATATATTCCGGATGAACAAAAGAAATCTTACCTCAAAATATATTTTATAGATCGAATAAAAATATGAGCATGGAATGAATTATGTGTGTGAGTAGTTATTCGATTACTCATATACAAAGTTTGCAGACCCAAAATAAAATTAAGAACGGCGATTCTTAAGAATTTTCATTCCTTCGATCCCTTTACAAGAAAAGTGTAAGCATAGATTCCTTCTCAAATGGATCTCTCCCCTTATATATCTGAATCGCATAAATATATTTATAAAATGTTATTACGAAGAAAACAATTAACATAGTAAAAAATACAAAATACATTATCGTATTTTCGTCTTAATGCATTAAAAATAATAAATAGATAGTAATGTTATCCTATGTATGTTACATTGTTTACTGTAAATACATTTAATTAACGAGACTCATTTTTATACTTCATTTTGCAAGTGATGCAGAGATGATACGGTCCCTATTGTGCATTGAGTAATTTCTTGTTTTATTCTAATTTTGTGTTCACACGGCTGTAAGTCTGGGACAATGCCCACGTAATCTCGAGGGAATTGCAGTCAATAAAGCGTGAGTAGCACCTCTTTTTGGGGCCCTCTGAGAATTTGATGAGACTCTCAACCTAACCTTAAAAGGAGAATGCGCCAAAAACACTTACCTCTAATCCCTTTTCACTACTTCTCTCTGAATCTGACTTTTATCCTATCTCTCTTCCAATCCCCTTCATGTAAATCTCAAGCTCTTTTCTTCTCATTTCGAAACATCATGAAAGTGTTTTTTAATAATTGAATTTGGCTATCCATTCACACCAAAGGTAGTTTTGGGTCCATCGCTGCATCTATCACTCATCGGATTCAGATGCGGGCAAACCATATTCGTGAATAAAATATCTTGTTTAATTGTAAGTTAAATGTAAATTAATTCCGTATTATCAATATTTTGTCACGAGTTAAAATCAAAATTAAAAACTAATTAAACCTTAAAACTGTGTATTTATTTTAGATAAGGCATTACATGACCTCTAGCTTTCTCTAGTTCTATACTTTTACGGAATTAGATGAACGAAGTGCAAATAGAAGTTACAATTAAATTTAGATGAGAGGCAGTTTGATCACAAATTGGCTTTTATTCTGTTCTATCGATTCTACTTTTGCCAAAGAGGGTGCGTGAACTCCAGAAGTTCTTATAAAAATAAACACACAGTTGAAGTGTGAACACCAAAGTGTGAAATACAAAATGAAATACAAAGAATTGACGTGAACTGCATTTTCTGCCTTTATATATAAGGAAATTTTTTGGAAGCAATAGAGAAATACTGTGATACTTTGAATTGAATCATTTCCTATAAAGCGTAATTTTAATTTCTGTTTAAATTTTCGTATTTTAAATTTACATTTTACTTTGAGAATCTTGTGAATAGATAGCTGTTTTGGTTCTTAATGTGCTAGAACCAAACATAATTTATGAATAAATAACATAAGTTATGCAAACTGAGCTCAGACTCCAAAAACGTATATAAGATTTCGAATAAAACTTTATTCTTAAAATGTGAAGTTGTTATTATTTACATAGAAAAGAACTTTAAGTGCTTTATTTTATTCCTGTTAACATAAACAATGATTACTTTTTTGTAATTAATTTAGTTTGAAAATGTCTTAAGATAAACATTTCTTTAAAAGGCATTTGGTATTTGTTATAGATGTAAAAATATTGAGTTAAAATAAAACGGATACAAAGTATTTATTTGTTCATCAATATTTAGTATAATACGGAAAAAAGCGAATTAATTAAAAAAAGAAATAAATGATAAATATTAACTCTCCGAAAATTTTGGAGTAATATGAAGAATTTTGTTTATACTTGCTATTAATCTATAATCAAATTGAAACATTATTTATCCTTTCAATCGTTAGCTGCTGATAAAATGTCAGAGCTAAAGAACAAACTTTGGTTTTAATTTTTTAATGTTAATTACTTGAAAATGTTTCCGTTAGAAATATATTTTTACCTTAATCAGCAGATTTACAATTAAAGTATTAGTCATAAAAGGGTTGGTTAATAATTCGAACAAGAAATAATTTTACACCACAAAAGTATGGTTTTTTAACGGAAAGGGGCTTAACAGTTCGCATAAAAATGAAATTTATGAACCTGGAAGGAACAACAATTGACAGTTTAAAACTAACGCTGTTGTGTGTGTGTGAAAAGTATACATTATAAGTAAAACATTAAATGAAGTGCATTTTGGTTTATTATTAAAAATAGATTAGCTTTATTATTAAAAAAATATATTTAACAAGCGAACTACTTTTCTTACATTTATGACTACAAAGGACTAATAATACGCCTATTTGAATAAAAAAAATTAAGCGAATAGAAACTTTATTTTATGTATGGTGAGATGCTGATATTATTACCATACTGGATCAAATATTGCATTTGTCAATTAACAATAATTTTCCCCCCCGAAATGTTGTAGGACAGCTATTTCCTCTTATTGAAAGAATTTGTTTTCAGTAATAGAATATATATATATACATACGCACTCTATAACAAAAAAAAAGAAGCACCAAGAAAGAGTTGCCCGATTGTAATGAAATTTCGTATGCAAAGACATTTAGACCCAATACACAAATGATTGAAATGTGATGTCCAATGAATGAATAACGGGAACTACAGCGCATCGGAACTGCGCACTCAGCAGATGTAATTATATAAGAAGCGATTCTCAATCTCATAGTCAAATTTTTTGTTGCATTGCGATTTAGGATACCTTTCAGAGACTGAAAAAATGCCTAGTCGCAGCTCATTACGAGCAGTTGTCAGAGTTTGAAAGAGGTCGTATCATTGGATTAAAGAGGCAGGTTGGGCAAATCGGAGAGTCGCTCGTCATATGGGTCGAAGCGATGCACCGATTAGAAGATGCTGGCAAGAATGGGTGGACAATGGCAGATTTCAGCGTCATGATGGTAGCAGTCGACCTAGGGCCACAGCAGATCGGGAGGACAGAGTAATTGTCAGATCAGTTGCTACAGCTCCTGATTCATTGTTATCAACCATCAGACGTGTGACCCGCATACGAGTGTCCACCATGACCATTCACCGATTGCTGATAGAGCGAAATCTACGCTCGTACCGACCGCTACGCCACCTGCCACTCACGTCTGCTCACTATCGAGCCAGATTACAGTGATGCTTGGCTCAATGCGGTTGGAATGATGCTGACTGAGGACATATAGTGTTCAGCGACAAATTTCGCTTCCATCTGTGTCCTGACGATCATCAAAGATATGTCTGGAGAAGCCAAGGCACCATGATGACCCTGCTTTCACCAGTGAACGCCCCACAATCCCTCAACCAGGAGTTACAGTCTGGGGTGCCATTTCCCTTGATACCGGACCCCTTTGGTCGTCATTAGAAGCACACTTACAGCACAACGTTACGTCGATAACCTGTTTTTTTTTTTGCAGTACCCTGGCCTTATTTTTCAGCAAGATAATGCTAGACCTCATACACCACGTGTTGCTATGAACTGTCTTACAGCTTGTCAAACACTTTCTTGACCAGCCAGATCTTTTTCCAGTCGAGCATGTCTGGGATATGATAGGAAGGCGACTGAATCTACCAAGGAATGTTGATGACCTAATTCGACAGATGGAGCAAATTTGGCTAGAAATACAGCAGGAGACCATCATGGAGCTCTATCACTCTATGCCAGGTCGTGTGGCAACTTGCATCCAGGCAAGCGGTGGGTCAACACCTTATTGAGCTAGTTACTTTGTAACTATGTAACTCTTGAATGAATAACTCAATTTTTCTAAAATTTCAATCGTTTTCTATTCTTTACATAATTTTTCTATCCGCCTATTTTTGTCTATACTGGACAACTCCTTCTCGGTGTATCGTTGTTTTTGTTATAGAGTGTATATGCAAAGCGCAATTCACTGAAATACTGTAAAGTATATAAAGACATATTAAATAAGAGAAAAATAAAATCAGAAATAAGGAAATTTAGAATTTAGTTTTAGAAAAACATGCGTGTATCAATATATAATACATGGATCCAAATATCCTTCTCTTCAACAAATCAGTTTATAACAAAATGGTATATACTCAAATCAATTGAGCTGAAGTATAAATGGTTCATAAAATTTCATTCAAAAAAAAAGAAAACTTCCTTAAGAATGACATCAAAATTCCAATTTTAACTCTTGAAAAATTTATTTCGCATTGCAAACATTCACAATTTAAAAAATATCCCCAAAAAATAAAATGTTATTTTAACTTTCCGTACAAATATTGTTTGGTTCTAAGCTGGTTTTTGAAAATGTCGGTCATCAGTACAGTATATTACATTACTAATAGATCTTCCTTCTAAATATATTTCTAATGCCTACACAATATTAAATTTCTTAAGAATTTCATTTTGTTTATATTAAAAATATATATTCGCATTTAAAATTAATGAAAAAGCAGTATTAATAAATCAGATATAAAAATATTACATAATTGATATCTTTCAGTCATAAATAGAAAACTAAATTTGTTAAGTACGTAACAATTTTGCAATATAAATACATTATTAAAGAAGTTTTCCCAAACTATCTAACTTTTAAAGATATCAAAAGAATATAACACAGAATTTAAGCAAATTAGCCAAAAATTAATCGTTAACATAATTATCAAGATATAAATGTGTTTTAAAAGTAATTGGATAATAATAAATCATGTAATTTTCTTAAAATTTACTTAAGTCTTCTAAATTTGTCTGACATTTGTGTTATTAAGTTATTATTAATGTATATAATTTATAATTACATTTCTACAGATCAATGATGTATTATTGTTATATATGTGTGTGTAAGAAATTTAAAAGTTATACAGTTTGGAAATTTTGTCAAAAGCCAACACAATATAGAAGCAAATACTGCCATTATATTGTATGATAATACTAGTATATATTTGCTTTTGTTTTGGATATTCTAAGAGTGTTTTATGTTTGTGAAATGCATTACACACACACACACACACACACACACACAATATCAATATCATCAATATCAATAATAATAATAACACACACAGCACACTATATGCATGTAATTATATATATTTCATATATAACACATCAATCCTTATATAACCCGAGACATGCTCGTAGTAAACCAGTAACCAGGTCTCTTCTAGAGTACGAACCTTTCTTGAAACGAGTCAAAAGTTTAAGTCGATCGACCGGAAACAGCTGAGTTATCGAGGTTGGAGTAAAGTCGTTTTGTAGTTTGCTTAAAAAATGGAAAAATCCGAGTTTCGTTCTGATAAAACATTGTTTTTTAATGGGTGAAAACACCGTGCAAGCGAAACAATGGATTGAAAATGTTACCCGACTCTTGTCGATCAAAAGCAACGATTTGTCGGTGGTTTGCCGAGTTTAAACGTGGTCGTCTGACACAAATGACGCGGAACGCCTGGGTAGACTCTGTGGAAGCTGTTATAATCGGAAAATGTGAGTGAAGTGACAACAATTATAATGAAAGGCGTAAAGTAGTCTGTGAGATTGTATGAGATGACACAGATATCATATGGAAGTGTATTTACTACTCTTCATGAAACATTGAGCATGAAAAAGGTTTTTTCCAAGTTGGGTGCCGCGATTGCTTTTGATGGAACAAAAAATAAACGAGTCGATTCAGAAAGCTGTTTATCGTTATTTTACGCAACAAAAAAGATTTCTGTGGAAAAAAAAAAAAGATTTGGAAAAGCGTTGAACGATTGTATAACTAAAAGGTGATTAACAAAAGGTTGTTGATGAATAAAAAAAAAATTTGCAAAAAAAATTTGTTTTCAATGTTAGTCTTGGACATATTGATCCTATAGCATATATATATATATATGAGAGAAAGAGAAGAGAAAGTATATATATATATATATATATATATACATATGTATGTGCCAATAAAATATTACAGGGGACATAAATAGGTGTTGTTTTGAGTTTCCATATTGTTAGACGTCTTAAATTAAATAAAACTAAAATTTTTTTAATTGGGAGAATATAAAAGCATAACTATAAATTATTCATTATTTGTTAACTGCCATCTCAATTGAGCATGGTCAATTAATCACCATTAAAGCGATGCAGATAGAGTTTCTGGTGACTAATTATTGAGAATGAAACAAAAAAATTATTTTGAAGCTAAATGATCAATGGGACCTTGGCGAACTAATTCCTCAACTAATGTGATCCTAATTGTCTTTCTTTGTCTTGGTAACTATCTATCTAAACTAAAGTTAAACATACTTTAATCCACCTTTGTATTAACTGTAAAAATTAAAGTTCTTTTTAAGGTATCAGCTTTCTTTACTTACCAAACAAATGCAAGTTTTAATCTCTCTTTCTCTCTCTCTGAACTTTAAAACTCTCTTTAACTTTCTCTAAATTTGATTAATCTAACTCAAATGAAATTTTATAAATGTATCAAAAGTGACTTGATTTCCTTGAGAGAAGATGGATTATGCACTTTATTAATGATCCCAAAATTCTACATCCGTAAAATAAAGAAATGAAATATGAAAACTGAAAAGTGGGACAAAACTGTGTTCATATCTCGAGTGATTTGAATAAGTGATATATTAAAAAACTGATAAATTACATTTCAGTCTGAATTTTACGACAAAAAATATTGCTAATATTGTTTAATAGATCCGGTAATGTCTTCCAGAACTTGTATTACGCTTTTAACGTAATAAAAAATACGTAATTAAACTTGTACATAAAAAATTATTTATATGTCAATGATACAGTATGTAATGAAGATATAATTTTTTTTTATTTTGATGTCTCACTAAAATTATGCAAGTTTTACTTTCCTATTACAAGAATTATTCGATATCAAGAAAAAAAATCCATATTACTGTTCGGTGTAGCTACTTTTTTAGTTAAAACTCTGAAAAGTACTTATTTGTTAAGCGATGTGAAAAATGTACTTAAATTCTTCCGTCGAAGTAACGCATCCGGAATACTTTACTAATGGATGTACAGTCTTGCAATGATAAAAACAAAGATATTTTCATATTATTTTAGCTATTCTAGCGAAAGAACTGCTCTAGTTTCCTATAACAAATGCATTTATGTAGACACTCAATGCTACAAATGAAAAACTAGATGAATTTTTGTGTCTTTTTTTTATTCAACGACACGTGGATAAAATTGGATGTCGCCCAAAATAATCTCACAAATCACCAGTGTAATTTTTTATGTTACCACAGTGACAAGCACTAGATATTACGAAGCACCAGTTCACGCTTCGAAGGATTTTTTTTGCTATTATTTCCATTCATTACATGTGGCGTACTTTTCTATTTACATTGCAAAGGTCATTAATTTTGATTAAAGATATACAACAAATTTACTCAGCAGTCAAAGAAGATTTGGAGATTTTTATAAATTACCAGTCACCAGAGTAATAATTATGAACTTAGTTAGTCCAGTCAGAAACTCTAATTGCTTTAGCTCAAAGACAAAACACTTGTGGTTTTGTAATTCAGTTTTCTGTACATTTCAAAATGATTTAGTTAAGTACTCTTCGTGGGAATGTTGTTAACTGTCTAGTTTACATCGAAGCAAATGATAATTTACGTTTATATTACTTAGCTATAACATCGATAAAATATATGTGATAACTAACAGATGACTCTAATACTTTGAAACAGAAGTTAAGAAGTACAGTAATGCATCGATCGGGAGTTGTCGAATAACCGTTTCTTAGAAGGAGGTTATCATTGTTTGCATTGCTTCACCGAACAGTCGTAGTTCTTTGACCTGTTTGAAGAGGAGGAATGTCGTTAAGAATTCAAAGAAATATATAGCAGTGTTGATTCTGTTCGGTTTTTAAATGCCCTTTAGTAATATGGGACGCATTTTCTCAAAATGTGTCAAATAAAACGGTTGTATTACTTTCAGTAATGGCTTGAATACCTATATGGAAACTTTTTAATTTGCTTATTACATTTAAAATTATGTTTATCCAGGTTTTCCTCACTATACATTTTACTTTTTTTTATTACCTGGTCAAAATGTGATCAAGGAGGCATGAATTAGGGGAACTAGAGTCAAGAGAAAAGAATTGGCTTCTTTTTTTATTTATATCCGATTCACTTTAAATTAAAACACATGATAAAATGGTTTTTTAAAAAAAGATTTATACGGGTTTTGAAAGGCCTTCAACCTTGGTAGTGAGCTATTCTACGATGAAAGGTTTGAGTCCTTATAATGGGTAGCCATTATCTCCTCCATCTATATCACCGGTTCGCCAAAATGAATTTTAATTAGCGTAAAGTGTGTGTACTTTCAAACCCCAGGCTTCAAAGACGAAATTACTTCCAAGAAAAGAAAATGTATTCTCTAAATTCCTAATGCATTTTTATTTTCACAAGCAAAAAAAACACATTCTAAGTACAAAAATGTTACCAGAGTTAAGAACAAAAAGAATAAAAAATGGCTATTCTGCAGAAAAAATCAATTATTAAATTACATATTAAAATGAGAAAAAAACGATAAACTATTAAAGTAGATGGCAATATCCTGTTCGAATATTAAAATAAAAGCAGTCCATAAAATATTAAATTAAATATATCTTAGCAATGTAAATATATCTTAAGGAAATTAAACGTAACTATTATAATCATAATATATTATAATGTCACTTTTTTGAGCCTAACACCATGTATACACTATATTATGCCCACGGATTTTTGTTGACGCTATTTTCTCAAAGCAACATGTTATCCCATGTTAATAAAGTTCTGGTTATTGAATAATACAATTGTGTCTTTTTTTGCTATTTTTGTACCAGTAAAGTAAAAATTTGGCGGAAATGAATTTACTGAGAAAAACAGAAAAATGGCCCTATTTCCTTTACTAAACATATTACCTGTGAAAAGACGTGTATTGAAAAATTTTAAATTTCAAAGTGAAAAATAGAAGTTCTTTAAAAAAATTAAAGAGAAGGTACCACTAATACCTAAATGTTTTCGTTTTTGGAACTTAATTGCAGCCATCAGAATTTTAGTTTGAAATAACAATGGCCGTATTCCCCTCAGGTATCGTATCATTTTATAGTTTGCATAACAGATTTTAAAAGTTATAACTTAGAAGCTCTATATTTCTTGAATAGAATGATGTTCAGTAGAGTTACCATAGTTAAGTATTTTTTTTTACTTGGACTAAAATATAATATAAACACATTGTAAGCATACAAGCTTTGATACTAGCTGATAATAAAGTTAAAATATTCTTGTAAAAAATAGGTTAATAATATTTACTATAAGATAATGTCTGATTTTTTCTTCATTCCAGTGACTCAAGAGGATTAGTCTCATAGATCTAGTTTATATTCACAAGTGAGGGTTTTAGTTCAGCCAATGGTAACATATTATTAGAGCTGCATTAGCCAAAAACTTATTAATAATGAATAAAGGCCAAATGATGAGAACGATTCCTGATCTGAAACTCTTTTCCAATTCGTCTACGATACAATAAAAGCTTGTCTTGAAATCCTATTGTAACGTTAATTAAAGAAAATCAAACGTAAAGAGAGAAGGGCAATTTTGAATAATAGTGAATTTTAGACATATCGGGTGATTTGTACATTGAAAAAAAGTTTATTTCTATTATTTGAATAATACCTATATGATATTTTTTAACTTTTGGAGTTCGTGATTAAGGAGTTTTTTTTTTTTAAATATAACTTAAAAAGACTTTATATATAACATAATCAATGAAAGAGAAAGAGGGGAGAGTCATTATGTTCAATCAGTTTGCTTAATGTTTTATAAAGCAAGCATACGAGTAGTTGCTGCTAATAATTAAGCATCTTATTAATTTCATTTGGAGTTTAGAAAAACATTCTTCATGTAATTAAACCAAGTAAATGTTCTAAAAACGCAATAATACTAGAAGCTTCCACGTTTTTATAATAAAATACTATACAAGGTTATTCAAAATGATTCATCAGATATCAAAATTCCATATTTTCATACATAAATGACACAGAACGATAGGTAATATATATGAATGCAAAGGGAAAATGTCGAAGTGTTTTTGCAAGAGTTCGATATAACTTCCTTTAGTTACTCGCATAATGTCAATTTGATATGTAAACTCCTGCCAAACACGTTGTAATTTGTCAGTGGTAATTAATTATACAGCAACAGAAATCCGTTGTTTATAAGTTAAAAAAAATTGTGGGTAATAGTGACCCATACTCTTTATCTTTTACAAATCCCCTAAAGAGGAAATCGCATGGTGCCATACCTGTTGACTTAGGTGACCAGCTGTGTAACATCAAGTCATCTGATCCACTGAGAACTTATTCAACTGTGAGGTACCTTCGTGAATACTTTATTACAGGTTTTATGAAATAACTTCACGAAGAACACACGAAAGTCATCTATTTTTATACAATATGACTTCCACACTTTTCCTTTGTATTCACGTCTTAACATTTTGAGTCATTTATTTTTGAAAATATGGAATTTTGAAATCAGATGAATAATTTTGAATAAATCTGTACTTTCAAAACATGTACGACTTACGAATTCAAAGCTTTACTTGAATCATTTTTTCATAATAACGATCATAAAATCTGGCAATTATTTTTCAATTACGTGTAATAAATGAATCGAGTTGGTATTTGATTTCCAAAATTTCTTTTTTTACATGAGTGTATATTTTTACTTATTGTTTAGATTAACACTATTGATAAATTTTTTTTTACTAACTAACTAAATAAATAAACGAAAAAGTTTAATCCGAGAGTAAACATCAGTTAAATATATTCACAAAATTACCTCTACGTCACTCATCAATCGTTGTCCTACCATTAATTTTATCGAACAGAACGTATTATCAGTTAAAATGGAAACTTTTCCTATCTTAGTAATGTCTAGTTATCACTTCCCCACTTTTCGTAAAAATTCACAGTTAAAAAAAAGTCACAAAACGCGTCTGATCTAATGTTTAATAAACTAATACTTGTCTTACCAAATCAATCGGGTTCGAATCATTTGAAAGTTTAAAGATGAAGATTTGAATCTATGACTCTTTGTAGATCCTCTCTGAATTCCTTCCTAAAGCTCCTTACTGAATGTACTTCTGATATAGATGCTCACTTGTTTTTTTTTTAGCTTCAACTCACTATCTTTACCATTAATTAATTAACTAAACTACTAGCTCTAGTATTTAAAGCTACAAATCTAATATACATAAATCATGACTTATTTATTGCTAGATATATTCAATCAAAACATCACATAAAAGTTCCAAAGTGTTAGCTAAAGGGGAAAACGTTATAGAATCCACGTTATAATTTTATTATTCTGTAGTTTCAATTACAACACTTTTTGCATGAAGTATGCAGCGTTTACAAACTATAAATATTCACAAAAATTTAAAGAAGCTTAATAATTGATGCCGTTGTACGAGATATAATGGAAATCAATTGCATGGGGGAGAGGAGTAGCTATTACACTTCTTTAATCCAGGAAGATAATGTTGTGTGGTATTGTTACATAGTGTGTGATTGGCATTTATCTCCTTCTAATCTAAAACTGCCCATAAAGCCTTTAAGTGGAATTTAGAAGATACATTCTGGAATTAGGATACATTTCAATTAATCCGACTGTAAACATAATGCTGATCGATTGATGTTTACGTAATGTGGAACGAATCTTTTAGCATATTCATTCGATATTGGATGTTGGTTCACTAATGGACATATTCCCTAAATACCAAATTTCTGAAGTGACATGCGAAGCTTAATCCTTTAATCCTGAGAATTATTGTTTAATGGAATATTATACATCTGTATCAGAAACTACACAAAATTATAGAACATAGAGGGAAATATAAAGCTTTAAAAATAATATCCTATATTTTGAAGCTAACCAGGCACTTACTCTTATCAAGTATTTAGTATAATCAATTCAAAAATTTATTTATTTTTCAATTTTTTGACTGATGTTTAATGTATAAATATTATTTGAATTATTTGAGCATTGATGATTCATTGTTTATTAACGTTGATCATAAAAACAACTCAAGTGCTATTGACGACGAACTTTATAGCTTTAAAACTGGATCAAGTGACTAGAAGGACAATTGAGATGGTACCCCCTCTCTTAAATTCCACATTACGTCAACAAAAAAACTTGGGACCTCGACAGATTTAACTTATATACTCTCCGTTATATTACAGGTCTTTAATGAAATCAAGACGCGAACCAATGACTCGAATTGAATATTGTTGAAGGGTGTATCATGCATACATTGTTTTAAGGAAATATAGTAATTACATTCTTGAAACCAAGTAGCTTTCAGGATATTCTGAAGTTCCCTTGAATGATTACAATATCTCATAACAATTTGTGACATTTTGGAGCTTAAAGGGTTAAATTTTTAATAAGGAACATTTTTAAAGTACGATTTCAATAATAATAATTATGAAAGAAAAAAGGAAAAAGGAGAGAAAATATTTCATCAAATTCAAATAGTTACTATGTTTAATTATTACATTCACAGAGAATTTTAAGTTAATAATATATAGAGATAAATATATATTTGATTCTAAGAACTTCTTAAATTTATTATTTGCCTTTTTCTTAAATCGGATGCTTTGAATTAACATTATTTTAGAGTTCAGAAATATTAATGTCAATGAATTTCTTAATTTTGAATCACCTGTCGTGATAAAGATGACATTCGACAGGAATTTCACTCTCTTTACTACCACAATGTGTCTAGTTTCGAGATAACGTATCATTCACTCCAATCCTTTTTTGGTAGAACTGGAATTCAAATAATATTTCAAATACTTTTTACTCAGAGTTTGCCTAAATTTCAACAGATACTTCAGATTTATATTTCTCCAAGAGAATATAGTATTAATATAGTCTCTTTTAGTTCTTTCTCTGTTACCTAAGAATTAAAATCAACTTTTCAAAACTTTCTTAAGATATTCATAAGTTTCTTAATACCAGCTGAAATATCAAATATTTCTAAAACAACTGAAATTGATTTTTCGGATTCTAATTATGGATCCTAATAATTCCACTAATCTCACGATAACTGTCAATTTTTAAATATATATTCTCTCAAATTCCTTTGACTTTAATTCTTGAATAAAGGTGAAATTACATCTTAATTCTGTTTTGTATGAAAACAACATTCTTGTGATCGGAAAAAATTAATTCATAATATTTGGGAACAAAATTTTGTTTCGTTGCAAATTGACATTAAAGAAATAAACACTTAATCAAGAGGTGGTCATTTAGCAAAATTATAATCTATTTATTTTTAAACTGAAATGTTCTTTGAAATCTCTCTCTCTCTCTTATAGAATTTCTATGCAGTTCAGTTATAATCCCGAATTACATTTACGACAAAATCTGGCAAACTGTACTTCTAAAACATTTTTCACATTTTCAAGTAAATTAAAGCAATAAATCTCAGAATTGGCAAACAAATCTGAAGCATAAGTATTAAGAGCCAGATTTCCAATAAAATGCAAAAATCATTTTCGCTTTAAGAGTTATCAGAACACGGTTGGATGATGACGAGGATTCAAATATATGAATGGATGAGAATAGATTACAACAATTATGCGGGAGAATCGTCTAGCGTAGCTTTTGCTCTCTTAGAATTACAGAATGAATCAATGCCTTTCAAGGAAAGGGATATTCCTGAGTGTAGAGTTATTGAAATTGGAAATTTTCCTCAAATTGAAGGAAATTGCTTTCCAGAATGTAAAACTTTCATTTGAATTTGCGATTGGGGATTGGGAGCCAGTGTAATTTGTTACAACCCTTCTGATTGTGTTCTCTCTATATTACTGTATGAATAGAATGCTATAGATTCCCTGATTGAGGTTGTGCGGTTAATATAGAGATCAAAGGTAAGGGTAACTTAGCAACAAATAGCGAATGGATTGGATAGGTTTCTCAGTGTTGTGTGGTCGTATTATCCGAGGGGTATTAACTGGGCGTATGCACTATTGGGTCATAATTGATTATAAAGTTATGTATGTAATGCTTTCTGAAGAGTGGGAAAACATTTGGTTTATATAATTACAATACAAATTATATTACTTGACAAATAATAAAGTACTGAGTTCAAAGACGTACGGACATTTTTATGCTTCCCCTCATTTCACATAGCGCATTTTGAGAATTATTTTATTAAAATAGAAGAGTGTATTAAGAGTTTAGAACGAATAGGGATATCTTCTTTTAGTTCTATTCTTCAAATTTCTTCCAGTCAACTTATTATACTTCGAAATTATGAGATGTAATCCAACAGACTATCGTATTATTTTTTGGACTAAATTATCATAAAATAAAATTAGAACAAAATTTAAAATTAAAGAATTTGAACAACATTACATTATGATATTCTAGTTTAATGCTAATATGATATATTAGCAACTGAAACAAAGTGCTAATGTGTTTAGGCTGTAGAGGTTGTCAGTACCGCCTTTTTACCTTCAGCTAACACTTCGGAACTTTCGGGTTTGAATTGTTTAAGGTGAAATTCCTCCTATTGGATGAAATGTGACTCATATAGATTAGATTAAAATTACTGAAGTGTAATGAATAGTTTTGATGAATTATATTTACAAGCATCGAAGAAATTAAAATTAGAGCTAGTTACAGAGTTAGAAGTTGAGAGTAAAGCTAGTAAGCTAAAGCTATCAAGAGGATACCGGCATCAGACTTGCTTGGAGTAAGGAACTTTTGGAGTTACAAAGGGTCAAAAAATCGAATCCGACTGGTTTGATCACGCAAGTAATTACTTAATATAAGGAACATTAGATCAGACGCTCTTAGGCAAGTTTTGCATGCAGATAGTAGGGTAGGGAATGAACTTTAAATATTCATAACTTCAATAAAAACAAAATGGTTATCAATCATTGTTAGATTCCCTGTTGTAAAAGAAAATTACAATTGCTAAATATTTCATTTCAATGATAGTTGTCAGCCATTGCCAAATAGTGCTTTTTCAAGCATAACCATGCAAATATAAACTGAAAATAATTTGAAAATTTTTAAGAACAGAGATTTTTCTATCCATACATTATTCATCTTCGAAAGAATTATGACACAAGTTAAATATTTCTTGAATTTAAAACTTTTTATTTAAAAAGTTTATCAAGTAATCTTTTTATATTATACTGTGATTTCTCTGCGTTTATTTCCATGCTTAATTTAAAATCGAAACAATTCGAGTAAAAATACTATTAGAATTTTATGGAACAAAAATATATTCAAGTGGTTTTGTGTTTACATATATATCAGGAAAATTCTATAAAATATTAATTAGATACTAAAGGGTACCTCTTTATCTCAGCTGTCATACTTTGCATAAAGTTCTGTAGATACTGAGGGATGTCCCTTTATCTCAACTGTCATACTTTGCATAAAGTTCTATATATCAAATTAGTTAAGTTTTTAATTATTTTACGGAAATTTTAAATCACATTTATGAATTCAAAGATATCTATTCATTTCATGATAATCCATTCCTATTCATAAAACGTCTCTGATTTAACAGAGTGAAACGATAGATTCACCGAACCTCACAAATCGGACTTTGAATTTACAAACAGAACTTATATTTGCTTTCAGAAACTATACATTTCAAAGATTTATATATAAATCCAAGTTTCCGATGAGAAATATCTATATCTCAGGATTTTGTTTAAATTTATTGTATGCATCTTAGTGAATTCCAAACTTAAACACTATCTAGTGACCAAAGGTAATATTTTATTGAGGTACAGATTCTGATTCCAAGTGAGTTTCAACAGAGTACTCATAATTTAACTACGAGTTTTCCGGATTGGTTCCGAATTCATAAACGTCTCTTAAATGTGCAATTTCGTAGACTCTACGCATAAATAAATTTTACAAATCTCTGTATTATGCAAGATTCAAATTCGAATGTATCAGAATAAATGAAATGATTCTCACTAAGAAATACATCGAATGTGAATTGATTTATGGTCAGGAAGAAAAGGGAAGTCGAAATGTATATATTTAATTGTTAGGGTGGATAAGTTTGATTAAAGCATATAAATTTGACATTACAGCTATTATATTTATACTGCATTGAAGGCTCTATAAAATTCTTTTAAGGAACATTTGGTAGAGATAAAACGTGCATGTCTTTAAGTTTGTAAAATGTAAAGATTCTATTACTCACACACATTAATAAAGAAAATTTTAAGAAATTGAAGATTATATATATTTAAAAATTTACAGTCACATTTTTTTTAACTTTACTATTTAGACCTTACTTGTATATTTACAATTTTTTTGTACAACTTTTCAATTATGTAAATTTTATTTAAATTTTTTATTAACATCGTACTAAAATTCCAAAACATATTTCTGATGGAGAACTTCATTGCTTATTGGATTTAAATAACAAAAATGACATTTTTACGTTAGTATATCTCACGTTCCATTCTCAAAATTTTTATTTATTGATTGATTACTGATCATTTTCGTATTTAGAAGCAACAGGAGGGTTTCTGACGATAGTCTCGTAATTTTGAATATCAATTCAGTGATAATGCTGACACCTGAGCTGGCACTTCCCTCACCAAACTTCCAGACCACGCCAACAGGGAACTTGACACCTCGACAAATATAACGTGCAACAGTCCCTTTACACAGCTGACGACTCGACACACCCATGGCTCGACAAAAAGAATATGACCTTGAGTTCGGTACTAGGTTACTATGTCCATCCTAAAACTTTTAGATGTGCTGAATTCAACGTACGACAGCGTAAATTATTCTAAGAAATTATTTTTTATTGAATTAACACAAATATTTGGTCATTAAGTCTAGATTGCATCATTATGAATCACTAATACAAAAATGATAATAGGTAGGAACAATTATAAGGAATTAATAGAATGAAAAGTATGTAAAGACCTACAAAACTATTTCTTATTTATCTGTTATTTCGTTTATATTTAATATAAAACTGGAATTTTATATAATGGCTAATAAAAAATAAAACATGTTTTCGTCTACAGATAATTACAGCCCTTGCTAGTTAGTTACAACTATGTTATGGAGTCGAACATGCATTTAACATAAGAAAACAATTATTTGGATCAATGCAAAAATTTAAAAAAACAATTATTTTAACTAAACAAAAAATTGTTTGAGAAATATACATTCCTAAAGTGTTCAAATTCTTAAGTTTATTTTTTAGAAACAAATTATACACTGAAACAATTGTTCCCTTTTTATATTTCATGTGTGACTTTGTTGAGTATAATTAAAGAGGAAATACAGTAAATGATTACAAAATCTTATTAGGCTACAGCTTTTAAAAATATAAATTAATATTTATCAATTAAATTTACCCTTTTTTTCATAATTTCCTAAAATATATAAAGTTAATGACATTTTTGATCAGCATAGAGATTTGTTGATATGATCAAAAATGTCAAACATGTTTACAAGCTTTTAAAAGTTGTGAAGGGAATTGTATTGCAGATTTTAATAAATAAGGATTATATTTATTTTCAAATTATTTATTAATAACACTTGAGAAATGCAATAAATTTTGTTATGTTTTAGTATATGAAGCAAGAATCCTGGAAGTAATCTACATTTTATTTTCAATGTATAAGACAATTTATTTATAAAATGTTTCACTAGTCTGATTCTTTTCTTGTTAGATAATTTAATGCTCATTTTCTTCTATTTTAACTGGAACAAAAATGTGTGAGAAATTGAGTTTATTACTCTGAGGGAAACATTAAAAAAAAAAAAAAAAAAAAAAAAAAAAAAAAAAAAAAAAAAAA
>BMAW01014360.1:219986-240846 GCA_019974015.1 Nephila pilipes
TTTTTTTTTTTTTTTTTTTTTTTTTTATTTTTTTTTATTTCTTTTTTGTAAAATAAAAAAAAAAAAAAAAAAAAAAAAAAAAAAAAACCACTAAATTACTTAATTTTGACTTTTTTATTATTTGAATTCTTTTAAATTAATTTTTCAATCAATAAATTAATATTTCCGATTCATCGTAGCTGAATAAAATAGTTTTACACATTTTTGGTTTTTTTCTGTGTATTCAATAAATTGATTTATTATTTACAAAAATAAGCTAAGAAATGAACAAACAGGAGTAGCAGAGATCGGAAATTGCATTAAGAAAGAACAAAACATGTTTAAACATGCATTTCTTAAAGAAAATAAATAAAATTTATTTCAGTCGCAGTTTTTATAACAGGGAGTAATGCAATAAATTACTAGTTTTATTTTTGCCTTTCACGCGATTCTTTTTAAAATAAGGTTTGATTTATTTTCATTCGATTTATGCGAATTGGTATTTTCCCCAAGGTTTTGTTAAAATTTAGTTGCAAAACTTTTAAGGTAAATCAATTGAATTATTTTCCAGGTTATTTGTAAAGATGATGTTTACGAAATTCGCTTATTTGAAAGATCTTTTTTATTCACTACATAGTTTTATTGCATTTTATTTGTCTGTGAAATATTTTCTTCAAGTAGAAAATTAATAATGCACTATGTAACGATTTTCTCATAAATTCCCAAATAATAAAAGTAAGGAACTTCATTGGCGTCTGTAAAATAATATATAATAAATCCTGCATTTTGAAGAATAAAATTCCGTACAGTAAATTTTAATAATTTTACAAAGAACGATCTAAGTTTATATACTGTTTCAAGCACTTTTATTTTCAATTTGTATTAAAATTATTGAAATATTGTATTAATATTTTTATACTGGGATTGTTGAATGCGATCTCTTTTCAAAGTTCAAGTATGGATCGTAGAGTCAACTGAGTGATAATGAAAAATACTTTTTTTTATGAGAACTGCTATTTTTGCAATACAAAAGGAAAATTCGGAAAACTCGCATGGAAGAAATGCAACAAATGCTTTCAACTACGTAGTTTATAATTTATTTTCAAGTCCTTTGCATTGACCGAGGTTTAAAATTATGAGGTCCTTCACCAATAGCCTTCGTGTTGCTTCTAATGGAGAAGAATTAATAAATGACCATTCAATAAATGAAATTTCTTGCATTTTCAATAAAAAAGGCAGCTAAATTTGAGTTATTTGTATAACTGAACTAGGAATTTTAAAAGAAAATTAAGTAATAATGCCAGACAAATTGATTGTAAAAAACTCCTTATTACCTAAATATTGGTGTTATTTATATGCTCAACACACTTTTTGCTGTATTCTCTCTTACATTTAAGATTGCCAGTGGGAGAGAATACTACTGTGCATCAAAATTTAAGGTTTTCTCAAAAAGCTTAATGCTATGAGGAGGTGTTGTTTTAAGACTTAACAAGTAAATTAACAAGCTTAAACGTAGTGCATTTTTATTGGAAATTTTATCTTTTACAATGGAATATTTGCTATCCAGAAAATCTAATTTCCTCCTCTCCTGTTCTAAAAGAATATGATTTGTCTTTGTGTAATAAACAGAACGAATAACATTGGTATCCATCAGAACAATCCAAATTGAACTTTTCTCATGTGAGAAAATAACAGAAGTCCATTCATTCATCCAAAATCCTTTCACAAAGTTATCGGTTATCTATGTGAATTTTTCACCACTTTAGATGATGTATTCTTTTTTGAAATTTATAAGCTTCAGACTTATTTATGTAATCATAAACAGTTTGCTTTCCCCCTTGAGTTATGTCAGCTTGTAATCTGGTCTTTGAACCTGTTGAGCCTTCCGCTTTTAGCTTCCAGTGGATTAATCTTTCATCACTAGGAGTAGGACACTTAAACTTTTGGTCTCTTCTTTTTGGTTCCATAAATATTGGGTTTTTTTTATAAAAAAAGCTTGAAATAGCATTACGACCAATGTTAAGTTTATGGGCTGTGATGATTTCCCCCTTCATTTCTTAAAGCTTGTTTGATCTTTTTGAAATTCTAATAAAGGTATTACTCTAGGTATTGTAACGAAAAAAAATGATTCATAAACAGCGATATATATATATATATATACTCGTGTGAAAATTGAGAGAATTTTCATATTATATCTGGTTTTTCAAAAGGTATTGAGCCAGAGGTACTAATTATGCCGCCGTAGAATTATAGAAATATTCAGAGTCGAATACGTAAGCGTTTAAGTGAGTATCTGAGGAACTGAAACTATACGGGGTGGAGGGTATAACTACACCAATGTATTGTCAGCAATTCTTGTACTGGTACATCCATATTATAT
Source organism: Nephila pilipes (assembly GCA_019974015.1). Classification (NCBI taxonomy): domain Eukaryota; kingdom Metazoa; phylum Arthropoda; class Arachnida; order Araneae; family Nephilidae; genus Nephila; species Nephila pilipes. The sequence goes on from BMAW01014360.1 coordinate 222,346, forward strand.
TCGACGTGTTTCTCAGAAGAGTTGGGTAAATTTTAATATGTATCAGGTAAAATCAGTAACCACAAGAGAATGGATGACTGAATGAGGTAGAGAATTGTCAGTATATTGGAGGCAGGCCAATATAGTACTACTGGATACTGAGTTTCATGGTCGACAGTTTCCCGAAAGCTTCATAAGAGAGGTTTGTATGTCAGATCAGTTGTTTGTGTCTCATTCATTGTAGCACACTAAACCGCAGGGTGCAGTATGGTGCTAACAACATGCGCCTTAGACCAGACTTCAGTGGAGTACCGTGCTTTTTACAGATGAGTCGAGATTCAGTCTGGACACTGATTTTAGACACAGCTTTATCTAAAGAGAACCTTAGGCACGATACCATCTCTACCTCGTGAGAGAAAATAATCATTAAGGTGGTGGATGTGTAATGGTTTGAGTACCTATAGTGGATAGGAAGGCTGCACATCCTTGCAAGTATTTGATACAATCGAACTGACTGCTTTGAGGTATAGAGAGGAGATCTTAGAGCCTCATGTTTGACTTTTCTGGAGAGAAGTCAGTCCTGGGTTCCTATTAATGAACAACAACCCTTGTCCACGTAAGGCTCAGCTAGTCATTAGGATATTAGCTGCATGGATTTTCCAGCAAGATATCCTGATCAGAACCCTGTAGAGAATGTATGGTATGCTCATGGGAGAGCAATTAAGTCTCGATATCATCCTCTGAGAACCATTCCGGAGCTAAAAACTGCTTTGCTGCAGGAATTTGATCGAGTGCCATAGGAAACTGACTCCTGTTTAGTATGCCGTCAGGTTATACAATCTGCAAGACTGTGAGAGGGGACTATACCACCGCCCCCGTATTAGACTCATTTTCAGTTCAATATTACAATGCAGATTTCTGACATCCCTGCACTATGAGCATTTTGATACTCCTGCGTACACAAAATAACCTTTGAATGGTACATTTGTATCTCTGTTATAAATCTTTATTCATACCAAATTTCATTAAAATTTATCCTTTAATTTTTTAGAAATTCGACACAATATATAAATTATCATAATTTTGCAAACTAGTATATGTATATAACATGTGAGTAACTATTTATATATTTATATCTGATAAATTATTTTGTACTCATATACAGATTACTGAGTATTTAATAAATAAAACTTCTTCTACTTTTATAAGAAATACGAAATATAGGCAAAACAGTAATATTTTTTGCGTATAAATGTAACGCGCCTAACTCTTTCAGAAACATTTTCTTTAGAAATTCTTATTGCAGTAAGACTTTGGTTTGGTTTGCTTTTGTTTAAGAAACGTTGCAGTAGAAGCAACACGAGGGCTATTGGAGACGGACCTCGTAATTTTGAACCTCGATCAAGTGACGAGGACAATACCTGAGCTAGTAAAACTTTGGGGTATCAATTTATAGTTTTTAATTGTTGCTTGAGAGATGCTAAATTGAAAAATTATCTCTATTAAATTTATGTGTGAACGAAATAAAAGAGTCCTTTAGATTTGTGTTATTTTCTTTTAGAAAGGAAATAGTTAGTTATATTTAGGTAAATAAAAGTCGTAAGGCTTAAGACATGATGATAAAACATCTAGATTTTGTTAAAAAAAACCCTTAATTTTGGAGAAATCGTTAATTATCGAATGTTAGAGATTTCAGGTTAACTCCTCTAAATAAATAAAATTAGAAGTATGAGAACCGTTAACTTATCAGATCATTTCAATTATAAAGCAGGCATCATAAAATTAAATGGAACACATTTCTAAGTTCACTGCTAAAAGTCATTGATATCGAGTGATATACTGCTGTAATTTAAAGAAACAAATTTCTCACTGTCAATTAGTAAATAATCAGAGTAAACGCTTTGTTGCAAAACTTTATTTTTACTTTGCAGCGGATTAAATTACAACGCAATCCATCATAAATCATGAAAAATGATTGAAACAAAAATACTTCGAATTTATTTTTAATTTGAGTCAATAAACTAGAATGCACTTAGTTTATTTGTAACTTTATCAATTTAGTGGAAACAAAACTATTTTTGTAAGGAGATGATAAATTCATGTAATTTGTAACGTTAAAACGAGAAAAACTTCACGCAAGAGTTTAGTTTTCCGAGAAGATTAAAATAATAATAAGAAAAAACAAACCCTGAAGAGAGCAGTTTTATAAGTTGGTGCTCTAAAATTTTATCTAAAAAATATTTCATTAATATTTTAGGCATTAAATACATATAATTTGGAGCACAAGAATCATTATATTTAATGAAAGTTCTTATAATAGTTACTCATTGGACATTAATGTACTTATAAAATTTATATAATTTGCACAAAATCTGTCTAGACAAGTTAAAGCTCGGAGAGTTATTAAGTGATTAATGGTATAAGCTGGCTTATTTGAAAAGTGTGTACCTCTTTAAAAAAGAGAACAGCTACCTGAATTTAATAATAGTTGTCTTTAGATCAGGTGTTTTTCTATAAGCTGCTAGTTTTGCGAATATTTAAGAGAAGTTATTAAATTAAATCATTAGAAACTCTAAAACAATTACGATTACAAAACTCTATGAAAATTACTATTTTGTCAAAAATTATTTGAGATTTTATTCTAACAGAAATGACCTAACTGTCATTAGTTTAAGTAGGTGTATTATCTTAAGTAATTAAAAAAATTACCAAATATAATTATCAATTTAAGAGTCATATAGAAAATAATATCATTGATTAAAGAAAATAGTTCGATACTCTTAAGAAGTAAATTAATTTATTACGTTTTCATATGAATAAGAAGTGCACAATAAAATAAATTGAGCAAATTCGATATATAGGTATATATTAAATATGAATTTTAAAATGAAAAATCTATAAAGTAAATAAGGAAAGATAAGTTTATTTTTTCCTTATAATTTAATTAATTTTTATTTATTTCTAAATTTCAATATTTTTTTTCTGAAAACTTTTTCTTCAATATGTTTTGGGTACATTAGTAATCTTTATGCGGATTTATAGGTATATGTATTTATATATTTTTATAATTAGGCTCACTTTTTATATTAGTTTATGATATTTTTAGTGAATGTATTCAAGCATAATACCCTTTTAAAATGTTTTAAAAATGTTTTAATTCTAAAATTTGGCACTAAATGTATGCACATTTTTATTTTATAACTTCATTTTTTATACTAAAATTTGTAGAATATTAAATATATTTGGCTTATAAACTTCAAAAATTATTAGATTATTAATTGGTAGGGTAAGTAAATTTAATTAAAAAATATTGTTTTAGTTTTGTAAAGTCTAATGCCACGTTAATAAAAACTAATCAATCAAACAATCATACAATCAATTTCGTAAAATCAATCAATCAATACTGTAGTTTGAAGGTTAAGGCTTTGTTGATAAAAGCATTATTGCGCCATATTAGATAGAAGATTAAGAGCATCACTTGGGCTTACTTTTACTGTTCTAATTCTTATAACTCTTTTTAAGTTGAAATTATTTAATAATGAGAATACATACGCATTGATTATTTTTCTTGGATTAAGTTAATTTACTTTGGTTGAAATGAAATGGTTTCCTTGTTTATATTTTCTTTTGGTTAAATTGTTGTTTTGAATTGGTTTTTCTACTTAATTTTGGTTTCATACTATCGTACTATAACGTAATTCATTGAAGTTATGGTTGGATCTGTAGTACTACTATAAACATATTTCTTTTCAACTCAAAGGTGTAGAATAGTATTATATTAGTTTATCTCCATATTTGCTTTACTCTAGTTCTATTATTTTGATTTTTCTATGACGGTTGTAAATTTAATTAATGACCTTTATCAGTTTTAATAGATTTCAAGTAAATTTTTTGGTTTAATTTCATTAGAATATACTTACAACTTAGGATAATATTTTTAATTTGATTTTTTATTAATTTTATAATTTACTGGTTTTTCTTTGAATTCTGTAGTATTTTAGTTTTTTTAGTTCTATAAAATGTTTTTAAAGGTTTTTAGTGGTTGTAATTTGTATTTATTATAATATTCCCCATTCTCATATATATATACATACTGAGAGAAAGTAATTCTAAGAATTGTGGAGTTAAGCTTTAATTGAATAGATAAGTTTGAAGATCAATGGGAAATCGTTCTCTATATACATAAGACATACAATTTTCTTATATTTAAATGAGAATATATTGAAGTGAAAGGATTCACACTTTTTTTACAAGTGATTTTTATTCCATGTTGCTTTTAACATTAACGAATCTTAAAAATATTACACTCTTTTAAAAATATCACTTTCGTATTTGGATGGAAATGCAATCCCACCTTTCTCTAAACAGCTAACGAATACATGTAACATAACTCAAAGTCTCAAGCGAATAAAGGCCTTTTAATCTGGGGTTTTGTGAAATCTATTCATAGTAAATATTTCATCTCGAGGCAAAATGCTAAAATTTTGAGACCACTTTTGTTTTATAAAAACAGATAATCTAATTTCAAACAAATATTCATTATAAAATACGGTAATTTAAAAGCATGAGAAGAGAAAATGAATAATTGAAATGCAGTATATTATATGCGAAAAGGAAAATTTTTTGAGTTATTGAAACATATTAGTTCGTTGCAGTTAATGATACGACTCACATTTTTATTTTAACTCCTTCAAATTTCTTTCCTCATTTTTAATTGTCTTTAAAGCACGCAATCGTTTTTAACACTTACATAATATGCAAACTGTCACAATGAATGCTAATGAAAGAAGTCAATCTTTAAGTGATATATTTTCATTTTTTAGGAAAATTCTTACTTATTTATGATTAAAAATATGTCGCTTATATATATTTTAAGACTTCATAATTTCTTAAGTTATTCCGCTACATTTTTGTTCCTGAAATTCATTAGAACGTTCTGGAAGATTTCCTTCCCCTTATGTCTATATATAATAACAATTAAAGTTAAATTTATTAATGGAAAATCTTAACCATAATGAAAAGATAATAATATTTCCATTATTTTAATTTAACTTAAAAGAAAATCAAGACTTAAGCAAATGCATGATGGATATCACAATATTTCAGGTAGCTAAATCAGCCTTAGGATTGAACAGTGGAGTTAACTACTACATTTTATTAATCTTTCCCTTTAGATATATTGTGTAAAAACCGGGATATTTCCGTAACATCAAAAGAATATAAATACGGACCCCAAAACTAATGAATAGTAAAAAAATTAAAAAAGTCTATCATAACACCAAGAAGTCAGTAATTAGGAGGGTCAATTAGGAGGAATACTTCAGTAACATGATGGAAAAAAACTGTCACTGCAAAATAATTTAATTGAAAATTGAGAAAACAATAAAGGAGTCATGAATAGACAATTGTAGAATATCAAGCGATATGTTTAAAAATAACGTTATTAATTTTTAAAACAAGCTTTTATTTGAAGATGGACCGAAAGGTATAAGACTAATTGTTTTAAATGTAAAATAATACATAATTTACAAAGCTTGATGTGATTAACTAAGATACTCAGGTAATTACTGATAAATTAAGTATCATATCTACTTATATATGAGATCAAAAGAAGTATTACACACACTTCAAGCTTTTATAAATTACATATTATTTTACGGTTAAAAATATTAAATATACCTTTTAGTCCTTCGTTTAATATAAGCTTCAATAGTTTTTTTTGTTTTTTATATTTATTTGTTTTTAGTCTGGAAATTTAAGACTAAAAGACAATTACGTGAGCTAAACGTGTGCGCGAAATTTCAGCTCAGTTGAAAGTTGTTAAAACTGAAAGACCCGACCCTCCCTCCTTGAATATCATCACTATGAGCATACCATATTGTCATTAGAGTTAAATAAGAAAGCAAAATTTCAGTTCATTTGGACGATAGGGAGTGGGCTAAAGTTCAGGTGCAAATTTTGAATTGCCTAATTCAAATTCAATTTATTCAGTGAAATGGTTATTAACTACAATTTTCAATATTAAAATCTTTTCTAATTTCTTATGTTCTGTGTTTTTTTTTTTTGAGTTCTTATGTTTTCTTGTGTTCTGTGTTTTTTTGAGTTCTTTTGAGTTGCTTAACTAAGATTGATAAATAAGTGTCTTTTTCAAGACAAATATTCTTTTTTCACAAACTCATGCAACTTAGAAGCTTGGAAATTATTTTATTAATTTTTCCTTGTAGACAAAATGCCTCGGTCAAAACGTTCTCGGGCTGTTAAGAAAACACTAGTGAAAATAATTCTGAACACCAGCCTTCTGCAGATACCATTCAGTATAAAAGTTTTGGATAAGACTAAAGATTTTCTTGATGTACTAAACTACATTACAGTGGATATTGAAAATTTATAGTTCATTTACAGATTCTCTTCGCAATTCTTGTCATAATGCATCTTTAAAACTTAGTTTTGGTCAAAAATATAGATCTGAGTATAAATTGAATGTTGTAAGCGTTGTGACCAAATAAAAAGTGAAGCGGGTTTTTCAAATTAGTTGGTTGATGTCAAATTGCATCAAATATCAAGTAATATCATCAAGAAACTGTTTTCTGATGTACTGTTTTAAATAATAATCAGATTAGTTCAAGGGATGTTGAGTTTGGAACTTGGCTACTCAGCATCAGAGAAATTTTGTATGCATATGAATTTGCGTGTAATACCTAGTAAAATTTATAGTTTCTACAAGACAAAAAATTTAGATGGATATATCTTTTGAGGCAAATCAAATGATGCTTGATGTTTGAGGAACGACAGTGATATTGTCGATATAAGAGTATATTATGACAGATAAACTCTAAGGTTGGGGCGAGTTATTGACCTGCTGACTGGCTATGTGATATAGTATAAAGTAATGTCCAATCGGTCTAAAGAATCCCAACAAACTAAATTTGCTCTTGGAGCAGGCAGTACTAAATTCAACATTTGGAATGAATGTAATCAAGATATATACAGGACTATATAAATCGGGATCATTAGAAATAAATACAGCTGTGAAATTGTAGAGATCTGAGAGATCTACAAATCAGAAGTTACAATACTAAAAATGCCCTCCTGTTATTTCTTACAATCTCCATATGATCGTAGAAAGATACCAAGTTCTCATAAGATTAGATAAAAACTCCAATCAATGAAGAACATCTGTCCAAAATCTTGCCGATTATCCTCTACTGAACTATTTAGCAAGTATGTCTGAGGTTTGATTCAACATTCCAGTGAAGCTTTATATTCAATGATTAAGAGCAAATGCTCCAATGTGTGTGAAAATACTGCTTCTAGGAATCGAGAGTTGATCGTGGTGTCGAATGCTTTATCCGATATTAAAACTGGAACATTAAAAACTCTAGAAACAAAGCTAGATGTTTCTAATTTTATATTGTATTATTATTTCGTATAAATATATTGTGCTCAACCCTCTTGTGAAAATATTAAAATAGACAATATCTGTCGTTGCGTAACCAATTATATCGATCACACACACACACACACACACACACACACACACGCACACATTTTCAAGATTAAATTAAAAAAAACTGAATTACTTTTTTATCTCAAGTTTATTTATAAAAACAATAATCAACATTTAAAAATAGAGTAAGATTACCATATTATACTGTAACCATATTAATTTTCATTTTCAATAATTCAGGAAATATTAATCACTTGCAATAGTTAAAAAGTATTAAGAATTGAGGATTTCAAAAGAGTTCAAAATTTTTAATGTTAAATTAAGGGCTTTGTGCAATAATTTTTTTCAGAATCAATTAAATTAAATAATAGGAAAGCAAAGTATACTAATTGCTTTTAATATCACTTACCAAAATTATTTTTTTAAAAAAGGATGCCTTGTAGCCATAATTTCATTTCTAAATCTTATTTAGCCGCCAGCTTTCAAAGGCAGTATTTCAAGATACCTAATACGTAGCAAAAATGTGTTTGTTATTTGGTTATATATATTTACACCATGTAAAAAGAATGTCCTCAAAATATTTATTTTGTTCCCAATAGATCACATACTTTAATTAGACTTTTGAATAAACACAACCTGATTATTTAATAATCAAGTTCCATTGTACGTATCGTGAATTACAAATACATATTAATTAAGGAAGCTAAGCAATTATTGTTTTTTGTGCCTTGAATTAAAAAAATAATTTGATTGAAAAATTTAATAGTAACTTTAAAATCAAAACTTAATCAGGTTGAATAAATTTATCTTGATATCTGAAATGAAGCACTCTTAAGAGTACAAACTTTTTGAAAATAAGATGCAGAGGACGCAGATGTTGTTAAGTATGGAGTTGACGTACAGGAAAATCTTAAAATTATTACTTAGATATTCGTAAGCAAGACTTCAAAGTAAAAGGATGGATGTCAGAGAAACAGAAAATCATTTCGTCTTTCATATCGGAGAATTTAGGATTTCCTTGTTTGCATATTATGGGACTTTTCGAAGTAGTATTTCTTCTTAATGTTTCGAAAACTAAAGCTTAGAATTTAGTGACTAAAGAAGTATAACTTGGAGTTTATTTCGAAATGTTTTATGAGAGAATACACCAACCAGGTTTTTATGAAGTCGTGAAAACAAGACCTATTTCAATTTTCATGAGTTTCATGAAATGAACGTTATTGTGAACTCAGTAAGAAACCGTCTTTAGTGAGGGTACCTGGAACATGGATAAGCTTATCATAAAACTTTGTGGTGATCCTTCATATTCTTATATTTATGCTTTTTGGGAACAGGACAGTTATACATTAAATTTTGTGGTAAAAATAGAGTTAACTTTAAAGAGTGATTTTTGTTTTGTAAAGACTCTAAGAAGACTTTTATTAAAAATGTAGCTTTGCATTCTTAAGTGGATGATTTTGTTCAGAGTAACAGTTATTGCATTCAGTGAACAGAGTACGAGTAAATAGGTATTCTAAAGACTTTAGATGTTAAAGTAAAGTTAAAATAGAAATAAAAATTGAGTATGAAAATTTATTGAGGAAAACTAGCTCAATGGAAAGTTATTGAAATCTGATGGTTTATAGAATAAACTTAAATTTTACCTCAAAATCGTGAGTAAACTGTGTGCTCTGGCGATAATTGAATGACAACATCTACAAATTACTATATTTTCACTGTATACTCGAGGTATACATTAAAATGGGATCTAAAAACATTGTTCAAAGTATGGCCGTTAACATATGAGACATAAATTAATGTCAGACAACGTATAAACATGAACATTTATTTAATTAAGAGATAGCGATAATTAGGTACGATTTCTTTTAAAATTTATTTGCTATTATTAAATAAGCATATTAGCAAATAAAGAATTTTTTTTGTATTAACACTAGGAAGGTGTACACCCTATCTTAGTGTGGGAACTCCAATAAAACTCAAAAGGAATGAAAAAAAAAAGTATTATATAAAACGCTTTACACAAAAAAATCTCTGTTTTAAATATATTAATTTTTTTTGTATGATTAAGTTTGAAAGTTTTTTGTTGTATATGTAATGCTCATAACTGGATACTTCTTTAAGCGGTGGAGTCTTAATAAAAATAAAATATAAAACCGAAGTATAATATAATGCATTTTACTCTAGAAATCACAAAAACTTATAATTTTTCAAGATACAGCATTAATAGGATTATTTGAAGATTTTTTGATAATACTGCAGAATTAAAAATAGGAATTTTAAGCCGAACCATATCGTATTCTATGTACTTATTCTAAACAGCAAGCATTTATTTGAGTGAATGTAAGATATTTCTAAATCTTTTACAGTGAAAAAAGGAAGATTAGTTCTCTGAAGAAATTTTTCGGTGGTCAAATAAAATGGATTTCAAATATACAAAATATATAATTCACATATTTTTGCATAGTGAAAAATTACGTCGAAGAATTTTACACACTGGATTTTAAAATCTGATTAAAATAAGAATTTGCTGAGGTCAGTTGAAAATTCTTGAAATGCTGAGTTGAGAGTTTTGTTGCTGTGAAAATTCAAAAACCCGCCTTAATATAGTTTTTTGGGAAAAATATATTTCTCATAGCCATTACGTTAAATATGGAAGTTCTCTCTCGGTGAAGTCAGAATCTATAAATATTTTTAGTATGGAAGGAAAAAAGAATTATTGCATAAAAACTTTGGGGGAATACAGTTTCTAAAGGTAGAATTTTTAAGCTACCTAAAACTCCCGGTCCTCGCAAGATGTTTATACATCTAATAGTAAATCGATTGCTTGAGACTGGAAGTTATCGAGATCAACTAAGCCTAGCCTTCTGCGTTATGTTTGTACAACCAACAGATTAAGCAAATGCAAAAAAAAGAAGCAAACTATAATGTTTAACAAACAAAATCCTTCCACCCCTTTACATAAAAGCAAGGATTTATTTTAAGTGCTTTCCCAGACTAAAGGTAAGACAGACTAAACTTGTGGATAACTATGAAGACGATTAAAATTAACAAGACAGATTATGTGTGTTATATGGTAACCTATAAAAAGAAATAAATTAAATTTAAATAGATTTATTTAATTTTTTGCAAACAAAAACATCAAGCATTATTTTTAATATAATAATTTGGGTCAAAAAATTAAAGCTTAATAACTTACTATAGCCGTAGCAATTATCAAATTGCTTTTAAGAAGATCCTAACATGAAAGAGTGAGAGCATGTAAGAGCACGCACGTACGCGCACACACAGACATACATAAATACCATACACATGAATTTACTGCTTGGTTTTTGAATTAACATTTGTTAGAGTTGTGTGAGGGTTTTTGGTAATATACCTCATATAGCTTTGATCCATTGTCAGATCATGATGGAGATTTAACACTAAAAATATATTGAGCATTTAGCATGGTATTGGAAGCGAAACTCTTAAAAAGTGTGACTTTTTTTAAGTGATTAATATTGACTTTGTATAAAACTTTTATTTACGCGATTCAAGAAAGAGAAAGGGAGAGAGAAAATGTTTCTTTACCCTATACATAATATATTAAACTAACACATTTAATTTACTCTGAAAGAAAACAAAATACAAATTATTTAAAGTTTTGAATCATTTTAAGCTGTAATTTTTCTCGTAATAAAAGTATACCAATTAGAAAATAATTTATCTAACAGGGAACATAATAATACAAAAATTCCTTTTTTCATTTCCTAAATGTATAAGAGATGCATATTTTTCAGATAATGCTACTCTGATGTAAACAAAAGATAAGCATTTCCAGTTTTGCTATTAGTGACGCTTGTGTGGTATAAATGATATAAGTGTTTAATTTTTCCCAAGACGCCTATATGGTATCTACGATCGTTAATGGTAAGCTCATAAATGACACCAATGGTGATGGACCATCAAGCTATCGACATACAAATGATGCCGATGAGGCGTCACTGGTCGTTAAATCAGTCAAAAGGATTGCCTATCAGAACTTCATATATAATGCAAGAGAATTCAAGTTTTCAGATTTAGTTTTAATTTTGAAAAGTTTTAAAGTAATTCCATAAGTTTACTCGAGAGTGTACTTAAACTAAACTTGGCTTTAGTATCTTTGCATAGAAAACTATTATACATATATATTCTGAGAAACTTATTTATACATCTTAGGTGAATTATTGCTGTTGGACAATATATTAAAGTCTCATATCACTCGTAGAGGTAGATATAGGACATATTTTTCAAATTCATGTTTTATTTCTTGTCAAAAAGGAATAATGCGGATTAACTTTTTAGATTGACATCAACTTTTACTTTTTCAAACACTTTAAGACTATTGAGATTTATGGAAAAGAACTAGGAGAAAATAATTATCAAAATATTTATTTTTCAATGTAATATACGAATCTAAATCATGAAATAATCAAAGTAACTAGTAAAATTCCGATGTAATCAGCTTGACGATTACGAAGCAAGTGCCCGGATGATAGAACAGTTTATTTCTAATTTATCATCAAGTAGTTGCAGTTGAGAACAACTGAAAAGAGAGTCTATGTACTTTACAAACTTTTATATTGTACAATATTTACCATTTTAATATCGGGTAGACTTTAACTCTCTATATTAATTCATGAAAAATAATTAATTTTGAAAGCTTAAATGTTTCATTTTGAATTAAACATCTGAAAAAGCAATTTTTTTTAAAGCTCTTGAATAGTACTTTTCTTAATGAATTAAGTCGTAAAATGATTATTTCTTGTTTCCTTTAAAAATTCTATTCTTGTTATATCACTATTATTTATAAAATTTCAAAGCTATGCATTACTTTTTCTGTCTTTCGACGAAAAGGAGTTTCTTTTTTCTTTAGCTTTTTGGGGGAGGGGATCCAATAACTGTTACCTAATTCCTTAGGAGTCCTGCATGTTTACAAATGGTTCTAGATTACTATTTATAGCTCAATAGTAAGCTTCATGGGAATTAGGAATCGCTAATCGTGTAATTTAGCACTAATGGGCAAACTGAGCCCTTCACTAGAAACTTGGCCAATTATTTGGATTAATCCCCCAAAGCTTCTGACTTTGTACTGAAGGCTTAAAAAGCCTATTGTAGTCCACTTCATTTAGGATTTGGTAATTCTTTGTAATTGTTGTTTCAATCAGAATTGCGCAATTTATAATGTAGTGTAAACTGTTATAAATTATTATTTGTGTATGATTAATGAAGAAACTAATGAATAAAATAATGAATTGTCTCTTGCATTTCGAATAGAGTAATAAATATATAGTTTTAACCAAGTATAAAATACTTCACTCTTAAAGTTAATTAACGTTGTTACAAAATTATTGCATCCAGTTATAGATATTTAATAACATAATTTAGATGATAATTGTAATAATTTAATAAGAATTTTAGAAGTTAATGGTCTATAATGAAATTTTAAGAAAATTGACTGGTAAATAGTTAAAGAATATTTGTCCAACTATTTAATTATTAATTTTATTTGATAGAAATACAAATTCAATTACACTTAATATAGAGTTTCACGCTTTCACACAGCCTCTCTTCTCCTCTAAATTTGTGACTCATTTTCATAATACAAATTAAGAGAGTATTGCATTATTTTACACTTAAAAATGATCTTAATTATATAAATCTTAACGGGAGACATTATTATAAGCAAATAAAATTAGAATAAATCAAGATTGTTTTGTTATATTTTGTTACATTTTAATTATTATGTTTTGAAATAGAGTGGGATTCATCGGCATGTAATTGTTTAATTTCGATTGTATTTTTAACTTGAATCCCTTGAGACATTAACTTTTGTCTGAAATAGGAGTCTATTTTGCCGTACATACTAAATTCATGGAAATGAAAGCAAGCACGACTATCTGTTGTACATTGTTCGAAGACAAGGCTACTTTCGAGTCTTTTAAACTTAAGTTATCTAATTAAATGATGAAAGAACGACTGTTTATTTGCTTAAACTGATTTATATTTAGATGTTGCTGCACACGAAAGATACTATCTTTTAAATTTTGTAAAGAATTCCCTTAATTTGAGTCATGATTAAGCTTAAGTATCCAGTAAAACATGTTTCTTTATATCCGAGACTTTCAGTTTCAACAATTGGAGAGAATCAATGAGAACAAAATTAACTTAGTATTACGTTTTAAGATTAAATTCTATTTCTATAGCTTTATAATGGTAGGTTTTATTTTGTTTTTAACAAACATAATGAGTACACTAAATATAACTAAGCAAATAAAAAAATATAGTTTATTGCGTTAGCCCCAGATAACTAAACTTTCAAATATACTACCTATCCTTGCGAGTTTTGCAAATTCCAAACGCTCTTGGTACGCTTACTAGTAAAATGTTTATCCAATGGTGATAAAAGTACAACTGTACACTTATTATTTTTCGAGAGTTATTGTAGCAATCATTTAATAGTCAAATGGTTAATGATAAAGTCCAGAAATTTTAGACGTTCCATCAAAATAAATAATGAAAACATTTTGAATATTGAAAAGCCCACACAGACGACAAGATTAAAAGAGAGGTAAACAAACACATATTTTGTACTTTCTGTACCTCTAAGAAATGCATATTGACAAATGCATATGCAAATTAAGAAATGCATATTGACAAATGCATATGCAAATTAAGAAATGCATATGTAAATTAAGAAATGCATATGCAACTAGTGCTACAAAACTACTTGTAAAGCACACTGTTAACATCTATCAAGAGTGCAGACGCTAATTTTTACCGTTTTTCTATTTCTGTATTAAAATATTCTAATACTTTTCTTATGTTACGATAATTTGCTTGAAATTAAAGAAATACAAAAATATATTTGCTTTTAATACGCAACCTATGAGTCATATGATCAATTACAGAGTAATACAGATTTCAGTTTAGTTATCTAGGGTTAGCTAAATTTTCTTAGAACATTCAAGCACTTTCACAAAGATTATTGAATCAGTTACATTATTGTCATACGCAGATTTGAGTAAAATTTCAATTGTATGCTGTTTTTAGAATAATTTATGTTGTTCGAATAAGCAAATGAATGAAGTTTGACAACTTTTTAGAAGGTTAGTTGAAGTCTTTAAAATTCAGTTTTTTACATACTGATATTTTCTTGAATATTTATAAACGGTATTAAAAAAATGCAAGAATTTTCAAATAATTATTTCTGTTGATTCAATAGAATTTTTTTGGCTTATATTTACTATAGCCTAGCTTTGAAAATATTTTACAAAACAGTATTAATATTTTTTAGATTACTTGCTATACTTATTTGTTACAGAGAGATAATCATAGTTTAATTCCTCTGTAAAGTTGTGGGCTTGGACTTGTGCTCAAGGTTTGCAATTTAGGGAATAATTTAAAATGTCATATAGGGTAGAGCTGGATACAAACAAGTTTTAATTACAAATAATAAAGAAAATAGATTTGAGAGGTTCTGGATTTTTGAAACATTTCTATTTGCTTAGGATAAAATAAACTGATTGAAAATAAAATATGAAGATCATGAAAAAAGATAATTGCTGACTTTCCGGCTCTTGCTATTGAATTAATAGCAGTCTAATTTGTAGTTGTAGTAATTCGGAAATAGATCATGTTGCAATATTTATCGGACTGCAGTTAAATAAATACTATCTATTTGAATTGTAATATGCTCCTTATAAGAATGTATATAGACTTAATGATAGATCTTTCATTTATTTTATAAACATGTAGTAGTTGTTTTTTTAAAAAAATAATATTTCAAATCAAATCATTTTTCAATCCAATAGAAATTAAATCTTTTGAATCCAAATAGAATCCAAATAATAGAATCCAAAGACTAAAAAAATTACTACAGTTTAATTAGATAGCCCTTTTACAAAAAAATTAGCATTTTCTACTAGACTAGAATATATCTTACATACATTTTTTGTCATAGAAATTGGAAACAAAATTTAAAATTTGTAAGAAAACAAACGCTTAAAAAGTCTCGCTTGAAGTCGTAATAATTCAGAAGTAGATCGTGTTGCAATTTTTATCGATATTATTTTTACAATTAAGTAAAAACAATAGATTGATATCGTAATATGCTTCTTACAAGAATATGTATAGACCTATTGAGAGATCTTTCATTTATTTCATAGAAGCTTGGTAATCTTTTATAAAAAAATTCAGTTTAAATTATTTTTCATTCCAATCGAGATTAAAGAAGCCTAAGACTAAAAAAATTGCTCAAGTTTAATTAGATAGCCATTTTACAAAAAGAAGCACTTTCGGCTAGACTAGAACATACCTTACATATTTTATGTCATCGATTCTGGATAACTAAATTTAAAGTTTGTAAGAAAGTAACCGGTTTCTTTACAAGTCAAAAAGTCTGAGTCAAAAATTAACGCCAGTAAACCGATTCTCATTCTTTTTAGTGAAAGAATTAAAAAAAAAGTATGAAGCTAAAAAAAAGTATGAAAAAGTAGCATTAAAAATGCGCCATTATACAAGATTCACATTAATTTATAAAAGTGTCTTATTTTGTTTTTCTACTCATATTTTCGACTTTCTACTCAAAGAAATCTCCTTTCTTTTTGAACCGAAAAAAAATTGTAAAACTCGGGTTAGAGTTATTTCCCGTAAATTATTTTATTTTTATAAAAGATAAATTGGTTATATAATTGATTTTTAGGTGCTTAATTCGAATAAATCTATTATATTTAAAATACAGTTGAATATTAAATAATATTTAAAACAAATAATTTTCAAAAAAAATTAATTCACATTTCAATTAAGAAAAAAATTCCACTAATTATAATTGTGTATAATTAGTTTTGACGGGAAAATTCTGTCTAAAACTTCAAAATGGTATTCAATCGAATGATATCAAAACCAATCAAGTATCATAAAATCAAAAAATCAAGTTTTTATTCTTTTACATATAAAAAAAATTCTATAAATATTATATTTTATAATTTTTCTTGTTACATAGTGTATTAAAAAAACCTTTTAGACTTCCAGATATAGATACAGTTTAGATAAATATTCTGAAATGTTTTAATAATTGAAGTTTAAAGATATTGTGATTATTTCAATTCATCTTTATTGATCGATTTCGCAAGGAGTATTTGAAGTTATTTAATGCTGTTACCTCTTGAAATTTAATAATATTGCTAATAGTTTGTGAGGTAGGTATCTCCCCCATTTTAGACATGAGGAATGCAATTTATGATGCAGACTTATACTTCTGGGTGGCTCTGATGTTGCTGTGACGACCACACATAATGCTTACATAATGAATGATTAGTACGACTGAGCACGTGTCACATTTAAATTTTCTACATCAACTACTGGATGTTAATTAATGTGTTTGAAATATTTATATTTGAATTTATAGAATATTTATTACTAGTTTTTGCTATTTGAATTAATCTACCTTCAGAATAACCAGAATATTAATTTAAATTTAAAATAAAGCAATTTAATAATTTTTGAATTTATAGTCTTAATGAATAATAATAACGATGCTAGGTTTTTATTTTACTAAATTCAGCATTAAGTGTGTATTATGTTTTGAGCCAAACACAAACATTTCGCATGTAAACTATTCCAGTTTATTCAATTCAAGATGCTTTAAGAGCTGCGTATTTCAATTTTTAGACAACACTTCAAAGCTCAACATTTTATGTAATATTAACTAGCATAATCAGCTGTACTTCCCTTATCACTTTCCAGAATAAACCACATTAAATGATGTAATATTTCATGTCTTGGGCTAATACAGATTAGTTATATCACCAACAGCCATAGAGATATTTATTTAATTTTTACAAATTCTAAGTTATTTTTGATTCTAAGTTATTTTTAATTATATTGCACGCAATAATAATTTAGTCTCAAATACACTTGAAAAAAATCTATTTAAAAGAAATTTCTCAAAAAAATTAGAATTTCGTTTGTTTTAAATTATAGATTAATACAGATGAGCTAAATATAACGATGATTTTTGATTTTATTTTACTATAAGTCTTTTGAAATTTAGGATTTTTCTAATTTAATAGTTTATATATGTATATAGTTGCTGTAATTAATTAAAATTATTGTAGAAGTAAGAATTAAAACATAATCATTTTTTTAATTTACAAAGTAAACTTACAAATTGTTTTTTAGATTATCGAAAATGCATAAGAAAAATGAATTTTTTTGTTTATAAAATCTTCTAAAAAAGGAAAAAAACTACGCAAAAAAACAAATAAAAAAATAAGTTTTGTGCTCTTTCAGTATAAACTTATATAAAGAAAACTGAACAAAGATAGCAAGATGATAAGTTTCAAATCATAATTAAGTAAAAATGAAGGCGTGAAAAACAATGAAAACAAAGGAGAGAAAAACCAAAAAGAAAACGAAATTTAACATTTATAAATTCTGAATCTGGCATTTTACAGGTGAACTGGTTAAACAAGCTCCACAGGTCTACCAACCAAAAAAAGATAAATAATTTTGGAAATTCCATAAGTACAAATTAACAAGGTGCAAGTCACAGTGCAATGGAAAATATTGAGCAAAAATTATTCGTAGACAAAGCGATATACCATTTTGACTTATACAATAGATGATAAATATATGTCTAGTTAATATGATTTTAATTCTATAAATCCAATTTCTCCTCTACATTACTTAAAGTCACTTTTAACTTGAAATGAAATAAGAACAAGCGCAAAAATTAAAAAATAAATCTGAGTTGAAAAGATTTTTAGTTGATACGAAGTAAAAAATAAAATTTTTTCATATATTTTACTTGGAATTTTAAATAATGTATCACAACAGAAAAACATCAATACTCTAATATTAATTTATAGAGTTCATTTTTAAAATTCTCTCTAAGATGGGCAAATACTGGGTTATGTCTGACAAAAATTTACAAAATTTTGATACAGCTGGTGAATGATATTTCGGAGATACGTTGATTGTTTGTGGGGGGGATAGTTGTATTAATAATGTTTAACACGCTTCTCTCTCTCTCTCTACACACACACACACACACA
>BMAW01014360.1:250846-343388 GCA_019974015.1 Nephila pilipes
ACACACACACACACACACACTTTGTATGAGACTGTTTCTTTGTACTAATATGAAATCTTATTTTGATATTCAATTAAGTCAAGCCATAAATTTTCAGAGACTTGCCTCAGAAGAAATAAGGACCTTCTTTGGGTGACAAAGAAAACCATTTGTCATGTACCCATTTCCCAGAATAAAATTTCCGATCTATTTGCTCTTTTCTTCAGGCATTCGCAACTCGATTTGCCCTTAAATCCAATTTACCATACTAATCGTTCGATAATCGGCAAACATTTGTAATTCGTCTTAATTCGTTGAGAAAACAATATCTTATGAACGATATCGCCATAAAATAGAAAATCAAGAATCCTTATCTGTATTTTTTTCTTTTACTCTTTCATGTCCTGTTTTCACTTTTAAAGAATTGTCGGAATCAAAAGGATTTGGAATCGATATAAAGATATTTCTTACTGTCTTGCTTTACACAGGAAATTGATCAGAACCGAAAAGAGAACTCGTGTTCTTTAAAGAAAAGAACTCGGGCCTTGAAATTAGATTTTCACGTCTGTGCCAATAAAAATAAAAAGCGTTTCGGTATAATAGGAATATACGATGCCTTAGATAATACCGTCATTTCGCTCTTATAACTCAAAAGAAGCCGATTTTCCATGCGTTAACTTAAGTTTTATGAAAAATATTTTTTTCTCTGCATCTCTTTCTCTTTCTCATTTCTAAGCTTCTTCCATTTCTTTGAAAATTCTTCATCCCGCCGTTTCTGAGTGCTCCTTTGTTCTGGTTTTGTAAAGATATTCGGATCGTTTATATATAATACTATCAGAGATAGCAAGGTGTCATTCAAGTCTGGAGAAAATGAATAATAATAAAAAAAAAAACGGCGTATTTTTTCCCCTTCGGAAGTATGAAATCCATAAACAACCACAATGGATATGAAAAGCACTAAGTTAACAAGGAAAATTTAGACATTTCTAAAATGATTTTTCTCTCTTATTTTGAATCAGTCATCTGCGTAAAACAGCTATTATTCTTCAACTATTCACCAATAATTGCGTATAAAGGCATTGCATGCTTAAAGAAGCTATTGTTATTCAACCTTCTACACTTGAACTCTACATCATTAAAAGAATTTGGCTAAGATGATGTATCTAATGGAAATAATATAGCTCCTATTATTCAAATGAGTACACAAGATAATGGCTGTGCAGTTTTTTGATATTTTTTAATGCAACGCTTCCATTCTACAATAGTCTTCATTTTTTTGCATAAAAAGCTGGTTAATGTAGAGTTCACGTTGTTTCTAAAAATATCCTTTTTATTCAATTCCAGTTTCTTATCAATTCAGTGTATCAATTTAGAGTTTTTTTTAAATCGCAGCTTCTGATCGTGCAATTTTTGCACTTTGAAATACAATTTTTTGATATTATTTTATTCATTTTAAAAATTCATTAATTTATGATAGGATAGTTACGTAATCTATTTTTATAAATAATAAAGTCTTATATTTCCAATGAATAATAAATGAATTAAATTAATATTTGTAGGATGATATGCACTTTTAATATTATAAAATTAACAATTGTAAAGTCTTAGAGGTGTAGTTCATTCATAAGATTTAAAAGTTTCCTATTTGAAATTTATTGTTATACAAATCTGTATAGAAATAATTGTAATTTAGTCATTTATCACAGTTTACATAAACTTTTTATAATAAATAGTCTTGTCATATGGTTTAGTTCAACTAAATGTTAAGCAACAAAAGAAAATGAAAATTATGTTTTATTATTTTTTGTAACAAGAGATGAAATTTTCTTATCGAGAAAATTTTTTTTTCATGCATAGCAAAGAAAATGGAAGGTACAATAATTTTTTGGATTATGTAATTTTTGTTGCGTAATGCTGAATATATATATATATATATATATATATATATATATATGTGTGTGTGTGTGTGTGTGTGTGTGTGTGTTTGATGGTTAAATTTTAAAGTCATGGAAAAAATGCTAGGAAAACGCCATTACCTGTAAGTGACATAAAATGAAAATAAAGCAAACTTATGCATTGATGCCACTACAGCGTGACACATGTATTTCAAGTAACTTTATACATGAGTTATGTTTCAAAGAAACGTAAATTCAGCTATGAATTTGAGAAAAAATTTAAAAGCAAACAATAAGGATAATTTATCACATAATTTTGAATTATATATTTCCTTTTTGAAATTTCGATAGCTCTATCACAACATTTTCAATACTTTGAATGGGTTTTTCTTATTTTTAGTTCATTTTATTTTGTAAGTATTTTATTCCTCTTTGTCTATTCAACTTCTAGTGAGGATTTGTTCACTGCTTAAGTTTATTTTCGCAAATATTCAAAGAAATAACTGCACTGCCTAGTTCAGAGTATAATAGTGTTCTTGTATGCATTTTAGTTGCGATATTTATGTTTTGAGCTGCGTTACTTTTAAATAGAAATATCACAAACCACTATTGTATTGTACTAATAATTTGAAGTGAATTGTGATGAATTTAGATTAAAGATAATTTCTAATAATGTAAATTATTTAGTTTCATATTGCATGATCCTATAATTTTATCTTTAATTTGCTTTATCAATCTATTTACTAAGTCTTATTGTTATACTATAAAGCCTAGAATTTTTGAAATTACCTATTAAATTAAAGGCATATGCAAATAGTTACCTTTCTTAGCAGTTTTGTGGGAATTAGGCCTTATACTAACTCTAGAATTGCTCAAAATTGTTTCAAAATAAGACTATGACGTTAAGTTATATTACGATTCTCCCTTCCACTAACCTTGAGAACTTTTATATTTGAATTGTTTAAAATGAAAACCAAACCCAAACCAAGAAACTCTTCTTCAACTCTTCGACCTTAGAAAATAAAACGTGATTCACGCTGATCAGATTAAAATTATGAAATTTAAGGAATAAATTAGATCTGATTCTTATATTATCTGCGAAGAACTTAATAGAGATATTGGAAGTTAGTTGAGGATAGTGAATCTAAGTTAGATGTCTAAGCCAGTCCCTCTCAATCTAAGTAAATATTAAAGAGATCTTTGAATAAATGTGTAAGAAGCTTGGAATTTGAGCCCTTACTTTCAGTCATTCTACACATTTGAATCTAAGAGCAATTAGTAAAAAATATAATAAATTATTATTTAAAATGAAAATCCAGGCTTGTTTAGGCAATGTAGTCCTACAGAGAGTAGGTATTTTTCAGAATTTTAAGTATTCATACTTGAATAGGAATTAATTGATTTGGTTTATCTGGATTATTCATTTTGTTATATGATTTAGGGAGAATATTATTAGATTTATATAGGAAAACGAATCAAATAACTCTCAGGGAGCTTTACATTATAAGCTCTTGTGCTGCATTTTTTACTAGTTTGAAAATTAAATTTTACCTAAAGCAATTTTTTCATCAGAAATGCCGAGTAAACCATCAGTTTTTTTGTATTACTTTTTAATGGACCCTCCAAACTTTTAAATTTCAATCTTATTTGAATTTTGATGGAATAATTTGAAAATAAAGAAATGAAAGATAAATCATGCAATAAAATTCTTTAGCATTTAACGTATGCGGTAAGTAATACTTTAATTTAAATTAATAAAAAAACCTATCACTCTCACAAATGTTTAAGTTTTCTTTTGTTTTGTGTATTTGTTTGGTTTAGTGTGATCTAAAAAATGTTTAAACATTTTACTAGATCAAGCATCCAAGAAGGATAAGCTATAAAGAGGAGCAGCTGCATTTTTCAGAGCTTCTCTTAAACAAACTGAGCGAGAGAAGCGTTGAAAACTTTACCGTATATTTTTAAGGAGTTTAACTCTTTATACGATCTCTATATCTCTAAATTTTATTCAACTGAGCGGTTGAAAAGTGCCAAAAACTGAATTTTTTTCACTTAACGTGATGAGATATTGACACAGTATAAAGCATTTCTTCAGTTTCCTCAAAACTTCAGAGGAGACTATATTGAGAATATCAAGTTATGTGATATTCTCTACGTATCACACTTTCCCTTTGAACAGAAATAACATTGACTTTGAAGAGAAGAAAAATTCCGTGGAATAGCTTATTTCTCTAGGAATACAATTGCTCTACTGAAGGAAAGCTTATGACGTATATTATCGTGAGCTTTTTTGCAGACTCCAATACTTTTATATTAGGTGAGGCATGTGAATTTCTACTTGAAATAAATTACGACTTACGAAAGTTAATAATTTAGTAAAAAAGCATGGGTGGTTTTATATTAAATCTATGCCCCAAATCGGAGTTAAAACAACATTATAAGATGTTGGTCTATTCGCAATTTTCTTTTCGTTAACTTTCGGGATTTTTTGGTAATTTGAACAGCCTAAAAAAAGAACTCCTTACTAACCTAAATGTAAAGTGATTAGGTAAATTACATGAAGATAAGAAATGTAGTGAACTGAATTAGAGATAATTTTATACAAGCGAAATAGAATTGAATGGAAAAACAGATAGAGGATAACTACAAGCTGATGGATGTAAATTTGAGCGAATCATCGTAATGAATTGCTTAGGTTGAAGCAACTTCTAGTTAAAGTAACAGGATTTTAATTTGCTTTTATAGAGAAGTGCTTCAATCAGAACGAGTGATTTGAAAACTTAGATTTTATTATTAGAATATAAATTATGATTGACCGAGTTAAGATGGATTCGAGAGAGAGTGACCTTACATATCCTTCGGAAGTTAATGTTAATAAACTGTTTTGTCCTGCTCTTACGTATCTTCAATTAGAGTTTTGTGTTTATTGACTATTTAATTAGTCTTTAAGATGGCTGTAGTGTTAAATATGAAAGGAATTATCTCACAATTGTTTCAATATTTTTAAATTTTTTTTATGAACGTTAAGGTGTTAACATAGTCCCCAGGTTTTATGTTAACGAGGTCTTCATGTTTTAATTTGTTTCTTTTATTTAGGAAATTCATGCGATATTGAAGTAATTTAATGCTTCTTTTTTTTTGATTGAGATAATTCACACAAAAAAGAGTTTTACAGTTATAAGTTTTAAGATAATAGGTAAAAATGTTATTTTAAATAAAACAGATAATCCTAATGGTATTAGTAAAAGGAAAATATGGCTGCGTAAAACTTATTTGCAGCAATATATTTATAATGCATTTGTTACCGATTATACTCAATTTTAGTCAAGGAGTGAAATTTTAGATATTTTGTTGTAATAAAACTGTCTTAAGTTTGTGGCGTTAGGATGTTCTCATGTTTCGATTCACTAACCTCGGGGACTTTTTGTAATTTGTATTACATAAAATTACAACTCCTTGATAACTAAATGAAACGTGATTAAATAAATTAGATAAAGATAATAAGTGCAATTAATTAAATTACGGATAGTGTTATATAAGAAGAATACAATTGAAAGGAAAGAGAAAGGTGACAGATATATGATAACGAGTAGCTGTTAGATGTTTGTAAATTGTAGGGAATTTTTGTAATTAATCGTTGGTAGTAAAATTGATTGAAATGGCTCCTGATTAGAACTATATGAGTCAAATCTGTCATAAATGAGAAGTGTATCAATCGGTACGAGTGAGTTGGTAAGCTAAGACTTTGTTGTTTAATAAGCTAGGATTAAATTCAGTTAAGAGGGATTAGAGAGAGTGACCTTATATACTCTACGCATAAAGTTAAATTGGCTATGTTGTCTTTTTCTGATATTTCTTCCATTGGATTTATGAACTTATAAGTATTTAATTAGACTTTAAGATGTCTGAAGTGTTTAATAATGAAATGCAAACGCTACAAATTGTCAAATTAATTTATTTTAACCGCAACAGTTAGTTTGACCAATCAAATTTCTTCAACCAGAAATGATCTTAATCAAATTAGTTGCTTCATCATTTCAAAAATATATTCAAAATTCAAAAAAAAAAAATAAAAAATTATGGTTCTTCTAGATCAATAAGATTCACTTCAAAAAATTACTTCACCACAGTTACTAAAAACCTTACCTCCACTAATGGAAATGATTACTAAAAAAGAAACTGAATATTTCAGATAAAGACATTTTGTCATTTAATATTTCTTACATTTTTCGAGATGGACTGTGATAAAAAAATTCTAGTATGTATTCTTTCAAAAAGTTTTCAAACATTATTGATCTCCATTTCAAATACAAAAGGATTCAGAGTCTCAATCTTTTTTAATACAAACAATAAGAAATTGTAACACTTTAATTTTATTTAGAACACATAGCTCTTCTGCAATCCAAATAAAAGCAAACAAAACTGAGATTGTTTTTAACCCACAGATTTAATCTACTTTTATATGCATTTTGCAGAACGACCAATTTTTCATTTTATAAGAAACAATAAATTTTTATTCAAATTTTACTATACACACTTTGAAAAAACTATAGAAACATTACAAAATTGAAGATATTATATAGAATGTTTTTCAAGAGATATTTAAGATGCCGAATATATCCAAATGTATAAAGCATTAAAAAGGGTCTACAATATAGGATTTTGTAGCATTCACCTGTTGAAAACAAAAGAATGTAATGGCAAAAATTCGGTAATTGAAAAAATTCTGATCTTTCGATTTCCTTCTTTTTTATTTAAATCAACAATTGTAACACAAAGACGCGATTCCAGTTCAATGAATGTTGCTTAGTGTTCTGAAAGCAGAGAACAAAAAGACACAAGATTCTCAAAAGAGAATAAGCAGTAAAATAGAAAATAAAAGTAGACGGAATTTTGGAAGATTGAAAGTTTAAAACGTGTGAAAGCGGAGACAAAAGAGAGAAAGGGAGAGAAAAGGGAATGTCGGGAATGTTGAATAAAATAAAATTACTTGTTGTCGTAACTCGAATTCTATGGGTGCGACCTTTCAATAGATAAGCCTAGGTTTATTTTTTGAATAGCTCTATGGGAATATGAAAGCTTGTGGCAACAAAACGTTCCTGAATGCGTTGAGAAGAAATTAATATTATGAATTGTTTTTTCTTTAAAAATAATTTAAACTTTATTTTGTCCTTTGAAATATTATAAATACTCGTCCTTTATTTCTTACTTATCAGTGTTATTAGAGACCTAACAATGTAAAATGCTAGAAATATTCTTTTGATACACCATTGAAGATTAAGTGATCAAGTACGGGATTAATGATAATTTTAAAGGAATATTTGAAAACAATTTTCCGTTATCATGATACCCAGAACCAAACTCATAATTAGATAAGCTGAACATTTTATAGTATTGACAGCCGTGTATGAGTGCAGTCTGCTGATGAATACTCATCAAAAGATTGAAAAGCAATTTGAATTAGTAAGAATGCTAGCAGGAAAATTAAAGTTCAGCATATGATAAGATTTTGTCTTTAAAAATTTCTCAACCACACGAATCTTGTACACTAAAAATAAATGAAACGCTTAAGAAATATTTAATAAATTTTAATTTAGAATAAAGAGCAACATTTAGTCATTTAAAAGATTTCGAAATAGTCAGTAAAATATTAATACTACATACAAATATTAACACACACACATATAGATATATGTAGTATTCAATTTCACTGAGAGGAAGTGAAATGAATAAAAATAAATAGGATATTTATTTGATAACTGTAATAAGCCTTATAATCTATTAAACAAATTTACTTTCATAATATCCCTTTTAACTATTTTCTACGAAGAAGAGAAATATTTAAATTCCTCCATTCGCTTTCTCACTTCACCTTAGGAACACACGCTTAAGTGCGTAATAAATTTGACTTAAAGAAAGGAACACAATTTAACTTAAATTATTTCTGCTCTTAACAGCATACAGGAAAATAAATTAAAGAAGCCTGAATGGACTGTAGAAAGATACTTCTGTCTTCATTATGAAGTAAATTAGTTTTATGCCCTGTATAACGGCATGCCCCAAAACAAAAACCTTTATAAAGATAATCACCTTGCTACTGCAAAAGCGGTTTTCAGATTTACATAAAATAATCCGCTTATATTAATAGCTGGAAGTTATTTACGATACATGTTTGATAATTGATTCTTTGTGGTGTATGTACATGTCAAATAAAGCTTACTTTGGATTTGATTCATGATTTACTTGTAGCTGCAAGAGAACATAAAAGTATGTCTTGCAATTAAAATATTTCGAGAGAAAAATATTTATTCTGATGTAACGAATGTCTCAACGGTTTGTTAATTAGATAGTTAATGACCGAATTAAGTTGTACCATAGTATAAAAATGATAATATTTTTTTTTTTAGTAATAAGCGGATAAAGTTCATAGTAAAGTATCATTAAAAGTTTGATTCAAAGTACTCAATAATTGATCGAAGAAAGGTGAAATTAATTTTCTATAAATAGCTATCTGTGGTTATTGCATTGAAATAGATTGATTATATATATATATATATATATATATATATATATATATATATAGAAAATATTTTCAGAGACCTACGATTTAGTTTAGAGTTTGTTATTAAAGCACGAGCCTAACATCTGAAAGAATGACTGCGTTATGATGTCTATTGCATGAGACTAACCAAGATAAATTCATTTCAGGTGGAAATGCTCTACATTTGCTTTCACATATCCACCACAGCCAGGTCGACATGCTAATCTCACCCCAGTAGAAAATTTTAAACAAGGCAATTCTAGAAAAGTCAATGAAATATACCACAGCTCTTTCCCATGCTTCCCCAATGTCTGTAAAGTCGAAGACGTATAAAACCACTATTTTAATGTCTGTTTAATGGCAATTTAGTATAATTAGAAAGATTGGAATTTTCTCAAAAATACAATATAGCAGTTCTGAATTAAAGAATATGAATATAACACACTTAAAATGATTTTATTCATTAATATTATTTGTAAGCGAATAAACTTTTTCGAGGTAAATCTGTAATTTATTTCGAAGTACTTTTTGTGATATAAAAATTGGCCTTTTTTATCAAAGAAAACTCATTATTTTTTAATATTATCTTTCGTGGTTTGTGTGCATTTAAGTCTATAAAATATCTCCCTTTGCTATTAAATAAAGAGCTATGGTTTTTAGATAGTTTTATCTAAAATAAAAGTTTAAATTAAGTATGATTATAATTCCAACATAGCTTGCTTTTACAGTGTCTTTATGTCAAAACAATATATCGTAGAATAATTACTTTCCCAAAAGAAAAAAAAATGTTTAACAAGAAATAAAGTTTAATTCAGTTTGAAATGCTGGCATGAAAGTTTCATGAAAAAACTTTTCTGCCTTTTAAAATGTAAAGTCATACATCTTACGAGAGAATTTTAAAGAAAAGGATGAAAAAAAAAAAAAAAGACAGATACCAAAAAGCGAAATGCAAACATGGTTTGAGACACATAAAAGTGTCTTTTGATATTCTAAACTAGACACAAAAGCTTATAACTTTTGATGTTGCGAAATACAACGTCATTTTTTGCGTTAAAATGTTTGGAAAGATGCGAAATATCAAGAATGGGTTGAAATAAAAAAATGGCATCTTTTGAATGTTTAAAAGGAATATCTTATCCCTCTAGCGTTAAGAGAAAATGCACACGCACACATGATTTGAAATACTTACAATATTTATAGAAAATTAAATCTCAGTATCTTTATAATATTGTGAATTATTTAGAAAAAAACAACCCTGAAATTATGAAGAAAACATTTTTGCAAATATTTTATCAGCTTAAGTGTAAATAATAATAAAAAGTTTCAATTATGAAAAAAACAATTCGTATTATTAATAATGTCTTTAAGATAAATATAGTCAAGAGAGATATATTGTAAAGATGCAAGGGGAGATTTAAATAATCATTTGCTTAGAGAAGAAGCTAGCTGGTTTTATCTTCTACATCAATTAACTCAATTTACTCTATGTTATAGGTCATGATTCTCTCTTTTCTTTCATTGCACAAATGTAATTTAGATCTTTTGATTATAACTTAAAACTATGTAATTTTTTTCTATTTTAAAACTTTTTTAACATATTAATTTAAGAACATATGGAATATTTAAAAATAGAAATTCCAGCATGAAGTTGCTAAAATTAACGAAATACAATAGTTTTTAACAGAAAATGAACTAATCATGCTAAATGTATTATTTAAATTTTTATAATTTTTTTCACAATCCAATTCTCAGTAATTTAATTTATCACTTTTGTAATTCAGTATCGAAAAATGTTTACGAATTTGAGTAAGAATACGCTAAATATAAAGGTAGAAAATGTAATCCACGTTAAACATAAAAACGTGACATTTAAATTGGTATTTTTACTTTCAGAAGTTGGGAAATTAAAACAATAAATCAAGTGCAGTTTCAGACTATCCCAAAATATTCTAATGAAAATTTGATTTAGCACACGTGTTGCCCTTTTCCTTTCCTGTGGATATGATATGAATTTTCTAAATTTCTTAAAGTTTGTGAGTTAGATTTATTTTAGACTGAGATACTAATTTCCAGAAAACGTGATCCAGATACTAATCTCCAGCAAATGTGATCCAGTAAGTTAATTTCTTTCACGTTCTTCAAATGAAATCAATGAATTCTTGAAAATATTATATGAAGGAACCAAAGTTAGTTATTTTTAATTACGTTTTATCTTAGATCAAGTTTCAATAACCATAAAACAATACTTGTGTGTCTCAAACTTTTGAATATTCTTACTATATTACGAGAATGCTTGTAGAGAGAGGGAGGCTGCTTAAAAGAATGCCATTTAAAAAAAACGCTAAACTTTATGAACGGTTTAAATAACTCTCATAAAGGAAAGTTACTCATTGGAAAAAAAGAGGCTGAGTTTTTATGCTGTCGTAATTTAGTTCTTTCATTTTCACCTCTTTGATAAATTGAAGAACATAAAAACAAAGAATGCTAGTAAAAAGGTACAATCAAAATATGTGTGAGAAAAATACTTTTAGACTTAAAGTGATTTAAGTCAGAATTATGTACAAGATGTACAATTTACGCTAAAAGTTACATATGATTTTTCACAACATACGCAACATTAAATTAAAACCAAGCTTCATGAATGAAGGTAACCTAGATAAAAGGTATGCAGCTGTCAGATTATACTAAAAGATAAATAATCTACGGAAGTAAATTTATTCAAATAGCATGAAGAGAATTATGTATGAAGCTGACTTTTGGAAACTAATTTTAAATTTTGGTTCATTTAAAACGGGTTGCATGATTAATCATGGAGATATTTTCGTTTCATGTTTAACTCATGAAAAATATTGTTCTATAAAAAGCTCAAATAAATTAGAAAACACAGAGGGAAAAAAACAGCACTTTCGAAACAAACTAATTTGTTAAGTTTTTTCCACATTTGATTCTTTTCTTACAGTTCAAGTCTATGAATTATGTGTACTCTTTTTCAAAATACAGTACATTGTTATTTTGAATACACATAAGTTATAAAACTTAGAAGAAAGAAGATATAAATATTGTTAAAACTACTTTTATGGGTGAAATATTTAGGTGGGGATGTGTTGATTAATCATTTATATTTATATTTAGGTGGGGATGTGTTGATTTATCATTGTGTTAAGAATAGAGTAAATTAATAATTAATCTCTCTACATTAGGGAATTGCTTGGTTTCGTAGTTTTCAGTAATAGTGTAAACTGGGTATATATATATATATATATATATATATATATATATATATATATATACATATACATATTCTTGAATCTCTTACCCATAACAATTAATGTATTCTTTTTAAAAATAGGCTAATTTTTAAATTTATCGTGGATGAGCATCGGATATTCTATTCATCTCATGTGTTTAATAAAACATTGTACATCAAAAGGTTAATATGAGAAAATGATCAGTAATTTGACCAAATACTGCATATATAAGCTTTAAAAGGGTTTTACACTGACAAAAATTAAATTGACAAGTTATAGTGTAAATATTATTATTAAAATATGCACCACTAATTTTGAAGAAAGCATTTACTTAAAATTTAGTTTTCTTTAGATTTCATATATTTTGAATTAAATATATTTTAAACTGTTTTAAAACATTAAGACATAATCAAAATTCTAAAGGCTTAGAAGAGTACTCGCTTGCTCAAAGTAATTAAACACATAATCTTCATTTCTAGAATATCTCAGGAACTAAGGATAAAATTTTAATGAAACTTGGAAGCAAATAATTTCGATAATTTTCAACTTAATTCTGCAAAACAACGAATTTCGTCCGGGGATAGTCATTTTTCCGAAGTCAATCTAGCGTGTTAATTAAATTAATTGATTAATTCCTTATAATTTAGTCTCTTTTGAACTATTAATTGTGATATAAATTTTATCGATAGTCGCAATATGAACTATGGAAGATAGTATAGGTGATCTGTTTTTTTTTTTTTTTTTTTTTTTTTTTGTAACAGGGTGTTAAATCTTATCTGGGTGGAAGTAGCATAGCGGTCATCATTACGAACTCGTAGGTGGCGTTGTTTCGGTCTAATCGTGGGTTCGAACCCTGATGCTTCTAGAGATCACCGGACAGAGGGGATGATACACGTTAAATCTATCAAGGTCACAATTCCTCTTTCTGGCGTGATATGGAAGTTAGGAAAGGGAGATTCCAGCTCAAGTGTCATCCTCATCACTTAACCGAGATTTATAATTGAGAAGTTTGTCTCCAATAGCCTTCGTGTTGCTTCTAAAGGAAACGTTCATAAGCAATAAATCCAACAAATCTCATCTGATCTCATCATCTGACGTGTTAGCCTTGGAAAGACGTACGAAGAATGGAATACTATTTCATATATTATCTGATAGTTTGAAAAATAAGAAACATATTTAATGTATTAAGTGGGATTTTGAGTGTTTTAGAAAATTTGCATTTTTAAAGGACGAGAACGACAATTGAGCTGGAATCTCCCTTTCTTAACTTCCCGACAAGCCAAAACGAGGACTTGTGACCCTGACAGATTTAACATGCATTTTTTGCATACTGTAAATTTACTTTTATCTTGTAAGATATTTTTTGAAAATTACCACGATCATTTACAATGTCTTCAAATGCTTACTTAGAGCTAAATCATTCACAAAAGAAACAAGTACATGGGAGATAAGGCAGCCAAATAGATTGTTATTGGTACTTTTGCGTTTAATTTTTAAATACGTCTTGTGTGATGTAAGTAGAAAAGGGGAGGGAACATGTTAAGGACATATAAAATCTTTACTGATGTAAAAAGTGTTCACTTAAGAGTATAATGAAACGAAAACCTAAAATAAATCTGATAGGGTATCTGAACAATTTATTTTGAATGTGTTGTTGCATATTATTTTTAGTACGTGTGTGAGTAAGGAATATATAATGATTATTTAATTTCTCATCAGAAAACTTTTATTTCTTCAAAAATAAATATTTATAACTTGGATTCTATGGTAGGCTGCAAATATAAATGTATAAACAAAGGTATTAAGCTGTCAATGGCTTAAGCAAAACTTATTTTGAATAACATTAATCTTTATTTATTTTAATCCTTTCTAACAGTTTTAGTATGAGCATAAATATTGCGCTGCTTGAACATTCTAAGTAAAATGTTAATTTTTTTTGTTATTCTTTAAGATTTTGAAGATAAGAGTGCGAGTCATCAGTAATTCCTTAAATATCTTACTATTTTAATTATATAAATATCCGCACATTGTGAATGAGATAAATAATTTTACTATTATGTAGTTTAGCAGGAAATTTTTAATATTAAACTTTTATCACGAACTAATTATTAAATGATTTTGAACAAAATAAAACAAAATTAATTTATGAACAGATGAATAGCAAACGATAATTTTCGTACATAAAAATAAATGGAGAAATTGACTAAAGGTATACCATTTTACTTCAGAGTTGTGCTAATCAGATATTTGTATTGTTTGCAATATTAGAGCAATTTAATGACGGCCGGACTTTAAGCTTCTATCTTAATTTTAAAAAATGTAGAAAAACTGTAAGAGACATTCGTTAGCTTTGTTACAGTGCTGCAGCTTTGTATATATTTCCATTTAACATCTACAGATAATTTTTTTTTGATTTAATTATGAAAGCAGAAAAAAAAAAAAAAAAAAAAAAAAAAACCATACAAATAAAATTTTTGGGCTAATGTTACGGAAAAATAAGTCAGACTCCTTACTTGTATTCTTCATTACTTATGAAAGCGAAATAGTTTTTTTGTGAATTTTTTTGCTTTGTCAAATGCTTACAAATCTGGAAATCATTTTTTTGCTCTTAATTTCTTTTCAAGATTCACAAATGTCACTTAAAAATAAATAAATAAAAATGCTTTTTATTCAATGAATTTACATTTGAAAGAAAAGTTTTAAGCATATATATATATATATATATATATATATATATATATATATGATTATATATAACGAAAGTTTTTTTATGAATTAAAATCAATTCATTTTTCATTTAATACGCTATTCATATATATGCATTATTTTTTTGGGGGAGAAGTGAGTACTGTAAGTCGTTAGTAATTGTCGAAATGTTTGTCCTACATAAGTATACTTGAGCAAGAATTCTTGCTACATAAATAGAAATAAAAATTTCTTGGGTTTTCTTGAAATTGGATGAAAAAAAAAAAAAAAAACACAATGCAATCCAATTTTCCAAGGATTTACATATTGCTACATATCTAAGCTACTCTCTTTAAATATTTACTGCCCAAATATAATTAATTTAAGAAAAGTCTGGGTAAGCAAAAATTTTAAGTGATGATAGAATAAAGCGAAATTTGTCTTCTGCTACTCAAATAAATGGAATTAACTGAAAACGCTTTCATTGATCGCGTATATAAAATTATTTTACTTCGTAAGCCAGAAGAAAAGAAAAACATTTTATAAAAGATGATTCTAATACTTAAGCTCAGATTTAACAAAGAAAGTATTCTAAGAACAGGTTTTTAATTTATGTTTCATTTTGTTCATACATTGTAAACTTTTCAGGCCAATAAGTGTAAAAATAGAAACTGCGGGGATTTAGAAATAGTAAAAAGGTGGAGTACTAAGTCTTTTGTAATAAAAAGGAAAAACTAACCATGTAATATTATATTTAAAACAAATTTTTCCTAAAAATTATTAATTAGAAAATATAATATATATTTGATACTTTCAATGTTCTTAATTTTCTTAATGTATCCGATAGAGGAATGTTAATTGAAAATTGTTTTTAAGCGG
Source organism: Nephila pilipes (assembly GCA_019974015.1). Taxonomy (NCBI): domain Eukaryota; kingdom Metazoa; phylum Arthropoda; class Arachnida; order Araneae; family Nephilidae; genus Nephila; species Nephila pilipes. The sequence continues at coordinate 266,074 of BMAW01014360.1, forward strand.
ATTCACTTAATGTTTTCTCAAAACAGTTTTCAGTTTTAATAAAATCATATGTGTTTGAGAAAAGAAATAAAAAAAATTAAAATTAAAATTAAAAAAAAAATATCAAAAGACTATTTGTAATTTAAACTTATATGAAATAACAGAATTTCTTAAAGAAAGTACATAAAAGTTCGATGAATAACAGTTATTATTTTTGTATTTATAATGTGTATTTACTGAAAGAATGTACGAATGAGTTGTAAAAAGTTAATAAAGTAAAAGCTTTTAAGCATTCTTAACCAGATTAAGTTACTTAGGAAATTTTTAAGCGCTTTGCAAAATTTCTGAATTACCACGATCATTGACACTTATCCCACTATTGCGAATCACCGTTTATTTCTTTTATCGGTTTAAAAGTTGGACGTAAAATTTTATCTTTTAGAAACTCGTGAAAATCAAAAATATCGATGAAATCACGGGTAACGAGGGAACTTTTTATTTTTAGCAAACCTACTAGTTGCAATGTTATCTAGAGTAACTGTAGATTGTAAATTTGAAAACTAGGCTAAATAAAATTTCAAACGGGTGCTAGGATTGAAACTTTTATTTTTTTGTTTGAAGTAGCAAATATAACAATAATGTTGAAAGGTGGAAACACTAAAATTTTCAAGAAATATAAAATAAACTTTTCAAAAACAAATTTCTAGTAGAAAGCTGTCCTAGTCAACGAAACGAACGTCACCCAAACTCGGAAAGAATCTTTTGTTTTACGAATAAAAAGAAACTCGAACAGATTCTTTCATTTATTTTGAAATAGAAGTTACTCACAATCACTTCATGAACCACTGACTGCAAATAAATATTAAAGCTTTCTTCTGAAAAAAATATCATTCGTACATGTGAAACGAAGCTCGAACTGTCGTTATTGTTACCATAAATTTAAAATTACTGTATATGTTACTATTTTGAAATAATACCTAAGAAAACGTGTCTTATCACCTAGAAAGTATTAATCAAAGAGAAGAAAATTTAAATTGAAAAACAATTTTTTGAAAGGGATGGGGAGTTAGATAAAAATACTTTGTTTGAACAATCATTATTTTTTTAAAAACATTGGTGGAAATGCTTCGAAATTATTACGGCCAAATGTTAATAACTTTTTCAATCACCAGCAATAGTGTAACGTTGAGCTATTTGAGATCTTCTATTAATTACTTTGGGGATTCTGTAATTTCCAATACAAAATAAATAAATAAATAAAAAATTAAATAATATAAAAAATAAATGTGAATAAAATAAAATAAAAATAAGTGTAAATAAATCAAAATAAAATATAAAAACTTGATCTAATGAAATTAAACGGGATTCACAAAACAGACTAAACAGCGTAATAAAGTTATAATGAAAAATGGATTTGTAAGATATGCCGAAATTTATAAAAGTGAAGCAGAGTGAATAGAAATTGAATAGTGCATGGAATATATACTTGTGTGAACAGGATATTTAATTTGATATTACTGGAGAAAAGATCCAACTCTACCTTGTAGAAGTTGAACCTTTACCGTAACTACATAATCATACACTCGGATTCGTATATCAGGGTAAGCTTGGAATTTAAATTTCAGAAAAATTTGTTAGTAAACGTGTTGCGGAACCGTGAGCTGATCGATGATATATTATTTAATAGTATAAATAAATAATTAATTTGAATTATAACCCACTACCGTTTTAACTGATTGAAATTGGATATATCTGTGCTTAGAATATTTAAGTTAGAGACTTAAAATGTGTGATTTAAGGTGACAGAGGAGTTAGGTAACTGGTAGGTATTACAGCAGCATTACTATTACACTTACATGAGTGAAATGTGTTCAAATATTTCTTATTCCACTAACTGACGAAGATGAGTTATTCTGCAATTTCAAAAAAATCGTGGATCAGTGTTGATTAGTACTTAACAATATATTCGTTGCTTATTAACTACAAATGAATATCAGTAACATATATATGAAATACAACAAGGAAGATGTTCCATTTTCAAGGGTGAAATCAACCATTTATTATTGGAAATATATTTTGGTAGTCAATAAAGATGATAACAATTTTTTGTAAACTGAAAGTATAGCTTTGATAAATATCACTCTTCCAGAAACTTGAAATAAAATAAATCATATTCAATACATTTAATCAATTTGGGGCTTCTTTTACCTTTTTACTGATTTACAAATATCAGTTGTAAATCAGTGATGTACTGAAACATCAAAAAATCATAGATCTGAAGACGAATGACACCTGTAAGTATCGGAAAAGGAGCCTCAATTGCGAAGGAGAATTAATCATGCGGAAAAAGAAACACTATTCGAAAGCTGTCATTCCCTTTCCTCTGAATTACAAGAATCAAGTTACACTGATGCTTCAAAAATCATAGATCAAAGGTGAGTGACATTTATCAATACCGACAAGATAGAGTATTAATCATACAGGTGAAATACAATTCAAGAGCTGTCACTGTGTGACTCCCGCCACCTGTTTTACCGGACTTTTCTCTCGAAGAGTGAACTAACGAGAGTGTCCGAGACACCTATCTTATTTTTATTTCCCTGAAGAACGGTAGCAGCATTCTTCTCAGCTCTTTCTCCATATCTGAAAAGCAATATTGACTGCAGTCGGCTCTTTTGACGCCTTTATTGGCGCATATTTTCTCCACCAATATCCATCTTTTGGCGTTTGAATGACAACCCCTGGCGCCCTTCACCCCGAGCTTATACTGTACTCACAGCAAACAACATTTCGTTTTTTCTACAGTCAAAGTATGAGTCTCTCGAGTCTCATATTTTTGTGAACTGAGTGTTTTGAATATCAACATGGAATCGGAATTCAAAGTCTGGCTTCGAGTATTTTGCCTTTCTTGGTCTACTCGTTTTTAAGTTGAACAGTGACCCCCTTCTGCCTTTATTTGTGAAGGGTTTTCGAGTAAACTTCCTTTCCTATCCGGAAAATTAGTTTAAAAGTTTTATTCTTTTCCATTAGTTTCTTTTTGTAGAAAAGAGAGAGAGAGAGATAAAGAGAAACTCTCTTGGTAGAATTTGGAGGCTTAGCTAAATTATGTCGGTCTTCGCCACATTATGAAACAAGTGTTGCCTTCATTTTTTTCCTGGAGGGAAGATGTTAGGGAGGAACTTTTACTGAAAAATAAATCTTTGGGCGCTTATGAGTTGCACAGATGAGGAAGTGAAGAAAATGAAATATATCAACTTTTTTAAAAAGGAATACTTCAGACGTTTTCTAATATGCTTTTTTCTTTACTCCAAATTGCTTTTACGCTAAAGATTATTTTCTAAGAATTAAATATTCATACATTGGACCTAACTAAATTAAACAATACTTCTTTTAAATCTGTGAATTCTTAGATTAAAATATCTTTATGTTTAAGTAAATTAAATAAATTACACTAAAGCATTTTTTTAATGTCAAGGTTTTTGATAACATAAAAGATCAATATTTGAGAGCAATTTATGAGCTATATTTAATTACAAATTCTTTTGCTGTTGAAATAAGTTTTTTCCCACCGTGGAGAAAGTATTTAATTTTATACAACGTGATTAAAATTTTAATGCGTACTTGTTTTTAAAATAACATCATACTCCTATAAAATTGTGCAGAATTTTCTAGACATCCACAGAAAAAAAAACATTGTAATCATTTCTAGAACAGGAAAAAGTATTACTTACGTTATGAGTCGGTTGGGATACCTTATAATTAATTCTCTTAATGCTTAAAAATTATACTAATACATTTTAAAATCTCTCTGGAGAGGAAACTTGTAATGAAATCTTACAAAAAGTGAAATGTTTTTTTGGTGGTAAAAGTTTTATTTTAGTGGAACGGAAGATGAATATGGAGTATATTAACATTACAAAGTGTATTTTACAAAAGAAATGTTATTTTTAGGAAAGGAGAAAATATTTGTTCTCAGACAGTTACCTCAATGCAAACTCTCATAAGTAATTCAATGCATTTCAAGAAACATGCATTAAAAAAAGCTAAACGCTTTCATCTATATTTACTCTAGCCTTAGGACTCACTTTAAATATTTTAATTTCTGAATATAATTTAGAAAATGTAGTAGAAGTTTTGCATTAGTAGCTATACCATAAGTACATGTAAGCCTTTGAGCTTCCTGGGATGTGAGGCGATGGTTCCAAATAATACTTTCTTATAACATTCACTACTGATGATTTTTTTTGACAAAGACTATATTGAATAATGATGAAATTTGATGATAATACATCACTATTTAACAATATGTTTAAAAATATTAGTTAATTAAAATAATAGTATTACTTAACAGTTTAAAATATGTATTTTGATTGATTATAAGAAATTAGTATTGGATCTCTCTTGTTAATTGCTTCGCAAAATAACAGTGAAAAATACGCATAACTGAATGATCAATATCTACCTTTCTGGGACACCAATAGAATAAATTTGACTTAAAATTTTTTGAATTTAATTGAAATTACGTTATTAATTGTAATTGTAAAAACAAAAATATACATTTTTAAAAAAAAATTGCAAAAGTCAGTTTTCATTGGAATTGTCGTACAGCAAGAAATATATGATTATTTAACTTAGTTTATAGCTTATGACATTAATTAAATTCAAAATTAAAGACGCGATATTGTATCTTTTATTTACTAACTGAATGTTCTCCCCCCTATTTCATAGCTTAAATGAAATTAATATTAAAATAACAGATACAAGTATTAAAAGCTTTCTTCGAGGAAATTTTTACAGTAATAATGATATTTTTTAATGAGTTAAGATGCATACAAATGATAAAAGTGTTCAAACATATAAAAAATCATGTTTGAATTTTCAAGCGTGAAAGTATCCCTTGAAAAGTATCTTCCTATAAAAGGAAAAGAAATATTAAAAATAAAACGAGAGAATTCCATTTATTTGCATTTATTGTCCTATGAATAAATCGGATCTACCGGAAAGTTCTTCCTTTTTGTAAAGCGGAAGAAAAAATAAATTTTTCAAACATTTAGTAATATTTTTAGTGCAACATACTTTCCGTAGTTACTAGGATTGGTCTATAAATATTCCAGATAGATGCATCTGGTGTTAAGTAAAAAAAAAAAATTTGCTTTATCAAGTTGTTACATGTATGTCCTCATCTCTGCTTGCTTGGAACATAGATGAACCCTTTTTGGACCGAATGATGACTGGCGATTAAAAGTAAATTATTCGTACTTAAGGAAACATTGTAAGGAAAAGAACATAAAGGGAGCCGGGACAACTTGCCTCCTTCACCTCTAAGTAAAGCTTCAGCCCGAATAAGAGAATGTCGAGTATAGGGAGGGATGTCCAAGAGCCAATACATTACGATCTTTTAAAAATAAACAAAAAAATTCATATCGGAGAGATAATGTCAGCAATATAATGATTTAAACAAAGCACTCGAAGAAAAGAGGCCGGTGATGTTGAACAGGAAGCTCGTCATACTTCATCATGATAGCGCCTGACTACACGCTGATTTGGAGACGCGTCAGTAAATAGCAGAGCTAGGCCAGGAAATTCTGTACCATCCACTACATTCACCAGACCTAGAACCCTCCGATTATCAATTGTTTTTTTCCGTGCAAAATTGTTTGGACAGAAAAAAAATTCAAAACCAAGAACTGCTTGAGTTCTCCTCTAAAGACAAGACCTTTTTTTAAAATTGGAATTAACAAATTACTATCACAATGGCAATAGATTTTATGTAACGAACATAAGCTTCTACTATGAATTGTTTTCTATGTTCATATATATATATATATATATATATATATATTGAAAGTGAGTAATTAAAACAACTAATTTCAGATTAACATGTGTTTGTTTTTGTAAACTGTACGATTGGGGTTATATTTGGTGATACTGATGAAATCGCCTAGGTTCAGTCCAAAAGGAAATACTTTCAAGAAAGAAAAAAAAAAGTCTTATCAGTATTTTTATGGAATTTAACAGATTCGTCGCTATATGGTTTGACTTTTAATTACCTATATCTTGGCTGTTCTGGAGAGTGGACTTATATCCTTCTATTCTTAATATAGAATCTATCTACAAATATTCTAATTTATTTTTGAAACATTGTAACAATATCAGATTCCAATAAAATAAGTTTATCTTTTCTTACATAAGTTTATCTTTTCTTATCTGATCTATATACTGAAATTATACTATTATCTCAATCATTTTTTCCCATTTTACTGAAATTCCCCCATGCCGTTTTTCCTAAATTATTTTTATTATAAATGAGAAAGATTGAATAAACTAGAATCTTTTGGAGGGAAAGACAGGTTAAAAAAGCTTCTTTGTCCAAGAATAAAATTTTTCACTACATTTTAATAACCGACAATTGACATAGCACTCAACATCTAACTTGCATAATTACTAAGTGTCTCTAATTAAAAGGAACATCAAAGCTCAATATCATTCAATTTCTTTCTTTTTAAGAAAGGTGGATATTTTGAGAAAGAATTTGTTTTATTTAGCTACTAAGCAACAATAAATCGAATATCACCCACAAAATGTAATTAATTTATCAAATAAAAATTAATAATTAGTTAAATAGATGTATTTTTTTTAATTCTCATGATATTTCATATTCATAGATATATTCATTTCATATATTCATTTCATATTCATAGATTCATTCATTTCATTCATAGATATTTCATGAATTTCAAATTAAATAAATAAAGTGATACATCAGATATATACACTAGAAACGTCAATTGGTTGTAATTGGCTATCGATGCTGAATTCTTAAGTAATTTTTAACTGAAATTTACAATAATATTTAATTGAATAAAATTGAATGTAAAGAGAAGTCAACAGAGGCGTAAATCAACTCTCCGTAGCTTTAAACATAGCGAGGTAGAAAGTATCAAAAGAAGGAAATTGTAACAATTCAACATTCCATTGATTTGCATACATCTATATATCCGGAGTATTTAAAATTCTGCAAATTAATATTATTATATATGAAGTGGAATATTTAGATATTTGTTTAAAATTAAAAAAATTCAATAAAATTTCGTGTAATATTTCCGTTAGAAAGACCTAGTTACTCTGCTTCAGGATTGATAAACTTCCCATAGTTGACAGTTCTTTAAGTATAAATATTTTAAGAAATTTAATTTATAACAAAATTTTGTGTAATATTATAATGGTGATTTTAACACAGGAGATGTACAATAACATGAATAACGAAAAGTACATGATGTGTAATATTATTATCTTATTCATGTACAATAACATGAATAAGATAATAATATTACACGAAATTTTATCGATTTTTTTAATTTTAAAAAGAAAATTTATTTTCATGCAAATTTTTGATTGAAATTTTTTAAGAGAAACTTAAAATATAATAGAAATATTTTTTAGTTATATTTTATAGTTTAAAAATGTATTTTTAAATTATATTTATATTTTTTAATATAAATTTTTCCTCTTTTTGTATTTTGTTCATAACTTTCATTTTATTTACCCATTTTTTGTTGCTATTTTGAAGGTTTTAAAATATAATTTGTTTTGCGATAGATTCTTTTTCTCTGATAGATGGCATTTTAATATTTAGTCTTAAGGACGATAATATATTTGCAGTTTATGTTAAAATTTTGTTGTTACAATGTATTTATCAATGCAAGTTTTGAATTTTTTAATCTGATTGTTTAATATTAGGTTGTTCTTCTCTTTTCTCTCATTTGCTAAATGTATGGAATTTTCTATTTCTGTATATTTTATTTAGTTTCTTGTATTATTTGGTCTTTTAGTTTTTGATACATTTAATCTTATGATAGTTATTTATTTTTTAATATTACATTTTTCTGTAAGTGAATGTTGTACCTGCAAAACGATGTTAAACATTTAATCTGCCATAAAATAGTTTCAGAATTTACAAATATTATAGTCCATTTTCTTTTATGGTTTATTTCTCTCATTTGTTTTCAATTTTTTTCATACTTAGGTTTTTAAGTTTATTTACTGTAGAATTTATTTATTTGCTAAATTTCTTGTTTTTTTTTCTTTTAAATTATTTTCTCTTTAAAATTCGTTTGGTAAAGTAGGTTTTTCTTTTTTTACTTCTTCCACAAGTTTTCGTGTTATTTTTAACATTATCAATGTATATCTTTTAAATAATTACTAATATTCTTGTAAAGATATTATTTTTTGTTCAATAATCTGCAGAATCCTTCTATTATATTACAAGACATTAAGGCCATAACATTGAATAGTATTATAGTTTCTAATAGAATGCTTCTCCCACCATAATAATTTTCAGTATTATAGGTATAGTCATAATATTATAATAATAGAGTATATATATTTACACTGGTGTGCAAAAATTAAAGATGAGATGTTTTTTCAATGTAACTTTGTGAAAAATCTTTCCAAATCAGCTCAAACTGCGCCATGAGTATCCGTAAAAGTAAGAACTTAACATGAGTAATGTAAGCAAAAACGAACCAGATAAGAAATCAAAAGGATAAAAATGAACTTTACTGAAAAAGTAGCATGGAGCAAAATGCGTCTTCAGGCCTAAACATTCAAGTGTCAAGTACGAAACATCCTGCTTATATTAAGGGATATGATTTCCTTTGACTACTACACAGGTTTCACATCGTCTGGTCATACTGAGTATGAGGTTGTCAATGAATTGCTGAGGAACTGCAGCCCATTCGTTTTGTACCGTCAATTAGAGCGCCGGAATCGTTACTGGTGGTAAGTTACATGCTGCCAAACGTCTCCCTAGAAAGTTCCATACATGGTCGATGGGATTTAGATCCAGAGAACTTGCCGACCAATCCATGCGTTCAATATATTCACTGTCCAACAGCTCTTCGAAAACTACTGTGCAATGAGCTGGAGCATTGTCATCCATGAAAAGGAACTGCAGACCCATAGTGCCTCTAAAAAGGCGCACATATGAAAGGAGAAACTCGTAATAATATGGGTTCCCGATGACTGAACTATATTCGAAGATGTGAAGATCCAAAAAATTCATAATTAATTTTTATAATAAGCAATGTTAATATATTTCTGGAACTTAGTTGTTTGAATCATATATTTCATTATATAAAATACTGCTAATAGTTCAATAAAATATTGAATTTATATTTATATAGATATTTTCAAGTATTTTAAATATCCTTTAGATGTTTTAAAAAATCATTCACAGCATTAAAGTAAATGGCAAATATTCTGAAGTACCAACGCCCTGATAACTGAATATTAACTTTTGATTGAGACAAACTTTGGTTTCCTTTTAAATTTCATTTTATACAAGGAGAAATTTTTAATTGATCTGACTAAAATGAAGAAATTTGAAGTTTAAAAACTAAATCACGTTGAACTTCATGAATTTTAAATATTACGAGGCTCATATAATAATTTTCAATCAGAGTTTGAAGCTTCAGGGGAATTATAGTATCATAGAGTGTTATAGTATTTTAAGTATAAAAAAAATCACATACTTGTAACACAAGCCATTTCCTTTATCTCCTTCTTTTTCCAATTGGACATAAATCTTAGACAAGATTTACTCTAAATTTTTATTAATATGGATAAATAATTTTTATATCAATTAGAAATTGGTAAGATATTTTACTTCAGACAAAACAATTATAAAATTCTTATGAGAAAACATCTTCAGCAATTAAAATAAATTTCTTTCAACTTCTTAATAGAAGAAAATTAATGAAATATATTTTTCTCATAAAAAATTCGTTCTTTCGTTGTAGTAAATTAGAGTTAACATGCATAACCTACAAAAAATGTTAATTCCTCTAAGAAGAAATATTTCTAAAAAATAAATCAATATTACCTGCTTATTTTCTTTTGAATTTTTTAAAAAAAACTATTTGGGCAGCTTGGCAAATATATATGGAAAATAGATTTAATTGCTTATCTCATTGACGACCACATAATATTTCTTTCAAATTTTATTTAAATTCTTATATTAACTTTAATCAAGCTTACCATGATTATTAAATAAAACTTGGATACTATTCTAAATAACTAATTAGCTCATAGTTATGAAATAGGAATTTTAAAATCAAACTTTTTCTGCGTGTAATATTAAATTTTTAACTGCTTTTAATATTTTTTCGCAAGCAATTTTACTTTTTTGTGCTACAAGCAATACATGTATTATACAACCAATGTTAAAAACTGTTTTCGAAAACTTGAAGCACAGATGTTTCTCTTAAGGCATACTTATAAATCAACATTTATTTAATACTAATTAAATAGATAAAAACTGGTTTTTATACATGGGCATAAAAAATTTACTTAAAGTTACTATATTTGCAAAGGAAAAAATATGATCTCATACTTGATGAAATAACTTAATAGCTTAATAAAACTCTAATCAATTACTGTAACGAAGTAATTTTTTTTCAGTTTCGATTACTTCTTATGGTATGTTACTGCCTATTAATTCGCTATACAAATTAAGTTAATGGAAATAATTTCCGTTCACTTAACGTTCGGAATTCAGATTTTTGCATCGAATAAATGACAAAAAATGCAACTATTTTAGTGCACTTTTTGACTAATATAATCCTTATAAGATCCTTACTACAGGTATCGATAATTGAATTCCAATGAATATTCTATTTTTTTTTAAAAAAATTCATTTTTTGTAAATTAATATTTCTTTTATAATTTGTTTTTAGGGTATTGCATATTGATTAGCTATTAGATACCATTTTTAGAAACGTATTTGCTTAGTATTGATATTTTTTTCTTATAATTTATTTAACATGTCAGATTTTTAAAATATAATTTAGTGAAAGAGAAAACTCTTAATTCATAGAAAAAATTAATTATTAATCAAAAATTGTTTTAATAAAAAGGATGAAGCTTAAAAAAATCCTTTTTTCACCTAATTATTCATTTGTGAAATAGGTAAAAATAAACAATGAAATTTTTATGCATTTTCTTCATAAATAATGAATCTAATTATTACTCTATTGTTATTTATTCTTAGTGTATGATTAATTAAAACCTTTAAAATACTTTAAAATGTCGTATGTTTTTTTTTATATAGTATCTTAGAAAGATTTATAAAAAATTTTCAGAACTCCACTTCAATTTTGATAATAATGTTATGATCTTAAATATACTATTATCTCGTCATAATATGCGAGAAAACATAGCAACTTTAAATAAAATAAATTTTAGTGGAATGTGTAAATTATAAAAGGAATATTCGGATAATTATAGCCTACAATAGATTTATAAACAAAGATTATGTGCTTAGACCATTGTTTAACGATTTTTTTCTCAGTTAGAATTATGTGAATATTTATTTTGTTTATTTCTGCATAGGACATCTAAACTTTTTTAGAACTTTCACTCTCAAATATACAAACAAATGTTCAAAGCATAAATTCAAAATTAAAAAAAGATAAACAAAGAAGAATCACAATTGCAGCTATCAAAATAATAAGAAACAAAGTGTTTTGAATGCAAAATACAATGAATGTGTCACAGTTGTAATAAATATTTATATTTGTCGAAATTTAGAAACACTTCATTATTATTTTTTTTATAATATGAGTGCTTAGTTCTTATTTTTTTTAATAAAAAGCGTTTTTTAGTTAAAGAAATCCGCAAGAAATTGGAAAGTTACCATTTTTTATTGCACCAACCTTACTCGAATTTCAAATTCTGTCATATTTTCAGATTTGTTTTCAAATATTTATAAGAAAGGTTCTTTGCAAATTTTTAAGAACACTTTAGTGCTTTGAGGGCAATTTAATTAAGTTGTTGCTTGTAAATATATTCAGCACATCAAACTTAAGTTGCTTCGGTGTTTTTGATGTTCAGCATGAAACAACGGTAGATAAAAGTAAAACAAATATAATTGCAAAAAAGATACATTTTTTTAAGTTAGAAACTTCTCCTTAAACACAAAATCATGCATACCAAAGCGAAATATCCCACAATATTTGGAAGTCTCATAAATATAACAAACTCTGCATTTGAATTGTTAAAGTTTCTAAATCTCCTTCAATTCCCAAGATATACATTTTTATGATTCAAAATCCTGCAAACTCGTTTTCACTGCGAAAGAAAGCATTTACAGAAGTCGTAATGTATCTTAAAGGAACACTTGGGAAAAGAGACATATTTCTTAATGTAAAAGTCCTATCAAATGATATCATTCATAAAAGCATGATTGGAGATCACAAAGCCCATTCCGAGTTGTTTAACATATTGTCAATAAATTTCGCTTCAGGAACTTGTAGTTTGGGAAACTAAGGTAATTTAGAATATTCTGTTGATGATTTTATTTTAAGCTATGGAGAAAAATTAAAGGAGAGAAATTTATAAAAAAAATAAATACATTTGCATTATCTAAACTTTAGTTTTAAGTGATTTTTTTACTTTATAGTGGTGAAGTGCAGTAATGTTTGTATCTGCTATAAGAAACAAATTACAAAACTACTAAAAATAAACAAAACTTAATCTGATAACCACTCGCTTACATATGATTGATAGTTGCTTTTACGATGTGTTGAATATTTTAAACAAAGATAATTAATCAATATAAGATATATGTTAAAGATCTTCAAATGGTTAAGCAGTAATGTTTTGTTCATTTTAAGTTTCAAATGTTATTATAATTTAGTTTTCCATACAGTGGAGATTTCTTGGCACATCTATGAATAATGAATTAAATTCTATTATTATAGCAAAAAAATAAATTTAATTAATCCTTTAAAGCAAATTTAGCCCCATACATAATAAACATTTGTTATTTTGCTTTCATAGCGCATGGTCAACTTGGAAAACTGTACCTTTACATTCTAGCGTAATTGTGTTGTTCATTACTTTTCAATCTCTAATGTTCCAAAGAATAATTAAAATTTAAGAAAGTGTAAAATTAAACAAATAAATACACTTCAGATAACTTAAAACCACTTCATAATATATCTTCAAATAAATTTATATTTGAAGTATGTTTAAAATACAACATTGTAATTCAATGACTAAATATATCAGGTATACTTAAGAATAATGTGCGTGTATTTTAAATTTTTTTTAAAAAAAGATGTGGACTATTTTCTGGTGAAAGAAAGATTAAGTATTATTAATAAAATGCCCTTATGCGCCGCCATGTATTTATTCCCTTATCTCAATAAAAAAATTTCTGTAAATAATACATCAACTTCAGTTATAGAATGCGCTTTAGTAATACTCTCATACGCCATGTATTGATTCCCTTATCTCAATAAAAAATTTCTATAAATAATACATCAACTTAAGTTATAGAATGCGCTTTAGTAATACTCTCACACGCTTAAATTGCGTAACTAATGACTATCAACACATGCATATATAAATATTTATTTCTAATAAATAAAGAGTCTTTTTACAATTAATCAGATCTAGAAGATCTGATAACTCCTTGTCTTTCAATTTCTTTTTAAATCCTTTTTGACTGAATTTTTTCAAATCCATAAATTTTCAAAATAAAGAGATAAGCAAAATAAAACTAAAATAATTTTTTTTATTTCTCAATTGTATTCAGAAATATACATAGACCAATATTATGGATGAAAAGCATATTCTACTTTCCTGAGGCATTGATAAATATGTAAATTACCCAATGATACGGCATTAATAATGCGAACTTTATACATAAACTGTGTGAGATGAATAGAAAATTTCTATTATTTAATGGGTATATTTAAAGAATGCTAAACCATTCTTCTACGTAATGTGTTTTTTAGCCATAAAATGTGACAACGAAGCAATTCAAATGGAAATCCCGAGTCAGATTGCTAAAATATTTAATGGTTTTTAGGCAAGAAGTAATGTTCCGTATTTCTGTAATAATAGTCTTTTGACTCTAGTGATAATTATAAGATTTAAAAACAGTCTAACACGAAATGTATATTTGATAAACGGCAATTACTGAACACAGATTGCTATTTAACTCTGACAGAGAACTATAACGACTTAGTAAAACCATGGAAGCAAACCAACGAAATCAAATTGGCAATTTTTAGACGATTTAAAAAATCTTTTTTCATACTGTTTGTAATGCGCTTACATCATGAAAGCGTTTTTTTCGAAGGACATAAAAAGAGAGCATAGTAAAAACAAACTAAAAATGGGATGCCCATAAATATAAATCAATACCTAAACGCTCCGTGTAGATTTGAAATATTCCAACTGAGCAATTTCTTTTTTGATCATTATCACCATTATTGGTCAAGAAAAAATTTACCAGTTGGAATATTTTGTAATAAGTTACCATTAGTACTATATAAGAAGGTTTAAAGAGATTATCGGTGTACTTCAACAGAAATAACAATTTATTATCTTTTAAAACAAGAGAAAAATAATCCTGACTACATAATCAGCTAAAACAAATAAGTAGAAACCGTCATCAGATGCTGAAGTTGAATTTGATGCACTCCTTTACATAGTACGAGGTTTGGATATTAAATAAAACCAGCGACCGACAACTTCTTAGCGCGAAGCCTTCTCTTTCGAAAAAAGTACCTTTCGCTTCTGTAAAGAAATCTGTATAGCCATAGCTTTCGGTAGCATTAAAATTATTTTTTTGTTTCGCTGGAAAAATGTTAAGTGTAACCATACAGCAACGAATTATTGTGAAATTTCACATGAAACTTGGAAAAACCGCAGCTGAAACGTATAATTTATTGAAAGAAGTGTATAACAATGAATGTTTATTGCGTGCGTGTGTTTTAGAGTGGCTTAAGCGTTTTCGAAATGGTTGAAAAGACGCTGAAGACTTTTCACGCCCGGGTCACCCGTCCTCGTCAAAAACGGGTGACAATATCGAAAAAATCGGTAATCTGGTTCGATCTGACTGTCGGCTATTCGTGCGATGCTGAGACTGTAGGAATTGACAAAGAATCCGTACGCAAATCTTACATAACAATTTTAAAATGCAAAAAGTATGTGTCAAAATGGTGCCTAAAATTCTCACTTTTGAACAACAAGAAGCTCGCATAATGGTTTTCTACTGACACTCTGAATGACACTGGAAATAATCCAAAGTTATTGGAAAGGATAATAATGTGTGACAAATCGTGGTTTTTTTACTTATGATCTTGAAACAAAGCTCCAATCCATGCACTGGAAGAACCCATCTTCACCGTGAACCAAAATAGCGCAAATGAGGAAATCAAAATTCAAAACAATTATGATTATTTTTTTCAATGTTCCATGGATTGTGTACCTTCACTGGGTTTCTGAAGGTCAAACTATTAATCAACTTTATTACCTTCTCGTTCTTGCTGAACGTCGTAAAAGAAAGAGGAAAAAGACGACCCGAATTGTGGAAATGCATGTTATTCCGAGTTATCGTTCTATTTCTAGTCGAGTTCTGCCTCCCAGTGTTAAACCCTCCACCTTATTCAGCGGATCTTGCGCCATGCGACTTCTCTCTTTATCCTAAGGTGAAATTTGCATTAGAAGGAACAAGATTTGAGGCTTTGAAGCTGTGAAAGAGAAAGCGGTACGCGTCCTAAAGGAGCTGACAGAAGAAGACTTCCAGCACTGTTTCGAACAATGGAAGATTCATATGGATCGTTGTAGGGATAGAGGAGAGGTGTATATTGAATGTGATATAATAATAAGTAAATATATATGACATAAAAATAAAACGTTTTACAATGTCAGTATAATTATTTAATAGCCCCACTTTGTATATTTTTAGGAAGGACTTGATTTTGATTCATTGCAATTGTTTGTTCACTTTTGATTGGTTCGCTTATCTAAAACTGCTGGCTCACATTATCAGTTGTAGCGTGTAAGGATAGCATGATACCAAAATTTTAAATCTACACAGAATGCTTAGGAATTGTTTCATATTAATGCACACTTCATTTTTAGTTTGCTTTTACTATGCTTTATTTTTATATCCTTCTAAAAGTACGAAGAAATAGTAAAGAGAAATAATAAATTAAAAGTAGGAGGAAAACGTATTTTATAAATTCTTTATCTATAACAATTACTTTTATTTGCCACAGTCACAACAAAAGGATAAAATAGTCTGTTATTATTTCATGTACCTTTGTAAATCCCATTATTTTCTATTTGGACACATAAAAGTTAATGAAAAATAGTACATACGATTATATTTAACTTATTTAAGCAGCCAATATATTGATATTGAATGAATGAATCTTTCATTCTAAATGAATTATCAATGCTGTAAAACATTCGAGATAGTTTTGTTGAAAAATGATGTCAATGATGGTCACTTAATTTTATTCAAATATCTCCTTAATGATTTGATATTACAATAACGTATCTTTTTATACGCTTCTCATTTATTCGTTTTTGACAGCTAATGCAGAAATTTATTAAAAATTCAAAACAGTTATTATTGAGTTTATCTAATTCAAAATATTTCCATTTCAATTAAATACTTTAATTGATTCACTTCGATTTTTTAAAGATTTACTTCATAAGCCATTGCACAAATTTCATGACCTGAGATGATTTTCTTTTCGATTATTAAAATTTCATCTTCGATACGTTACAAAAATAGATGTAGTGAAATGAACGTAATGTATTCATAAACAATATAACTTCATTGCCTGTCCTTCCAGAACATTGATTTCCTGTATGAGAATTTAATGGTGCTAAAAAATTCTTCACGGCTATAATATTGAATGTTTGTACTGTTTTCGTAGCATTCTATTTTCTTTTTTATTGATGAAATTTAGGCTGTTTTAAATCAGAAGTTAGGTGCATGAAAAGTAATTTTAATCTTAGAATGATATTTTTATGTAAGAAATTTGAGATTTTGAGAAGGACATAATTTAACGCAATTCTTTAAAATAAGAGAACGTTATGGAGAATTCCAAATTCATCAACAAAACTATTGATTGTGTGTGTGTGTGTGTGTGCATAATTTCACTATACTAAATAATAATATTTTAAGATACATCAAAAATAGAAACTAGAACCTTATGAAAAGTATCTCTAGCTTTTTTATCTTTAATATTTGTGTTACTTAATTAGAAAGTTAAAAGTTTAAAAATGCTACGAAAATATTTTGATATAAAGTTGTAGCTGTAAACATCTTAATAGGAAAATTATGTATTAAAAATTCATAAGAAACACTGAATATTTATAGTTTTAATACACGCTGGAAGGTGTGTGCCTGTTCTCTACTCATACTTTTCTAATGTTGAAAGGATTTTCTTAAAATCTTCCATGCACCGAAAGGCAGATGTTAGTGTATTGTTGATATTAAATAATGAAATGAAAGACCTCTC
This sequence comes from Nephila pilipes, assembly GCA_019974015.1. NCBI lineage: Eukaryota > Metazoa > Arthropoda > Arachnida > Araneae > Nephilidae > Nephila > Nephila pilipes. The sequence goes on from BMAW01014360.1 coordinate 283,386, forward strand.
TTATTCAGAAAATCTGGATTGCAAAAAGTAGCTTGTATTTTTGTATAAGATAAATGCATTAGGATTTGTTACAGAATGAAATAAGAAATGTATAAGGGATAATTGATGAGTTTGATGATGAAAAACAACTGATGAATTACGAAAAAAGGATTGAAAATACAAATTTGAAAAATGTTCTATTAGACAAATTTAATCATGATGAAATATGCCTTTTTTCAGTTTTGCCAATAATTTGCATCAGCAAAAGGCTTTTCAATATTTTTTTAAAATACTGTAGCAAGTTAATAGCGTCAACATGACAGTTAGTCAAAATTATAATTACTTTACTTGAATGCGTTTATTTCATTAATATGCATATTCATTCTTTTGCATTGTTACAATTAATATTTGTAATTGTTTCAAGGCAAATTAACTCTGAATGGGTTATTTTAGAAATGTCCATTACATTTTCATATCTTTTAATAACAGTTTCTCAAAATAACATAAGAGAATTTACTGTGTGTTTATATTTGCACAAATAAAGTCTTTTATTTAAATGCTCCTTATTATTATAATTAAATGCTATAAACTATTTTATGCTGAACTAATAAGCTCTAAGAAATATATATTTTATTAAAATTCTGTTTCAGATGGTTGTTTTATTTAGTAATAGTTACGATTTGCAACACTTTTGTTAAATAAAGAGATAGCGATAATGTTTCATAAAATATATCTGTAAATATCTGACATATCAATTAATCTTTCGAAATTATTTTTATTTCAGTGAAGTGCTAAAGGCGAATTTAATTCTAGCAGATTATACAACTGATAATTTGTAGTAAAAATACAGTTGCTTAAAGGATAACATTACCATTTGCAATCCATTCAGATAGTGGATGTTGTAGAAATTTTCCTCACAAAAGAATTATACTATTTAAGCAAGAAATATTATTATATTGTTTGCATTTGTAATAACCTAGCAAATGTGTTGCAATTGGAACAGACGCTAAAATCATTAATCACCTAGAAAAGCAACGTTAGGTCAAACTCCTTTTATCAGTAATAATTCATTCATAAATAATTAACAATGTAATTTAATTCCTTAATTTACAATTAAATTAGTAACACAGAGAAATTTCTAATATAAGGAAATTCTTCCAACATATTAAAAGATTTATGCTTTTTCTTTGAAATAAATTTTTTTAAGGAAAAACTTCCAAACAAGGACAAAAGTAAAAAAAAAAATGCTTTGATGAGTAGAAGTCAAGGAAAAAATCAGTATGAAAGTAAACTTCACAAAAACGGCTGAAATAAAATTAAATTAGATTCTCTTGCGCTGCATAAAAAGCTAATTGTATAGTTATTATATATTTACTTAGACCAGAGGCTATGTGAAACAATAAAAAGCATAAAAAAATAACTACGCAGTTGCTCAGTATTTGTAAGACGATGTCTTCAAAAAGTTTATTTAACTGACTCCTTGGGGTATCCAGCATTTCATTAAAGTATTGGGATGTCGACTGCTTCGAAAAAAAAAAAAAAAACTTTCTACGTAGAAGAAAAATACAAAAGCGTGAAGAAAGTTAATTATATTATAATGTTTGGTCGCAATAGCTTTTCTCAAACCCTTTCTCAATATCTATTTAATATTCTTGAGAAGTAGAAGTTTATTCCCTAGTTCGTGAAAATTAATGTTTTTTGCTTTATTTAACCAACGGACACATTTTCATTATTTACTTGGGCTCATGTTGCCATTTTTTGTACTGGATAAGTCTCATTAATAATATGCATGCACAAATTTTCAACAGAATTACAACTGCAAAAGGTTACTATAAGTAAAATCATGGTTACAATGTTACAAAATATTTGTGCCATACACTTAAAGATATTAAATATGTTTTCAAATATTTCTTTTAAGTACCATATTTATGTTTTATGTTTATAGATAGATAAAAGGGAATTTTGTTATTATATGGAATTAAATTCAATAAGAATTCAGGTATTAAAATACATTTTATTTGATATCCATATTATTTATTCTAGTATTTAAAAAGCCCTCGATTTCACATCAATCCCATTCATTAAAGTTAGAATAAATCTGCATGGTTATTAAACGTTTTAAAGTAAAATGTAATTAGTAGAGTTAATAGTTCAGATACATCAACATTATAATTAAAACATAGCAATAAAGGTCAAATTAATCTTACCATTGCTTAAATCTTTTACCAATTATAAAAATGATAATAAAATTTTATGACTTAAGATAATAATATTTTTGGTTAAATATTTAGAAGTTTATTGAAAGATAAGCGATGAATAAATTTTACTTAAGAATTTTACATTACAAATATATTACAATAGTATTTAATGTAAAATATTTACAATAACTGTTACATGGAGGGGAAATTTAGCACTGTCAGCTGTTGATACACTTTTGATTTATTAATGTACTTCAATATATAAAGGTTAAAAAAATAGAATTAAAAAGAAAACAATATTTTCAGATTATTTGTCTATATAAATATGTAATTAATAATAAAGGTAAAGGTGGATATTATCATGTTATTATAATATTGAGTAAAGGTGGATATTATCATGCATGCATAATTCGAATGTCAGTTAAATAATAAAATTGTCCTTGATATTTAAGCTCGCTCCTTTTAAACCTTACAATATCTGATAAACAAAGCAAATTTATTGAAAGTGTAATATTTTGCTGAATTCTCAGAATGATGTTTTTTTTTTTTTTTATTTTATACTTATTTCATAATTATCAGTCACACATAAATACAAAAAGTAAATTACATATTACTTTCACATGAAAATAAAATAAGAATGATGAAATATTTTTACCTAATTATCACTCTTCAAATAATAATAAAATATCTCTTGGCCTTAGGAATCTTTTGACCTTGTTTTTTAATTATTTTTTACTGAATAATATGTACAATATATTAAAGCATATTTGTAAAAAGGCGTAGTACTGAGGTAAAAAATGGTTCAACTCTAGATAACTATTTAAGCGACTTAACCAATCGCATCAATTATGAAACTGTTCTATTCTGCGTTTATAAGGCTTTAAGATCAAATTCTTTTTTCATTTGTTAAATAAGACCCGTCGTGAAGTGAGAATGATGCATAAATCTGCCGAGGCTCAAAGACCTCATGTTGGGATGGTGCGGAAATTTGGATAGTGGGTTGTCAGCTCAAGTGTCGTCAATTAACCGAGGGGCAAAATTGTGAGGTCCATCGGCAATAGCCTTCTTGTTGCTTTTAAAAGTGATATTTTAATTAAACGATAAATCAATCAGTTCATCGATTAAATAAAAACCCAAAGCAAAAATCAACATAATTCCTATGATAAATAACGCGGGAACATAAAAGCATTGAAAATTCATTTTGGCAAGGGAACGTCATGACAAAATCTCACATCGAAACGAAAAGAAAGAAAAGTATCGGAGCATTATACATCCTTTCTCAACCATACTTGAAAATTCCCAGAAAGATATGTGTCTTCCTAACAAAATATTTCTTTAAAAAGAAAACGCCTTGCTTATGATAAGAAAGCCATGCCTCGTTTTCGCTCAGAAATGGAAATGGAGCAGATGCAGGTCATCGAAGAAATTTCGTTGTAGGATTATGCATTGTATGAGCTCCAGGATTCCAACGTGACTCTTTTTATTGATACTGTATAGGTCGATGAGGTAAAAAATGGTTCCATTGTTAAAATATAGGGATAAAGCTCGATTTTTATTCAAGGAAAAAATGAGTTACTGGACAATTATATGCATACCCTTACTAATTTAGTAAGTTTATGTTTTGTATGGTGAATTTATTACAAGCTAATAAATAGAAATAGATCAATAAAAAGTATATAAGGGGGCAAAATCCCTTTCTAGAAGCATGATTTGATTTAGTTATATAGGGTTAGTTGAAAATGTAGACATTAAGAATGTAATTAGAGAGTAATATAAGGATTGCTGTAAAATGTTACTGATTATTAATTATTATTGGTTAAAATTATTTATTCATTAATATTTGTTGAATGCATTATGGGTAAAATTTATTGTGATATGCGTTTCAAGGAGTTTGATTTCAGTAATATAGGGAGTGTGTTAGAAAAATAATCATGTCATGAGGTAAGAGTGATTCATGAAAAAGCTTAAGAATAAACAGCATTTATATAAGATTTAAAATTAACAAACAAATAAAATATTTGATTTACTATTATAGAATCTAAACGAGCTTGAATCAATTGATTTATCAACTGTGATTGAATCAAATTATTGAAATATTTTATTATACGGTTCGTAAATAGCAGTATAAATAAAATTCAGAAAAATTCATTACAAGTTTATTTTTTCATTTTAACACAATTTTAAGGGTTATAAAATATTACCTTTTTTTATTAATATTTATATGCATTGATCAGATTTAAATAGATATTAGTATTCAAAAATCATTTTAAATTGTTACAGGAAAATTAACTTTATAACTAGTTTTACGCAATTTTTTAATTAAAAAAATGTTTTGTATTTTCAAAGACACGAGTAAATTCCCAATTTTAATTTCTCGCGTTCTCTAAATGTTTACATATTGAAATTTCTTAAGAGTCTTTCATTTGCATGTTACGATCCAACCTGCACTCAAATACATAGAGAGAAATATATAAAGAGAGAGATAGAGAGAGATTTTCCAATCAGTAAATAGTCATATTTCATTTTAATCAGCAAAAATTAGAATACTTCTCGTTAATATCAAACTTTTAACAGAATTTGTAGTAAAATAATAAAGGACACGTCTTCTAAATGATGCATCATTTATCTTGTTTTTTCCCCTCAATCGATTTATACAGACTGGTGACATTTAAGCTAGAAAATACGATGTTACAAGAAAATGACTGTGCTACTTAAAACAAAACTAAAATACATTAATCAAGTACCTCGGCAAACAGAATAATAAATCATCGTATGACATATTTCGACAAAGGACGATTACCCAAGAAGAAAAAAAAAATACACACAATGATTAAAATTAGCGGAGCTCGTTTGGAAAGGTTTCCCAAAAATTGTAATGCCTTGAGTTTTATATGAACACCAGCTATTGTGCTGTAGTCTAAAGAACAAAACTTGAAAAAATTATCACTTGTTAGTAAGCAAATGATAATAAAAAAGTAAATAAATACAGTTAATTAATAGCTCATTCATTTGGGTTAGATAGATGGGGTATCTCATTATAATTACAGTGAATTTTTCGAGTTCTTTGATACGTGGAATGTTCACTTTTATATAGAATTTTTTTGGTAGACATTTTCTCGTTTGTATTTTCTCTAATCTGTATCCGTTTTTAAATATATTTCATAATTCTATAATGTAAAAGTATGCACAATTTTTGGAATACGTAGAGTAAGCGTTCAGGATTTTGTGATTATTTAGCTTCGGGGAAGATATTAATAATGAATTTCTTAATTTCTTATTGAGTTTAAAATTGAATAAATAAATGGCAAAAGATTACTTAAGTTGAATAAATGTTTCTATTCTCTTTTAACCCATTGCTAGCCAAAAGTGAGCAAATGTTTCTTATAAACTAAATTTATTTTCCGAGTAATTAGGCTATATTTAGCACTTCTTGTCTTATTGTTTATTCTAAGAGTTATATGGTATGAGTAGATTTACTAATTAATTACTAAAATTTTAATTATTTAATCAAATTTTGTAATTGCTGAATTAGCCTTATATCTTACATTTTAGACGCACTTAATGAAAATGTTAATGGAAATTACGTAGATTTTTTTTTGTTACTGTGGACAGATTTGAGTTAATTTTATTTAAAAGTAAGGAAAAAAATAGTTATGCATTATATCTTACATATTCTTTATTTCTAGGTATATTGATAAAATTTGAGAATTTTCTTGAATTGAAACCTTCTGAATTCAGAAGTACTTTTGGAAATGTGAATTTATCTTGTCCGTTTATATTTTAAGCATGCACATTATGCTGTTAGTCAATGTTTTAGTTTATTGATTGATTAGTTTTATTAATGTCGTAAGCAACACGAGGGGTAGTGGAGATGGACCTCGTAATTTTGAGCTTTGGTCAAGTGACGAGGTCGACACCTGAGCCGCTACTTCCATCTCCAAATTTCCACAATTCATCAACAGGAGGAGTTAGGGCCTCATTCAGATTTAACGTGTATTATCCCTGATATACTATGGGTCTTTAGTGACATCAAGGCTTGAACCCACGATTCGACGGAAACTGCAGGCTGCGAGTGTGCGACCGTGACTACTAAGCTTCCGAGGCCATCAGTGTTTTGGTATCAGTCAGTGTTTTTTATCATCACTTTATGATCTCATCATGCTTCTTTTATTTGTGATTTATTAAAATTACTTTAATAATTCTTATGATTTATTAAGATTGCAATGAAGTGTTATAATCTTATTTGCATTTAAAATTTGGTTTTAATTCAGTAAAAATGTAGCAAAATGTTAAGTAATTGGCAATTTTCAACTCTTATTGAGACTCTAGTTTATTGATAAAATATCAGTAACTGATTTAAATGAGATGGAAATTAATATTAGATTAGTGACACTTATGTAAAAAAATTCAGTTCAAATAGTAATCACTATCTAAAACTATATCTATTAATTTTTCTCAGATCTCTCATTACATTAGTTTTCTTTATATTGTGATATTAAATATCTTAAGAAAACTAAAAAAGACGGACTGTTTTCCGCTTTATAAATTTCAGTTTTTAAGGTCATAATTTTTTTTGAACTCACAAGTGATGCGATAATGAAAATTGGCTGAATTTGATGTTTGCACTATGGGCCGTTTGATACTGCATGACTTTTATCTAATATGTATTTGTCCCCCTCGAAAAAAAATTAAGTGTAGAAATAAATATTAAGTAAAATTGGATGCATTCATTAATCAACATTGCATACACATATTTTGTATCTTCTTGAAACTTATTCATCTTGCTATAACAATTTATTTAAAAAATCTATAACAATGAATGTATTGCAATTTTTGAATGGCCCCATGCGATACTTTAACACTATCTTACTCTCGCTCACTATTTCGCATATAATATAAATATATTACAAACTGACGGCATAATTTAGATAGAACTTCAACAGTTTCAGCATTTTATTTCCTAATTTTCTCGTAATATTATAGTATTCTAGAGCTAAACGCATCTCAGGCGATTTGGACAACCTATTCTACATTCTTAGTACTTAAGTTTGCTTCTCAGTGGAGATAATAGGGCACTTAAGAGGGTGTAACAATTTTATATTCTTCATAAAGCTTGTTACAATTTGGCTATCCTAAAACTTAGTAAAGACTTAAAAATTACTGCAATTCCTTAAGTCATTCTTATTTCATTAAACAACTATATTTTCACTATATTTTAAATCAAAATGTTCCTGTAGGTATCTAGGATTTGATTAATTTATTAAATTTGAGAAACTCTATAATTTCATATAATATAATCAAATATAATGTATTTAACTTCCACATGCTTGAAAATAAAAGGATTCACTTGAGAAATTTGTGAGAAGGTTGAAGATCATATTTGATGAAAATAAAGGAAAATAATTAAATTACATAATAAGTAACTACTGAATAGAAATTATGGTGCTCGTATTATAACCGACTCTTCAAACGTAAATTACTATAGTAAATGACTTTTAAACTTAATCTGAACGTTATCCGGAAATGTTAAGCGAAACTAAAATGAGATTTTATTCTGTGAAAGCGCAAAATTTACATTTTAATGACGAAAACTCACGTGAGAGATTTAAAATGGAGTGATTTTCTACAGAAGGATAACATCGATGTTCATTCTAAGAATTATTATCAGGTCCGTTTCATCCTTTAAAGTATTTTATCTTTTCAGACCCAAAATGAATAAATTTAAATGCATTATATTTGTTTCTCAAGTATGGATGAATACTTGAGCCTAGAATGTTTAAAGTGAGATGGGCAAATTGTTAACACCGGAATGTATTAATTACCATCAAATATTCGGTTAGTTAGTGCATTTTATTTAAAGAATGTGTTAGAGAAATTTAAAACATTTATATAATGCTTTATTATAGTAATTTGTATAAATTTGTGTACTTAAGTAAAAAGTAAATTCACAGTATAATGAAACTAAAGAATTCCCATTAAATGAAAGAAACTTTAGCTGGAATTCTTTGAAATTCATTCAAATACAAATGAGTTATGCGAATGTGTTTCTTAAATTTTAATTTATTTTCGTGTTCTGGATATAAAATTTATCCATAAATTCTATGATATATCTAAACCATTTACATAATTAATCTAATTTTGAATAAGTATTTCAAATTGAAGATTGCTTATATACATAAGGTAAAACCTTTTGTAGAAAAATGCAGGTCTTAAATATTTTTCTCTCATTTTCCGTTTTAAAAAGTAAGTAAACTTTTTGTCTTATCCTCGAATTGAAATAAATATTTCAGATCTAAAATATCTCAATGCCTCTAGAAGAGATACTTGCTCAATTTTTTCACTTTATAAAAATGTGTTTGAATATTCATTAAAATTAGTATTTAAGAAAGTGATTATAAATAAATAATTTTTTGCCAACTTTTATCATAATAAATTAAAATAAAAGTTTCATAAGCATATAACGGGTAAGGTTTTATAAGGTTTCGTAAACATAAATGAGTAACTACTTGAGAGTACGATAAATAAGCTGAATTTATTTCATTCAGCAAAATTATTAAGTATTTCAGCGGTTTATATTGGTAATGAATAAATCTTTTGTAAGCAATATGTTGATTATTTTAATTAATTAATTATGAATTCATGGAAGAAATTTATTAATTTAATTCAAAATGAAATCTCTAAACATAAATTTAGGATATTTAATTAAATCAGACCTTTCTAAGCGAGATACAGAGCATTAAATAATACACATTTACAAATATTTTGAGGGAAATCATTCGTAATCATAGTAAATCATGATTAAATAGAATCATTGAGGTTTACAATGCTCTATTTAAATTCACAGAATTAAATTTTATATATATATATATATATATATATATATATATATATATATATATTTCATACTTTAATGAAGATAGCATTTAGAATATTAAATATGCCCCTAAAACATTTCAGAAATTAAAATATAAGGAAAATATACAATGTTATAAGTTAAAGTATGCTGATTTAATTTATTTGAATATATATATTTTAGAATGTAGTGCAAATGATTTTTTCCCAACGAGTTCTCATTGAGATGTATGTCTAGTTCTCTGGAAAGAAGCCAAAGGGAATTTGTAAACCTGTCACAAAGCTTTTGAATTTTTTCCTAAACTTAATTTTGTAGGTTTTTTTTTTTTTTTTTTTTTTTTTTTTTTTTTTTTTTGCAAAATAAAGCAGTTTGGGAACATTATCAAATTTTCCAACTGTAAATTGTATTCTTATTTCAGTTTATTTTTCTCTGAATTACAGACTTTGTTTTCAAAATTTGTATCTTATCGTTAAGATATAAGATTTCTTTACCAAAAAATTTTCAAACATTTACAGTTTTTGTAGATATTTTGTAGCAAGGCAAACATTTTTCATTTACAAGTGTGACACATCTGACTGCAGTGTATTGCTAGGACATATTTATCATTAATTTCTATAATCTCAAACATAAGTGATTGGATTCCATAAGTAATGATCATTTGTATCAGGAATAAGAGTTCGTATAAGCTTTACAGTAAAATAAATATGAATATTAGGAATTTTGAAGAATAATTTGCTACCTGTAATACAAAAAAAAATCAACGATAGAACTATTTCGTGAATAAAGTTCTATCACTTTCGTTTTCAAAGACAAGCTGTAAAGCTGGAATAAAATAAAGTTATCCTATAATTAAAAAAAACAATCATGAGAATTTTTAAAGAGGAATGGAAGATACACTGATTTTTAATCTTAAAATTTCTTTTGATTATATCATTTGAATGGAATTTAAAAACAACTGCCAAAATGTCGCTTTATGAAAATTATCTTTTGCTTATTGGCATGAAAATTTTTCTCTCTTTCGTGTTTTTTAGCCTATTATTTTATAAACATTTTAAGGATTGATGCATTTCAATATATTTTTTTAAAAAAAATAATAAAATCATTCAATGAAACATTAAATATTAGAGTTATCTGAATATATGTAATCCCTGACCTTCATGTTACACCTGTGGAAAGAAAGATAGATAAAACCTCTTTACGAGAATAATTTGATGATAATATTTGTGTACAAAAGACACGTTAAAAGAATTTTGGTACTAATTTTCAACGCAACTGTTTTTGAAATATACGGTAATCTCTCGTTTTTGCATAATGCTACTTAAGAAACTACCGAAGAACTTCCTCTACTTTCAAAGAGAAATTATCCTGAGACAATCACTTCGAGGCTTAAATAAGCCACACTCGCGAATCAAATTATGGTTTGGGGGATCATATGTATTACACATAATTTGTAAGCTTTTTTTTGTTAGAATGACGAAAAATGAATGGTTTTCGGGCTAAAAAGCCAGAAAAAAAATGTATGTCCTCATGAAGAGATTGTAAAATTAGAGTTACAATACAAGATTATAAAAAGATTGAATACTAATAAAGACAATTTATATAATGGTAGTTGTGGCCTTCAAAACATTTTTTTTATCACAATTACGCCTCATTGGAATTCTTATGTATCTAATAATGATAATATTTGCTCACTATTTATATGTTAGGTACTTAATTTACTAATGTCTTCAAACATTTGATATTTTAAACAAGTCATTCAAAATCATAAATGGTGGATTTGTTTTAATTTATGTTGTTTGATGAATAATTCTTCTTATTATAAAAACGTTTAGTAATTTAACTTCCTTTATTGATATCGCTTATGTAATTCTCTACACAGCTCATCATGACTCACTGCTAGTGTTCCATCATTTACTAAGCTAACTTTGATGATCCTCTCACTCAGCTGATGAGAGACAGAAATGTGAATCATAATCACGATTAAGCTCTTGTCCTATGGTTGCAGCACTGTATAGTACGAGCATATGTTCACAAACTACGATAATTACAAGAGCGTGAAATTCTCTATTGTCAGCAGTTCAACAATTGCTACTAAAACCATCTCTAACCAACTGGATGGTGCATCCTTTCAGGATTTGATGCAGTTACGATCCTGCAAATGACCGAGAAATGACCCGACTAATAATCGAAACCACAAAATTATATCTGATTACTTAAGGTGTCAGGTAAAGCATAATTGTATTATTTAATAAATCAATAAATAATGGAATCTTTAAATGGCACAAAAGACAAAAATAAAAATTGAAAACCAAAATATGCATTACATATTAGACGAAACAACGTTTTTAAATTTTAATCTGATTATAATATCTAAATCTTTTTGTTTGACTGAATTAATCAAATATTTGTTTTTTTACTTTAAAGGCAAAAAAGTAACAGCATCTCAAGAAGGTGTTTTCAGAACGGGACCATTATCGGAAGTTGTGGTGTATTTTTATAGGAAACGAAGTTATTAAATTTCTGAAGAATTAGAAGTATTTTATTTAGAAAATACTCCCTTACGAGTATAGTGAACCAATTAATCTTGAATTTCCCCATTACTAACTTTTATATAAGAGGTCATACAGCTTGACATTTATTTGTGGAGTTGGTGGATATCCCTACAACATCTCTTTCCAAACTCTCACCCATTATTGAATTAGATCCTATGAAATCCTAAAACGATCTGAGACCCTTACTAAATATAAACTTTAAAGTATTTTGTTAATAAATTCTGTGGCTAAGGAGGTATTTGACTGGACAAACTGAAGAAATGTTTAAATCTGCAGCTAAGCAATGTCTTATTGAAATGCAATGCTCACAAGCTATCAAAGAAAGGAAAACACTTCGTGGATTATAATATCGCCTCAAAATTGCTGTGTTGCAAGATTGCTAGATTGTATTAACATGCTGCAAGCGTGCTACTATTACAACCAGATGTGTCCATATATAAAATGAAATAGAATCGCATATAATAATTCTTGGTTGTCGAGCTGTGCGGCGGTTGGCAGGTTACTGCTACCCTTGATGTCTCCAAATAGTCTTCATAGGTTATCCAGGATAAGCTCGAAACGTAAACTATCCCTTGAAAAGCTTCTACTCCATTTATTAAAATTCTAGATCAAATGAACCTGTATCATTGCACTCGTGCTTGTGAATGAGATCAAGTATAAAGTAGTCAAAGCAATTCTCGTCTGGTGTTCAGATCCCATTATCTGAGTTACCAATGAATAGTTTTTGTGATTTCAGTTTATTACAGGCTACTGTGGCCTAATCTCTTATAATGAAAAATATCAGAGGTGATATTCTTTTATACGATTTCTCTGGTCTCATGTTCAGTCGTCTTTATAGGTTACTTGTAATCTTCTTGTCTCTGTATTCTGCGAAGGTTCTTTCCAGTATTGTGAATTGGTAACATCATTCTGACCCAAAATTTGAGCAATCCTTCCATTAGACTACATTCCTTTTTTTAGCTCAAAATTCATGGCATCATGTAAATGGTGACGTATGCTTACACTGCTTGTGAATTCTTATGCAAAGCATCAGCATAGTCAGGTTGAGTAGATGGAATCAAATTCGAAAGGAAATCATGTCTTAAGACTCGAAACTTTTTCTTACCCATAATCTTAAGGCTCAGTTGCTATCCCCTGCAGTTTTATTTATTTATTTTTCAACCAAAAAGATTTAATTTCATACATATTGGATAAATTATATTTTTATATTCAATTTCCATACAGTCAGATAACTACTTCTTCCTTTTTTTTGTCTTACATATAAAAAGTTACATACTCATATGTATAATTAAGGAAATACTATTTACATCTATTCAGTAATCTACATTGATACTGGAATTCTTAGATGTAAATTTCTAATGTCTGTACTATATTTATATAATTTTTTTAAAAATCTATAGATGTCAGAGAAAAGAATATCTATTATCTTTTTGTAATAGATGTGTTTAAAGAATCAATGTCTCTTTAAAATTGATGTTTACTATTATTATCTCTTTATAATAGTTGTTCTAATACTTGAAATATAAATCTGAAATACATTAAAAAGTATTTCGATCAATCGTTTTTATACACAAAAGGATAAACCAAGCAATGTGTAAGAGAAATCAAATATTTTATGGGAAGAAATCAACTTTTCGTCCAGTTTTTCAGCTAATCAAAGTTAAAAGCAAACGAAAAAAAAGTAGTGGACACTAAAAATCCTTTTCAATGTCATCATGCAATTGTTCTTTATAAGACAGATGCTCACATAAGCTCATTCTTTTCAGTAACGAAGAAATATATTTGTAAACATCTCTCTTCTTTTAAAATTCGATATAACTTTAAATTTTTACTTGCAAACAGTAGGTTTTGGAAAGTTAAGGTTCTGTTTTGCATTTTCCTGATGATAGTGGTAAATACCATTCCTTATGTACAGTACAAAATGTTTGGTTTTATTATCTGTGGTATAATTTTTAATTATATTCTGTTTTTATAATAATAAAATATTAATAGAACTTTTAACTGATAGATTACAACTTTCAATCCTCTAAAGAGAATAATATTTCCTTTATTTTTGAGTTAAATTATTTTAATAAATATTCTGTTAGGTGAGTTTTGATTATGATGAATTATATCATCTTTACATCAAATATTAAAAATGTTAATTTGTGTTCAAAACTAGCATATGGTGTATTATTTTTTAATCTTACAATCTTAAGTATTTTTAATGCGTTTTAAATTATTAATTATAAAAAAAATCTTTAAATATGAAATAGCTCGGGCCAATTTAAAAAACATTTCTCTTGTGATATGTAAATAATATTATTACCTCTCCTTACAGTTCACTTTATTCAGATTTAATCTAGCACAGTTATTCTTTCATGCTTGTCCTTTGTGTCAAAATATATTAAAAATATTAAACTTTTCGTCATCGAATTCGGTGTTTCATTCATTCCCAAAAAAATCCGTTTTCCTGTAATATAACTATCTCACTTTCTACAGAAAAAAAATATAAGAAGTTTCACACCTGTATCTTGCAAATGCAGTAATACAGGATTTATATAAAGCTGAAACAATGGTAACAATGAGACATATTAGATTTGAACGGTAATCTTAGACGGATTGAAGAGGTTTACTATTTTTTTTTTATAAAAAATACAAGAAATTCTATCCGTCCTAAGCAATATATTTCCCAAGGGAAATGCATCCTGAAGCTCTATTGAAGAAATATCATCACATTTCTACATTCATCTAAATCTTAATTCAAAACTTGCTCCTTTGGACATTCGAAAGATATGATATCCGCTGCATTATCTAGGACTCAAATAGACATTTTGTAATCTTTTTTGCTATTTTTGTAGATGCATTGAAGTACTATAGGTTTTCAGATGTATGAAAACTATATATTTGAAATTGTAATTGAAAACGAATCCGCTTCGCAATGGTAGAAAGAAAAAGGATTTAATATCATATAATACGAACTATTTTTCCGTATTTTGTTGAAGTGCTTTTCTTTTACTACTTATTTATTTTCTTTTCTGTAAAAAGTTATGGACATAATGGGATATAAAACACCCTTATATTGCATTCAGACTTATGTAGAAGTATATAAAAATACTTAATAAATGTTTATAAATTTCTCGTTTCAGTTGTGACATTAGTCTTTTCTCAATTTTTTCTTCACTATCCTCCTTGGCTTTATAGTAATTTGAATACGAATAAAATTACTATTTCTTCCCAATAAAAATGAAACGTGGTTAGATAAATTAGATGAAAAGATAGAAGAGCAGTAAATCTATTGAATTAGAATAATGATACATAAATGAAATATAATTAAAAGGAAAATGAATGGAGATAGAGGATAACGACAGGCTGATTAATATTTGTAAATTGTATTAAAGCAGCGCAGTTAATCTTTTGGATTGAAGTGAATCTTATTTAAAGCACTAGTATAAGAATCAGCTGTTTGCTAGAAGTGGTTGAATGAAAACGAGTGAATTAGTAAGCAAAGACTTTATTAGTTGATCATAATTTAGAACTGATGAAATAAGAGGAATTCTAGAGAGAGTGACCTTGTTTATCATTCAAGGATTATTAATAAAATATATTATCTTCAATTAGAGTCTAATAGTTACTAATTGTGCAATTAGAAGGAAAGATGCAGCAGAATTAAATAATGAAGGGAGGTCATCACACAGTGTGAGGAATTTTTTCATTTGTTTTTTAGATGCACGATTAAAAGATGTGGATTTCTGTTTTTCCAATCGTTATTACATTTTTAATTTGAAAACTGCATATTTATATGAAATTTAAAAAGAGATGAATTCATTGACTGGTATACAAAATAATACTTACATTTTTTAAGTATGTGAATATATTATATGCAGCTTTTTTTTTTTGAAAATGTTAATCAGTGGTCAAGTTGTACAAGGAAAAAGATAACCAATATTTTAACAATTTCAATCATACGTTATGTATGCGCTTTTTTACTCCTTTACATGAAAAAGTACAATACAAAGCAGTTTTCATTAATATCAATTTCTTTTCTTTTGTGTGAACGATTATATTAATATGTAAGCTAGACATTTTATCTTAATGCATTTCTCCTGCAATTACAAATGTTTGAGAAAGTTACAGCAACTATTTCGTATAAAAGTGCTTGATAAAATCTTACATTCTTAGTAATAATAGCTTAACAACAATATACTTATCAATGGATAAACCTAACTACGTTTAAAACTTTTTCAATAATGCAGGAAATAGTTGTATTTATGTTAAAAAAATAACGAATGCTATTTTTGAAACTGTTTCTACCATTTTTTGAATCTGTTTCTACCATTTTCTTCTGAAATTGTTACTACCATTTATGATACTGAGGTCCAAATATTCCAAAAAATCTTTCTTTATTTATCTAAACATCACACAACGGCATTTCTTTATAGTATTCTAGCACGTAATGATATATGCTAAAATAATTCGAATTTATATTAAGATGGCTTATAATTCTAAAGAACTAGATACAACATAATTGGCGAAATGTAAGGTGCCCAGACACTCGCTTTATTTGTCTTATTCAAATTATAAAGAATCAACGAAATTTTGAATTTTCTTTGCGTGATCTAACTTTTCTTTATTCGGTTTAAATGAATATCAAACCCATAAAAGCAATGCTAATTATATTTGTTACTTAGCTGCTGAAAAATGTAATCTTACACTATATTTCATTTCATCCGTGTTCATTTCATAAGTTTCATAAAGCCTAAATCAGTTAATGTAATTTGGAACACTTGAATTTATAATTAAGGCTTTTAATCGACTAATCAATTGACATAATTTAAGAAAATACATACTTACGTATTTTTATAGCATTTTAGTGTACCATATGAACTGCGAAAGTAACAGATGAGAGTAAAAATTCTTATATATAACTCTATAATATCTTAAGTACATATAGAAAAACTACAAAGATAAACAATGCATTTTACTAAGGAACGATTTTTGTGAAGAAATTTTCCACTTAAAGGAAATTATTAATAACTTGTTAGATAATTAATAAATTAATAACAAATAATGAAGTACAAAGAAGGGCAGTTAAGGAAAAAAATCGCTTATTCAAAATATATGCTTGAAAGTACGTGCGAACAGAAATATTACTTTCTTTTTGAACACATTTATTTTATTAAATAAAAACTCAAATCTTACAAGCTTAAAATAAATCATCAAAACTATTATAAGATTAATATGTGGTCATATACATAACGATTTCAATTTTATTTTTTTTGAATCAAAAAACTAAATTAACACCGGAATACATGGAGCTTTACTAGAAAAAAAATTATAATTATAAAACCTTTCTTTCCCCAATTATAAACATTTGCTTTAGAAATCATATTGAGCCTTATTTTAACCCGGAAAGGGATCAAAACAGTAATTTCTAATATAAACAAGCATAATTAATCATTTTGAGTTCTTGAAAATTTATAGTTGTTGGATTGAAGATGGAAGAAAAGTTGCTTGAAGTTCGTTTACACATTATGTTACAAAATGGCATTTTATTATTACGTGAAGCCACCACGACTCATTTATTTTAGCAGCAGATACAAACATACATATAATTAACTATTTTATACCAAAGTGAATTATTAATCTAGATATTTAACAAAAATAATTTTAATAAGAATATTTGTTTATTGTTTGTTACAATTTGGGAGCACATACATAATAAACGAAAGGAATAATGATTTAGTTTTTGATATTTTTTTTTAGTTGGAAAATTTTTTAGAAGAATTTATAAAAAATAAGATTGTCTATTATTAAACAAGCTTTGAAAAAAAATTTCTTGTAGTTGTTAGTGAATAAAGGTTAGGTGATATAATATAAAATATAGCTTATACGGAATATGATTTTTTTAAAAAAATATGTGAGTGAACAATGCCATAATTTATAAATTGTGCAATAATGCTTTTTTAAAATTTTATCAATTCTTTCTATGCAAATATTTGAATACATCATAAAATGCTTTAAAAATAATTGCCAGTATACTTGAGCCAAAATATATGCTTTTTGATCGATTTTTACGCATTTTCATCGATTCGAAAAATTGAATAGTTCTTTTTTCCTTGATTTCATATATAGTACTTACGACTTTTGTTTCAAATAATCGTAATATAATATTATAAAACTTAAATTGATTATATGTTTTTTATCAATGTCACTCTTGAATCAAGATGAGGGACATTAGTGATGGATCTCGTAATTCTGAACCTCAGTTAAATGATGAGAACGATACCTGAGCTGGCACCACTTTCTCCTAGCTTCTATACAACGCCAACGAGAGGACTTTAAACCTCGTGCATCAGCCCCAGATACACTTAAAACTCAAAATAACAGAAAAAACAGTATTGATATATTTACAATCTTTTTCTTCATATGTAATTTTACATAGATGCGCAAATGTCTTCTAAGGTTTATAAACTAAGTAATTATTGTTCTTCTTTATAAACTAAGTAATTATTGTTCATAAAATAGCTGTTTCATGATCCCAAAGTATTTGAGGTGTTATTCTGATTAAAGAAAACATATATGTACATAAAAGTAAATATCATATTTATTGAAAATGATAAAAAAATTTAGAAACAAGTAAAACTTTATTAAATAAATATATATGCATTGAAAATAACGATTCAATTGTGAAAATAAAAATCACAAGAATAATCAAATCTAAAAAGTTAATATGCTTTTGAAAATTCGGGAACTATTAAGAAGATAAAAATTTACAGAATAGAGACAAAGTAATTTAAATAGCTGTTTCTGATTTTGGACTGAAAGGCGTTGTTAAACATGTTTTAATCTATGTCACTAAGTCAGCTACTTCATAAAATAAATTAACAGTAATAGTAGTTTTACGTAACTGATATTCAAAAATTTCACAATTCATTGATATTCATAATTTTTACAATCAATTTTCTTCAGAATATTACTGCATTTCAGCTTAGGAATTCTTAAAAATTTAATGATTTAAGGCCAGGTTACCGCAAAAGGAACGGTAGCAAAACAGGTCTCAGAATGTCATCGACATACCGTTGTGATGTAAGTGTGCGTATAATGATGACCGAAGGGGTCCGTCTATCAAGGGAAATGGCACCCCAAAACATACTTCTTACTGGAGGGCCTGTGTGGCATGCAATAGTGAAAGTAGGATCGGCACGCTGCCTTGAGCGTCTCCAGATACGTCTTCGATAATCGTCAGGACGCAGTTGGAAGTGGGATTCGTCGCTAAATACTATACGTCCCTAGTTGGCAGCATTCCAACCGGATCGAGCAAACCACCACTGTAATCTGGCTCGACATTGTGGAGGTGTGAGTGGCAGGTGGCGTAATGGTCTGTACGAGCGTAGATTTTGCTCCTTCAGCCGCCTGTGAATGGTCATGGTGAACACTCGTGTGTGGGTCGAACGTCTGATGGTTGATAACGATGAGTCAGGCGCTGTGACAGCTCATCTGACAATCACTCTGTCCTCCCGATCTGCTGTGGCCCTAGGTTGACCACTACCATCATGACGCTGAAATCTGCATCTTCTAATCGCCACATCGCTTCGAGCGATATGACGAGCTATTCTCCGATTTGCCCAATTTGTCTCTTTTAATCCAATGATACAACCTCTTTCTAATTCTGACAGTTGCTCGTAATGAGCTCGAATCCTACTTCGAGACATTTTCAGTCGTTGAAAGGTATTCTAAATCGCAATTCCATAGAAAATTTGACCATCAGATTGAGAATCGCTTCTGATATTCACCTGCTGAGTGCGCAGTTCCGATGCGCTGTAGCTCTCGTTATTCATTCATTGGACACCAAATTTTAATCATTGGCATATTCGGTCCAAGTGTCTTTGCATAAGAAATTTCATTATATTCGGGCAACTCCTTCTTGTCATTTTTTTTTTTTTTTTTTTTTTTTTTTTGTTATAGAGTGTAAAACCATCTAAATGTAAGATTTCGGTAGATCCTCAACTCAGACATCTGTTTTGGACATGAACTCTTCATTTGTTGTGAGCCGTTGTCCATCGAACCATTTTTTTAAGTTTAGAAATAAAATGAAAGTATCTGGGGTCCGAATTCGATGAATATGATAGATGTTATCTTAGTTCAAACTTTTTTCCTTTTTCGAATGTGGACATTTTTTCTTGATTACTTACTTAAACCACTGTAATAACGTTGCAAAATACTTTCCAGTTATTGTTTTACCTTTCCCCAAGTAATCAGGGTAGATTATACAGCGTGCATCCCAAAAAACTATGGTCATCATCTTACCAGCTGATTTCACCATTTTTGTTTTCATCAGAGAACGTTCGCCATCAAAAGCCCACTGTTTTAATTGTTCCTTTGCTTCTGGTGTGTGATAGTGAATCAATATTTCGTCCACAGTTACGCATCCATGCAGAAATACATCAGGAGTGTGACGAAAAAGCGCCAAAGTAGCCTCAGGGTCGACCACACAATTGCGTTTATTTTACACTGAGAAGAAACGTAGTACTCATCTTTTTCCACACCCAATTTTTCGAGCAAAATGGAAAATACTATATCTTGCGGCATGTCAGTGGCTTAATTGTTTCGCACATTTTGATTTCATCACTCAAAATCGTACATTTTGTACATTTTGATCACTCAAAATCACATTATGAATTTTGTCAATCATTACGGAAGTAATTACTTCAAAGAGACGTTCCAAACGACGGTCATTTTTTCATAGATGTCAGAACGTATTTAAACTCATTTACCCAAGTGTAAATAATTGCAAATACAACACCATTTGTGCCATGAACTGCATCCAATTCAGCTTTGATCTATTTTTGGTGTTAGCTTTTTAAATATAAGTGTTTAATCACTACTCAAAACTCCCTTTTCCCCATTTTTATATATAAACTCAAGTTCCTTGCTTTAATCAACAATAAAATTCAAACCATGAGATAGAAAAAAACTGAGGCTTATACAACTGTCTATTGAGTTATAATTCTTACTAAAAACAAACCATTTCTATGCTATGAGTGTCATGTCTTTGATTTTTAAGGACTTAATGAACAATCCTAGTATATATATATACACGAAGAAAAAGATTGGAGTGCGCTGTTTAATGATTGACAATGTGTAGCTAAGTAGCATATTTTTGACTCATTTTTTATGCTTTTTCAAGTATTTATATGACTTGAATTGGCAGCAGTAATAAGTGAATAAAGTGAGTAATTATTTTTCTAAATTGGAATCTTTTGTGTTTTGTAAATTTTTAAATATATTTTCATTTCTTTGTATTACTATTTGTAATATTAATACGCGTGAAGTGTTATAATTGGGAAATCTTGATTTTTTCCCCTCTTAAATCCTTCAGTTATTTAGGTTTATTTTATTCTTGCTATTGGTTTTTTTAAAGATTTTTTTTTGTTTTTCTGGTGTTTTTCTTAATTTAATCCTTTATTTTATTTTTTAATTTTTGCAATTGGTTATTAAAAAAAAATATTTTTCGGTGATTTTCTTCTTAATTTTTTCTTCGCATTTAAATTTTCAAAATTTTCAATTCATATTTTTTGGAGTTAAAACCATTTTTTAATATCATATTTTGTTGATATAGTTCGAACGTCCAATAGAGGTCTCAAAATATAAAGTTAAGTAAAATATTTTATATATAAATAAATCGATGTGGGTAAAAATCTACATTTTAATCTATACAAAAACTATATAACTTTTATTTCCTAAACCTGATGAGATTTAAATCACCAATATTTTTTCTGAGCTTATTTTCTGTAGAATTTTATTTAAACGTTAAATTCTGTCATACAATTTTATGAAAATAGTAAACATAGATATGAACCTTGTAAAACATGTTCGATAAGTATAGCTTAGATTTAACACTCAGATATAGCTTTTGACTGTATAAAAAAATCAGAACTTAAAATTTTTTCATTTCCTTAGCCATTTTTATACAAACTCTGTCGTCAAGACATGACAAGCCTTATTGACAGTATATCACCAATGCGAATGTTTGAATTGGCTTGAATGCGTTTAATTTTATGAATAAGCCTTTTTTTTTCTTTTGACGGCTTCACTTTCTGCATAGCCCATGAATCGGACTAAAGCAGGAGCGAGAACAGGCTTTATCCTCATCCAGCGTATCGATATCGTATATCAAAGCTTGGGGGCATTGAGGAGATGATGCCACACTACGTTTCTCAAACGAACTGTCACTTTGAATAAATGAGATCTGTAAACGAAACATTCAATGGAAAGCGCATCTGCCTATTGCATAAAGTAAACTCTTAAAAATCGCTTGGAGGGGTCCAGGTTAACTCCGGGAAAAACTATTTCTTTCTTCTGTTCCAAGTCTCTTTGCAGAAGTAAGCTATGCAAGTACTTTTCTACTTTAGAAGTTTTCTTTTTGAACTTCCTTTTTCACGAATAATGCAAGTATTTTTAGTACTGGACGCAGAAAATAGGCGATATACCTTTAAAGAAAAGACTTAGGCTGAGTTCTTTGAAAAGAACTTTTAAGGTCTAATATCAGCCTTTTCACACTTTTTGTAAGAGGTATTCAAAAGCGAAAATAAATTTATTTTAGTCAAAGCTTGAGAATTATAGAATAGTTTTTCAATTGCGATTACTCTCAGTATTTTAAAGGAACATTAAACTCATTGAAACTTACAAATCGAGATTATTTAATTTTTAGGGTTTGAGCGGTATGAGAGTAACTTGGAAATTATATTAAATATATAGTAAAAAAATGATTCCTATAAAAAGTAAAGATATTGTTCAAGTATTAATCAAACATGAAAGGAAATGTAAGTTTTATTCATGTTTTTCTTCCGTATTATGTTACGAAAGTTTTGTGAGGACAAAATTTCCTTCATATACGATCTTCATATTTAGTTTTTCACATCTATTTAAAATAAAAACGAGTCAATTTTTAAACAATATTATTAAATTGGGCTTCATATGCAATTTTTAAAATTGATAGAATTTGTAAATACATATATATAAAGCACATGTGAATACTCCAAAGTTTATTGTTTACATTTGTTTTTACTATTCACAAGAATTTTGTGGATTCCTGAAGGGGAAAAAATTATGTTTACATATCAAACTTAACCCCCCATATATATATATATATATATATGTGTGTGTGTGTGTGTGTGTGTGTGTGTGTATACGTATGTATATATACATTTTAAATCATAAATCAAGTAATTGTGGGATTTTATAGTACGAAGTATAAGCAAATGGTTAAAACGTATGAAAAGAAAATATCTTATTTACTTTTTTATCATTAGTACTTAGTTTTCTTTTGCATTACTGTATTTGGTACATTTTATTTTTTAATTGAAGAGCAATTTCAATCACGAAGAAAATTTTTGAAAATTTGGTTTTTTTCAGGGATAGAAAATGTCCCCTTCATAAAGTGCATTTGAGCTTCTTATCTGTAGTGTATCTGTGGCAAAGTGCTTGTGACTTCACTAATTTTAACAGTGATATTCTATAGAACATTCAATTCCATATAGTAAGAATAATATGATAATTAATCTGTTATTATCAAATAAGTTCTATACTTTGAAGAGTTGTTTGATAAATTACGAATATATATTGCAGATTTTGGGTAACAAACATCGTAATATTTCAAAAAGATTAATTTTTCTCCAGTGTTTAAAAAAAATAGTGTTGCTACCAAAATTGAGGCTATACATAAGAACTTGTGATATATGTTTAAATTAAAAAAAACAGTAGAGTATAATTTTCTCAAAAACTTGAAGCAATTATTTTTTAATATTTCTAATTAAAAATGAAACATACTGATCACAACCGCTAAATTCATGGAATGTCTTCTTTTATAATTATATTAATCTTTTAAAGTTAAAATATCATTGTCAAAATTAGATTTTCTTAATTTATTACACTCTGAAATATAATTTCCTTTTATTCGAAATATTTTGTTTCATCTTTTACCAGTCTATGAACTGATGAAATAATTTTTAATAATTTATATTAACGTATTTATATGATACTGGGTTAGGATAAACAAATTAATAAGATTTGTGCAAAAGTTTGTTTCAGACTTTACCCTGAGAGATCAATTTTCCTAAAAGTACTATATAATATATTAAAATGATGAATTGCATTATTATTTTTTTTTTCAATTCACAATAATTTCTTAAGTATTTAGAAAAAAGTTTCACACCTAAGGTGCATGACTAATTTCTTCCATATTTGGTATTCAGACTTGAAATGATAGTTTTGTTTGATTGGTAAAAAATTAGACAAACCTTTTAAATGCACCAAAAAATTTTCCAAAGAAGTATTATAAATATGGAAACATAATATTGAAACAAAATTAAAAAACCTTAGATCGTAATCTATGATGAAATAGTGTTTTAAAAAGTAAATAAAAATTCCTTATTTTTTGCGTTGATTATATTTTCCATGATGAAATTATTGTGCATGACTTTCTCTTACGACTTTTAGGATAGAAAATAAAAATTAGGAGCTAGAATGAAATGAATTCTACATGTCGCCAATGAAGAAGACAAATGGTTAACTCAAAGGGTATTACCGGAAGAAAAGCTCCTTTGACGTCAGAGATATAGATTCATTAACTTTAGAAAAGAACATTAACATCTTTCATTGTCTCGCGCGTATTTTGTTTCTTCCCTCAAACCCTTTGAATAACCTCATATAAGTTTAAAAGTAAAAGTAAACGAGAGGAACTGACATTATAGAAGTTTCTGACTAAGAAATGTTTGAAAAATTTAAATAAGGCTACATATAAACTCTTCACATCAAGAAATGCATAGAAACAACTTACAGGAAACAGAGAATTTAAAAAGTAATGATTTATTGAATTAAGTTTTGTTTGAAGAGATTAATAGTTTTGTAAAATAATTAACTGTTGCTTAAAAAAATAGAAATTAAAGTAAGTAAAAGCTTATATCCATTCTTCACAGACTCAAACTTATTGTTACAATTCATTGCTACCAAACGGAATGTAATCAGCTGTATATAGATATGACACCCGTTCTTCATTATTCGATTCAACCGCCATTGTTCCATTTAATTAAACAATTATTAAATACGAGACTCGAATTGAAGATACGTAAGAACAGGATAAAATACTCTATTTACTGATTAAGGATAGATAAGGTCTCTTTCTCTTGAATCTCGTTTAATGCGTCAATTCTAAATTAGGATCAACTAATAAATTCTTAGCTTACTTATCCATTACATTCAGTCTCATTAAATATGATTCAATCACTTTACACAAACACCCGATTGCTATCTTACTATTTTAAGTTGAATTAGCTTCAATCCAAAAACCTAATTACGACGCTTCAATCTAAATTATAAATATCTACCAGCAAGTCGTGTGTGTTATGCTCATCTCTTCTCATATCTTTCAACTCTATTTCATTTATATATCATTAGCTCTAATTCAATTCCCTTCACATCCATCTTCATCAAATTTAAATAATCATGTTTCATTTCAGTTGGAAAGAAAGTGTAGTTTTATGCAATTCAAAAAAGCCCCTGAGGTTAATGAAGAGAAAATCATGAATAGCCTCAGCAATTGACAAATTACAGATTCATGATGCACTAATAATTTTAATTTTTATATTAATAAACTCAATATTGTTATGTTTGAATCATTAAATTTAAATTTAATGTTAAGTAATTATAATATATACAAATATTAAAAGAACAAAAGCATAACCATAAAAATATTTAAACTTGAAATTAAATATTATTTACAATTTAAAATTTAAGAAAAATATTAGATATGAATTACAGAATTAATTGATAAAAACGCAGAAGATACAGCATTGAAAGATTACTAGAGAAGATTGATAAAAGAAAATTCTCTGAAAATAAACAAAATATAATTAAAGCAATGTAATACTTTCACTTGATTAGGACATTAGAATTCTGATTATACATATATTAATGATGTAACCTTCGCAATCAGTCATAGCTTTATTTTAAAAAAAGCTTGAGGACATGAACCGAAGAGAATAAACATAAATAGAAAAGATAAGGAAATACATATTTTAAGAAACAAAACAATTGAAAACTCTTACATCTAAATATAGGCTGCGAAAAACCAAAGGAAGAAAAGTAGTGTTAAAAATATAACTAAAATAACTTAAAAGTAACTCACACAAAAGTTAATCAACCTTGAAATAACTATTTCATCCATAAACGCAGAACGAAAAAGAAACCTGCCATCTATAGCCAAAAGTTATAGTTAAAATCAAAATAAAATAAAAACAAAGATAAGAACAAAATTAAATCGATTAACAAGATTTAAAATCATGATAAAAATGATTCTTTTTCAAAACAGAAAAAAGAATATTAAAAATATTCTATTTTGCAATTTTTTATTTTAAAAAGGTTTTTAGAAATTTAATTGAGTATTCAGTTTGAACTCAAATCTGATAGAATTTGTTTAAATTGTTATCAACATCTAAAGACCTATGAACTAATTTAATATTACGTAGGCTATATAAATCAAATATTCCAAAACTTTTTAAGTTTAAATTGCTCCCAAATGAAAGTATTTTATTCACAGAAAGTCACTGTTGCCCCTTTTGTCATAAGTATTTCTATTTATCCTACTATCCCCAATTTTTAAGTTAATAAAAAAGTAATCAGTTTTATGAATAATTTTTTTTTTAAATTTTAAATAATAAGAAGAAAAAGATAAACCAGTCTTATAAATTCTGGAAAAAATTTATTTAAAGCAATTAGACACACTTAACAAATTTATTATTAAAACAAAACTATTATTATCTATAAAATTTTGTTCATAGAAGTGTAAATATGTATTAGCAAGACTATTACTAGCAAGACCACCTTGCAGTGTTCCTTTAATTTGCTTACAATTTTTGTCATTAAATATTACATAATTTTCATTTAAAACTAAATTAATTGGAAATTTAAAATTTTCATATATTATGAAACTATTAATTTAAATTTATTTAAAATTAATTCTTTATTCACTCTTGCCTTTATCGTTCAAGTGAGTTTGCTATCATCATCCACTTTTGTGATATATTGCTCCTTTGTGTATGGTAACATGTAAAAACAAGATGATAATATCCACTTCAATAAATGCTTGATATCAAATGGACTGCTACTTTAACGACTATATCACGTAACAAAAAATGAATTATTATTGTTGTAATACGAATATATATCGCATATAATTCAAAAAAGTATACAACTTTTTTCATATATATATATACATACATACACGAAAAAATGTTTTGAAATGAAATCCGACTTTGTAACCGAACCGTATACATTGTGCAGAATCAAATTATCGGTGGCGTATTACATTTTTATTCCGATTCAGTAAGGCAATAAAGAAATGCATTGTAAGTTATTTTGTAGCTATTCCATTATGTGTATCTCGCTTACTTTTATTATTACCTAATGCGACATGTTTCAGAATTATTTTATTAGCATGCAATCCAAGTACTAGAAAGAAATCATTTGTTTAAAATTACACTTTCCTACTTATTTTAACAGCGTTTTCTGATTATTTTATGCAGCATACTTAAATGCATCGGGAAATTATATCTCTAATTTAGCGATTCAATTAAGTTAATTTAACTGACAAAGTTTCGCATTCAATTTCCTAAAGAAATAATTCAAATGAAACCCGACAACATTTTCAATTACAAATTTCATAATATTTTTAATAAATACATTTTCAATAAATTAGTTTACACATTGCCCTTGTGTATTACAATTAAAGTAAAATTTATGAAGTATTTAATGCTGTAAAATATATATACTGTTTAATTAGTTGTAAGATAGCATACTTTTTTCAAAATCTTTCAATTAACCCTTTTGTAGCTATTTTTTAAAATTTTTATTTAATATATAATTTGCTTTATATTAATATTTTCCTATAAATAATAAAATAACCAAATGTAAATTACCAAAATAATTAATTTTTCAAAAAGTTTGTGCGAAGAATGCTTTTAACCTAGGGGAATTGCTTGAACAACAATCAGTACTGTTTCGATAAAATAATAAGTGACTAACTGCTCGTATCGTCTGTAGGCTAATCCTGACGACCCTTGAGTGAATTCACGAATTTATGAGAAAATTAATTATGAATTCCAAATCGTGGACGCAGAGCACAATTCTCACTTTGAATTAATTGCTTTCTGTTACACTTTCTCATATTCCAAGTGTCAGCTCTGAGAACTAGCGATTCTCGTAATGTGAATAATGAACAATACCAAGATATGTAGTTAGCACTGACTATTTTCTGTGTACTGATTATAGTTCAACGGCTGATTAAAATTATGAACAATACTTCCAATATTTATTTGTATATTATCTTTGTTTTGTTCATTTGATTTTTTTATAAAATATGTGAAGCGTGAAATAATTAATAATAAATATAAATGAAATACTGATTTAAGCCTAGATTTAATTTTATATACAAATGTAAATAAATTTATCAATTCAAATTTCTGGTGTCGAAGGAAAATTTTAAAAAGTAATAAATCTTTTTTAATATATTTTACTTCTTAAATCTCATTGGGTTACGAATATCATTGAGTATTCTTTATCTTTACAACACAGAAGCGTATTATTCCTACATATAGGTATAAAATATTTGTGTAATAACTAATTTAAAAAAGATTTTTATACAAAGACACACACTCACACACACAATCATGAAAGAAACAAAAGGGTAATAAGCAAATAATCACTCATTAGAGAAAATGCAAGCGTTTTTTCTGTTTAATTTTTATTTTAAAGTTTTTGTGATCTGCTATTAAATCATATGATGAACACATAATAATCCCCATGGAAAATGAAGAAAAATATATCAGACTGCATTTAAGGAATTTCAAATGGAAGCTATATAAACACAGCATTTGAATTTAAAATGCAAGAGTTAGTAAGTTGAACTCGTGCATACGAAATTTAATAGTGGTCGAGGTAGCCTAGTGGTCAGGGCTTCAGATGCTTGGCCAGTTTTCGTTCAGTCGAGGGTTCGAGCCTCGGCCGCTAAAGACCCGCCGTGTAGCCGGGGCTAATGCACGTTAAATCTGAAGGGGACCAAAGTCCTCCCATTGGCGTGGTGTGTAAGTTAGGAGAGGGGGTACCAGCTCAGGTATTGTCCTCGTCTATTGATAGAGGTTCAAAATTACGAGGTCCGTTACCTATAGCCCTTGTGTTGCTTCGAGTGAGACGTTAATAAAAACTAAACTAAATGAAAATTATTAGCGTGCACCCGAAAAGATTGAAAAGATAGAATGGTCGGAGAATCATTATATTTGCAACTATCGTTTTCTTTTTTCGTCGATGTTGCTTAATAATTTAAGTTACAAAATGAATACTTTTCCCTTACATAAATTTCCATTCATATAACTGAACAATGCAAATATTTTTATATGATCTTATGGAATGTGATTTCTCCATTCAAAAGAAGATTAAGTTTCATGTTAATACAAATATATACATTCTGTCCCGCATCTGCATTTTACGCAATTTTCCTCACATACATAACATATATATTTTCATTACATATAAATTGCATTTTCAATTTAGATACATGAAAAATTATAAATAAACATTTTGATAAAATTATTTTTTTTTAAAAAAAAATAATGAGTATAATATTCTTTGAGGCATTTCAGTTTCACTCAGCACTTTGAATTTCTTTATTTATCAAAGTTAATATTCCTTGTAGATTTTACTCTGACGTAATATTATTCTCGGCACAGTTCCGAGTTTAAACTATTTCATAATTTAACAAACAAAGCCCATAAAAATAAATGCATCTGTTCTAGATGCATAAATGTTTGAATTCTCTTAGAGTATTCATGCTGGTCATTAATCTGCATAACATTGTAATTTTCTATAGTACTGTGATATTTCAGACTATTTGTATCTGGTAATGTTCAAAAATTTAATTAGAAGTTATGAGATATAACTTATATTTTTGATTATAAACGAGTACACGCAACAGTGAGTTGATGAAATTTAACCTAAAAAGTTAATTTTTCCAAGAAAACAATATTTTCCCCATGAATCGATCCATTCATTACTTACAGAACAATCTACATCATTTGATTATTACTTAAAAGCATCTAATTAGATACACTGAAATTTTCACTCGTAAAAGTAATAAATGTAATTGTATTACTGTAAGTCAATTGATTTACAATTACAACAAGTGTTAAGTTTGAATAAAATTGTATAAGTAATCAGCATGTTTTCCTGTAATTTAGTTCCAACGAAAGTATGTAGGAAATAAAAAGTACATACTCTCTAGCATTATAAGGGACTAATTTTATCTTTTGAAGAGTTCTCGTTAAATAGTTTGTCTTTCAATTTTTTTTATTGATTTTTCTAGTCTGATGTTTCTTCTGCTTTTTTCTTTAACAGTGTACTTTAATCGAGTTTGTACTTTATATAGTAAGTTTTTAGTTACATAATGTGGTATATGGATTATATTTTCAAAAGGAAGCCGTAAAAAAAATTTCAGAAGATCAAACGGAAAAAAGTTTGTAAAAAAAGAAAGGATTTCAACGAAACTTTCGAGATTCTAAGATAATACTTTCCAATGCCACCGTGTAGCCAGATATCACTATCTGTACATTTCTTTTCACACCCATGTTCAAAAAAGCGTGAACAGTAACGTAAAAAGTTAGAAAACGACAATTTGAAGCATTTAATAAAAAGGGACTATTGTGTTTCTGAAGAACATGTAACAAAATTTTTTCCCGTCTGCTTGGATTCTATAACTGTTTAAAATTAGAAAAGTGACCTGATGTATTGTTATAAAACTTAGAATTATCGTTATGTTATTTAAAATTTGTTATCTTCGTTATGCTATATAAATTTATTGTCCTCATTATATTATACAAAAAGTTTTGTCCTCATTATGTTATATAAAAAATTTGTTCTCGCTATGTGTTTTTAATACATTTAAAGTTACAAAAGTGGTTTTGATAATGGCTAAAAGTCTCTTTGAAATATGTGTGTTTCTGTTAATCAGACAAAAATGAATTAATCCATTTTGTAAAAATATTAATTTATGTTTTGTTCTAAAAATTAGAAAAAATTAATTCCTGATATATGCAAATGAAACCATATAGGTTTTGAAAAATCAGTAAACTGTTCAATATCAATTGCAACATATATATATATATATATATATATACACACACACACACATATACATATATATATATATTACAACATATATGCATGTAGAATTACGTAACTAATCTTATAATATCCGTTGTTCCTTTATTGATATGGGCATGTATGGTTTGATAATCAACTGTTTCAGTAAAATAAACAAATAAATAACAAACATAATTAGAGAAAAATTTCAAGCAATTAAAAAACCTTGTAAGGAAATAAAAAAGGAATGAATTTGCTTCAATATATATATATATATATATATATATATATATATATATATATATATATTATGGAAAAGCAAATTGTTATGCATGTATATTCATTTGTTCTTTGTATTGAACAGAAGGACGAAGGGAGTTGAATCATTGTTACTCTTATAATTCTTACTACGATTAATTCCATAATAAAATATTCATATTTATTCCTTACTTTTACTTTTTAATAGTTTCATAAATCCTATGAGAGTATTTCTATTTCTATTTTTATGTGTGAAAATAGGAGGCAATTCACAGTTATACAGATGAAAAAAATGAAAATGATTTTAGTTAGTAATAATTAAATAACTGAATTAAATTTCGTTAGTAACGTATAAAAACGTTAGTTCATTTTTAAAATTCAATCACAAAAATAGCAAATTATAATGAAGTAAAATAAATAAATGTGCAATCTTTTAGTAATAATTCCATATTACAAGATAACCGAAAGGTAATATTAAATCCAACGTGGATACTACAGCATTTCAAATAACAAATTCAGAATTCGTACTGAATAAGCAACTTAAACTGGTTTTTTGGATCCCTTTTATCTCATTAGTATACTTAGTAAATACTTAGAATTTTCTGTAAATTTGTAAGAAAAGAAATAGAAAATCAAAAAGGAATGAAAAACAGTACATAATGAAGAAACATTCTCTTAAATCTAAAATCAAAAAATTTAATTAACAACAATATGGAGGAAGCAGGTTCGTAGAAAAGAACAAAAACATAATTAAATATTACAAATTAAATTAAATGTATATTATGTAAAGCTGTTAATTAAACGACTTTTTAATCTTTGTGGAAAATTTATCATCCCACAGAAATAGAATGTGAAATAGTATACAAATTTAAGAAACGGCATATTTGTTATGAATATAGCAATCTAAGTAAAAAAGATACAGTGATAGAGCCATCTATGTACAAGAAAAAAATGTTGATTGTTTCCTTGTAGACTGATAAAAAATTACAAAAAAATAAATTTTCATCTTGAGCTCATAGTTTTCTTGATCTTTCTTCTCATAATGAATTATACGTATATTTCTAGAATAACGCAGCTTAACTGTCTAAAGTCAGCTACAAGATTAAATATATTATTATCCATTCTTGTATTTTTAAAAAAGTTAAGTTTTCAAAAAAAAATTTCAAAAAAAGCTTCAATTTTTTTGTTGTTTTGGTTATTTTTCTACTCTTCTGATATATATATATATATAGCTTAGTTCCGCTTCTAAATATCTATTTCTGGGCTATAATAGTAAAATATAGAGCATCGTACTTTTTTGTATATTTACGATATTGTTAGTATCACAATGAAAAAAAAAGTTTCCTATTCTATAGAATTAAAAAACATATCTATCACGATAATTTTTGAAAGACTTTGTCAATGAAATGATTACTATTTAAACAGATTTTTGTACTATTCGTACAATGGAACAAAATGTAGTGAAAGTTCTCTTTAGTGTGATGGAGTTTTGTGTGATTTCCAGGTCATTCAACTTTTTAAAAATTTATAATAAAACATTTATAACAAATATGAAAAATGTTTCTAAGAAAATTTGCTTGAATTTAATATATGTGTCTGATTATTTAAAAATTAAATAAAACCTGTAAAATTACTTTTTATGGATTAGAGCATAACTGGTCAAATTTCAGAAGTGCGACTTTAACAATAATTTAATATGAATGAATTTTGTAGGAACCAAAGATATCTAGAATTTTTTCTGATAAATAAAAATATGAAGGCTTTCTGGAACCAGAATCAATTAATCACTGTGTTACATCCTTTCTTTTAGGACCGCAGATTATTTATTTTTAGAATGACATCTAATGACAAAGAATGAAGACAATAAAGAAATAAAAATGAAAACAATCAATAACAGATCGAAATGTTTGTTCAATTCTATAACTAGGATTACAATCTAGAGAAGAAACAATTAGGCGAACAACAGAACATTTGATAGAAATAAAAATGTTCTTTGCCTTAAAATGATAATAGCAAAAATTGTAACATTTACCAGAAAGTTCAAGTTTTTGGAATAATAGCATTTGATTAAAAGTCAAAATTCTACCTTTTGGACTGGTTTAAAAAAAAACTATGAAAAAAGGATGAAAACTAGAAAAAAGGATGAAAACCATTGTACATAGACCACTCTGTTCTTTTCATTAAAAAAACATTCAAACTTACTGTATGCGTAAAATATTTCATTTGTAGTTTCAATTTTGATTTTAGATGTTATTCTATCAAATGTAAAAATAAATTAATGTCCATTTAAACTCAAGTGAAATATTTACAAAACATCGATATTTAATCTTGCATACAAAATTTGTGATGCTTGAAAAATTGGTTAAAATTCCCCTGTAAGGGATATAACTCTTTTATTTACGGGGGAAAAAAGAAATGCACTTCATATTTATTTTTTATCTTGAAAATTTTGTAAGAAACCATAACTAAAATTAGTAAACAAGAAATTGTAATAAATTTTAGTTGAATATAAAATCAAAATGTTATTTACTAATTATCATTTTTTCTAGTTGAAGAGTGTAAATAAATAGAGGGACATTTAACCTTTTCTAAAACAAATCTAAAATATATTAGGATGTTTTTACCTGTTAGTTTTTATAAAATAAAAAAAAAAAAACTTTCGTCATAGAATCATACAAAGATTGGATCTCAATTTGGCATATGTCATCCAAAACACTACTAAGAGTATTCTAAATGTCATCAATAGAGTCACATTGCTTTCCATCATCATATGTTCGTCGTAAAATTAATGCCCAAATGTTTTCCTAATATTAAAATCAGGCTTTTAACTGGCCTTGATAAAACTCAAATATTGTTAGCATAGAATCAGTTTCTGATGGTCTGAGTAGTATGAATGGATACTCCATTGAATTCCTGATTCTAATAATTGAATGTAATCTGTATGTTTCTGGTTACCTTTTTAAAAGACCAGACGATCTTCCTTCATAACCAACAGCTAACTAGACCGTCAAATTCCTCCTCCTGATTTTCTAGAAGACTATAGTTCCTTAATGTCTTTAAACAGTGCTAGAAATATCAGTACCTATCATGACCATCCAATTTGAGCTTTTCCTCATCTATGAAAATAACAGAAGTCCAATCTTTTGTCCAATACATATGGTAATTTTCACAAAGTTGTAGGTTATCTATGTAATTTTTTTTTATCATTTTGGATAATGTTTTCTGTTTTAAATCTGTAAGTTTTAGGCTTATTTATATAGTTACAAACACAGTTTGTTTCGACACATGAACTAGCGCGGCTTATGTTTTGACCTTTAAAACTGTTGAGTCTTTCTCTTATTTAGCTACTGGTGGATTAATATTTCATCACAAGTAGTGAGTTTTGTTGGCCCCACGATCTTCTTTTTGGTTCCATGAATATTGGAGATTTTAAAAAAGCTTGAAATAGCATTGCAGCCAATGTTACTCGTACGTTCAATGTCTCTGATGCTTTTATATTTATTTCTATAAGCTACAGCTTAATCATTTGGAAATTTTGATAAAGGTACTATTATAGGCATTATAATGAAAAAAATATGATTTATGAACAATAATATATACATTTTTTCTAAACAAAATCAATAAAATAGACAATATTTACTACAGAAATTGCAAACATATCAAATGTTTTAAGCAATTGTATATGTCTTTCTACATTTTACAATCAAAATTCATATAAACTCCTTAACCCCATTATATTAAGTGGTAAGTATTTAATTTTAGACTGGAATGGAAAGGCTTAGTATCTAATGAAAACTCCAAAGCGAATTAAAGTTTCATTTAAAAAAGAGGTTTAAAAATTTCTAGAAGTTAAGTGTCCTTCCACTTTTTTACGTAGCGTATATCAGCAGTCTTGCTTATTTGTGCTGTGAATTGTAAATGATGGAACAAACATTTCTCAGATTTTCATTTATCAAGTTTTTATGTTTATAAAATGATTTGTGACGTTTCATAAATTTTATTTATATTCATTAAGGGTGTGTCAATTTAGAATGAAAGGGAAGTATGAAAGTAGCATGCGATTTTAAAAAGGCAAATTTAGAGAACTTTGCATGTCTGTCAAACATGATAGTAAATAGCATTTGAAGGGAAATTTAGTACAGACTGTATGGCAGTTTGCTTGATATAAATTCTGCTACAATTTCCTGATGGAATATTGTAGAATCATTATAATTTAAATATAGTTTTAAAGAAGTTAAATTAGCTTGAGATTTAAAGAATTAAAAGACTATTTAAAATATCATTATAAGAATTTTAGTTCTCGATGATATATTGAATCTTAATAATCTCACTGAATTTTATTTTTTTCACTTTTGAAGCATTTAACTGTTTTGAGACTATCATAATGGAAGGGTAATTTATAGTGGTCCTACGTGACTTTTCTGCAGTTGTGTAGAGTTGATGAGTATGAACCCTCTTTTCTTATTTGTCCCATCTTCACCAAAGAATTATTTGCAATACCACGAAGTTGACTGGAGATTCTAATCACCTTCCAAGTATAGTTACGTGCTTTCGTGTTCAATATTCTTGACAATACCTTCCAGTACTTTGTTTTGTGTATTCTGGATTAAAGACATTCGGCGCTGAAAGGCTGCGGCTGCTGCATTGGAAGAAGAAAAGTTCTTGGAACTTTCTCTTTATCATTGGAATTTTGACGAGTCCCATGAAATCGATGGTGGGGATACATTTCACAATCAAATAGAATTGCGTTCGTTTACGGACAATCGAGAGGAAGTAATGTAAAAAGTTCAGAATAGATAAGAGAATATTCTTCCGATAAGTGAAAAATTGCTATAGATTTCTTACCTAAGAACTTTAAGCGCACAGAAACCTGGATCATCCACTTTTGCAGGAAAGAAAAAGGAAACTAAAGTAGGATCAATATAAAATCTTGGTTGAAGAAAAGGAAAATTAACTTATCAGATGTGTGCTGAGATAGTACAGAACGATAAAGGATCTTTCTCAGAGAGCAGTTGACACCATTTCTTTTCTCTGGATTAAGTTAGTACGGGATCGAAAAAGTTTTTAAATTTGGCAGCGAAAGTTTTAGCAGAAGGATAAACTCAAATTGCCGCTGATCGAAAGTGCATTGCATAAACTGGAATAAGAGAAGTAAAATTTCTAAAAATAGAATTTAGTTAAAGAGAGAGAGAGAGAGGAAAGATGATATTGAAAATAATCTTTTTTAAATTGTTTTGTAAAAAATATTTAAATTAGTCTTATAAATCATTCATAAATTGACAACTCATGCAGGATTATTAAATTTTAAGATATGAATAATTCTTTAAATTAGTAAGATAATTTTATGCTTTAAGATTAGAAAGCTTAACAATTGCAAAATTGCTTACAAAGTATAGCCCCCCCCCTATATATATATATATATATTATCGTACATATGTGTTTAATTTATATATCTATTATTCCCAAATATAAAAATAATCAAACGGGCTTACTTATATTTAATATAAATATCAAAAGGTATGTTATGGTATCTCTAATAGTTTTTTGTTCCTGTAAATTATATATAGTTACAGTGAAGTGAAAATCAATAGAATGAAATGAGAAACATTTTTTTCATAAAATATATAAAAAATTAAATTCAGTTTGAATAAATTTGTATGTTTTTGCATGTAACATTTGTAAGAAAATACAAATTATATTAAAATATTATTTGTTAAGATTAATAAGTTTCAGCTTCTATTTTGTAATGGGATTATATGTATATACTTTATTTTAAGCTTACTTCCACAGAAAAAGTAATACTTGTTCAAACTGTTTAAAACATTTTATACGCACTATAAAATTAATTAATTCCAATTAATTAAAAATATAACGTCTTATCCTCTCCAACTTGAGAAAAATCATTGAACTCTGTATTATAATAGCATCCATAAAATCAAACTTCAGTTGAAGAGCACGAGATTGTCTACTCAGTCAGTATAAATGTTCAGTACAAGTAAACTAAGCTGATTGTGCTAAAAAGGACCAGATTATCTCATTACCATAAGCTCATTATCACGCGTAAAAATTGTGGATTAGATAATAATAATCATATTTTATAAGTAATGATGACCATAAGTTTATTAAGTCAATGGTGATAAAAATATTGAATATATTTCGAATATATAAAGAGATAATTCATTATAGTTATTTCAAATTGATAATAAATCGGTCAATGAGCTAAATATAATATCTATAGGTAAGCGTAAATGATGATACAATAAAAGCCGCTTAATAATAATAATAATAAGCAATAGCATAATAAGTAATTAAAATTTAAATACTGCTTGGTCATATAAATAAATAATTTAAAAGTTGAATATATTACATCACTGTATATTTGGAGTTATAATCCATTTGAGTGATTATATTAGTAAACTGTCCGCGATTAAATTGTAATTCTTTTAGATTATTGAAAATAATTTATTACAATTGAATATGTGCTTTATAAGTAATAAACAATTACCATAGTTGAAAATTTAATTGAAGTTTTGAAAACAAAATGCTACTACAGTGATCACGCCCTCTTCTTAACTATTTGAATCTTTTGTAAAAAAAAAAAAAGATTCATTTCAGTTAGAAACCAAACTGCCTGAAATGATTTTCCAAAAATCTATTCAAATTTTTAACAATTTAATCAAAGTTAAACTTTTAATCCACGAAGCTAGAAATTTGCCTTAAAATACTCCTTATGTACAATTCTATTTATTCGAACATTCTCTGTCAGATTTATTGGCATTTTTCTGCCTCAGTAAAGCGAATGAAATTTACAAAGGCATTTACTAGCAGCTTAAACGACGAAAATAATTCTTACGTTATTAAATTTTAAAAGGATTTTTTCCGAGAACTCTTCAAATAAGTGAAAACGCGGTAACACGGCTTACAATTAAATCAGTTTGATACCTCCTTTGTTATGAATTGCTGAATCAGCAAATAGCTCTGTTTTTGAAAGGAGATTAATGGATGGGATTTTTCTTTGGTACACGTCAATTACTTGGGCTTAAAACCTCTCTTTCTCTGGGATTTTCCGCTTCGTTATATGTTTAAGAAAATAGTTTTAGGTTTTCTCTGTAGTTCATTAACATGCTACACATTTTTTTATATGGCTATGAGTCTTCGAAATGGAAGATTTGGTTTAAGTTCTTTTTATCCTATTGATACTTAAGTTTATTTCCATTTTTAATTTTAATTATTTTTATATTTTGAAACCTTCAGTACATTTTTTTCAATAATGTGGAACTTGAAACAGATTGAGAGATATATGCAAAGAAAAATTAGTAGAACTTTCAATAGACATTTTAAAATATTTGAAGAGTATGAAAATATTAACTGGAAAGTTATGTGAAATGTACTTATAAATACATATTTACATTGTTTAAGTTCTTAATGTTAAATTAACTCCAACCTAGATAACTAAAATTTTTTATTCGTTTTATGATTTCAGTATTTCATTTTAAGTATACTTTCACTACTTTCCAATTAATATTTGGTTCACAAAACTGCTATAAAAATACATGAAATTTCAATTGCAAATTTATATAGGTATTTGTATATTAAATTTAGTGAAAAGTTCTGTTCATTTGTGAAGAGAAAGAAAATGGTACATTTTTCATACATTTTAAATATATTTATTGCACAATATAATTTCGTCCTTTCTAGGATATGGTCTATAAATACTCCAGATTGGTGCCAGATTGGAGATAAAATGTTACTTAATGAATTGTTACATAAACATCTCTGCTTGCTGGTAACCAAAAAAAGGAATCCTTTTTCAATCAAATGATTACTGGTGATGAAAAATAGATTGTCTATGAAAACATCGTAAGGAAAAGAGTATACAGTCAACCTAGATAACCTGTCTCCTATACCTCTAAGACGTTCTTGAGCATGAATTAGGTAAGGCTAGTATGTAGTCAGACATCTGAGGACTAATATTTTGAGAGCTTTTGAAACCCTCAATGTGAGCTAATGAAAATTTCAATTTGCAGAAATACTGTCAGCAAATAGATGATTTGAATAAAGCACTCAAAGAAAACAACTCGTTGATGTTGAATAGGAAGCACATCTTACTGTATCATGATAATGCCAAATCACATGCTTTGTCTTCAGAAAATGGTAGAAACAGACTGGTGAATTCTGTCGCATCAACCACCTAGAACCCTTATCACCTGTTTCTCTCCCTGTAACAATTTTAAGGAAAAAAAAATTATTCAAAACTGAAATAGATATCAACTGGGAACTACTTGAGTTATTTGCATCTTAAAACAAGGCATTTTTCAAATCTTTCTTTTACAAATTTCCATCACGCTGGCGAGAGGTCATAAATAACGGTGGGAAATTATATTGTACAGTAAAAATTATGAAATGTATGGAAAGTTTATCGAAAAATTCTATCCATTTCACAATTCGATAGAACTTTTTTGATAGCCTTAATAATATCACAAAAAAACGCGATCTATACGAGTTTTAATGTTTTAGCATGACAGATTATTTTTTTTATTTAAGAACTTATAATTGAGAAATAAATCCATTTTGAAAGAAAAGAGATCCAGGAATTTTTTTCAATTTTTTTTTATCTAAAAAAGACATTTTTTTTTTGATAAAGTAGCTACATTAACAATATTTGTAGGATGTAGATTTCATTTTTTGAGGATCGAATTTCATTTATTATGAATAAACTAATGTCGTGGAAAATTAATGAACTTAATCATATAACTTAAAAATTCAATTAAAAGTTCAGCTCAAAAATGGGAAAAAAAACTGTTTAAAATGAAAAAATTCAATCAATTGTTTGAAAAAAATAATATCATTTCAAAAATAAAGAGTTTCAAAGTTTTATTTAAGATATTTTTCAGCATTGAAAGTTATTTCAAAATTCATGAAAAAGACATTTAAGCATCAATGTAAAAGTGTGTTTTTGCTTTATATTAAAAAAATGAAACATATTGAACTATGATTCTTACTTGTACTTAAATCCATCTTTAATCTAGTGATGTCAGTGAAAAAAAAAATCTTTCAAAATTGAAAAAAAAAGTTTAATTAAGAATGTAATTCAAAGGAATCTGAAACTAGGATATCCTTAAGCGATTTCGTCATCAACCAGGACATGCAATCAGGAAAATTTTCGGATATAATTGAAAGACATCAAATATGTCACAATAAAACTTGAAAAGCATTTATAAGATAAAACTTAATCTTCAAAACGTGTATCAGTTAAATTTGGCATGAAGATTTGATATGAGGAAAAAAGGATTTAATTCTGAAATAAAACCGAATGTCATAAATTTCCTTTACAAAGCTATGTATTATTTCAAGATTTCCTAATAACGAAAGAAAAATTAATAGAAATGTTTTTTTTCATAAAAATGTCAAAAGCCGAGAAATTGAAAGTTTAAGCCAAATGTTTTTTTAAACTTATATTATAATGAAAGTAGAAAGATATATATATATATATTGCATTTACAATAAAACAAATCTTTGTGCACATAAATTTGGTGTCATTTTAAAAGAAAAATTATTTTAATTAAATTTTAATATTAAATGCATTTTGGAGCGTATAAATTTAAGAGAATGAAACTTTCACAAGAGGTGTTTATGTACCGTATTTTGCTTTTTAAACGATTCAAATAATTTTTTTCAGTTCAATATGGAAACAAAAGTTTAAATTTTCTTATGAATAGTATGGATAGGCATATTTTATGAACACTTTTTTGAAAAAATAAAAAAATAAAACTCTATTTTTAAAAACAAATACGATTGCAACTCTTGGGTAAGTAGTTTTCTCATGCATATATGTAACAGTCCACATATTTGAAATACCTTTATGATCTGCATATAAGGCTTTTGGAAGAATACGGTTTGGTTGGCGAGGATATATTACAGGAAAATTGTGAATAATAGTTTTGAATGCTAAAGTGTATTTAAGTTCAATATTTTATCAGTGCCTTTTTGACTGTTGGTTAAAAATTATACAGGCATGTGTATTTACTCTTTCATTCAAAATTACATGAAAATTCTTGGAATAACAAAAACGTAAATATCTCGAATGAAAATAAAATACTTTTAAATATGATATTGAACATTTAACTATATTAGATAATTTAGCAATTAATTAAAAACAACTAACTTTTTAAGCCCCTTTACATGTTAGTTGTAAACGGTTATCACTGGCATTTCCCTTTAACTAACCTTTGGGGCTGTTTTACTATGTTTGATAAAAGAACATAACCTTGTGAAAGAATCATGTTATATTTAAGTGAATCTTATTGTTTAAGAATAAGTATGGTGAAAGTGAAGGAGAAGACAAATGAATTAGAAGGAATTTTAGGAACGCTATAGAAGTTAGAGTAAATGTAAGAAGGTAATCAGAGTGCGTCAACTTACTCGAACCCCGTGTTTAGAAGTCTACTTGAATCATGTCCGATTATTAGAAAGTTACTGTTTTGAGTCAGTAAGATAAGTAGGTATCTTTATTATAATATTTTTTTTGAGCAGAGTTAAATTTACCACTCTACAAATATTTAATTTATTTTTATATTGATAATACAAATATTCAATAATATGGTTAAAGATTTCAAATTATCTTCACAACGAAGATAATTTATTACACAGTTTCCCATTAATTATCAAATGTACACTTAAAACATGTTTTATTGTAAAATTAGAGAAATCTTAGTGAAAATAAAGAAATTAATATTTTATTTTCAGTGAAATTCCATTCTTCTTTTACAAAGGGGAATCACAAGGCCTTAATTATTGCTAGAAAATAACCCATATGTCTAAAAATATTTATTCGGCAAATTAATTGATCCTTATGTATATAATGTTAAAAACGATTGCTGTTAATGTAGGTATGTTTGGTTTCAGGACGCCCCCCGTAGATTGAAGTAACCCACCGTATCGAAAAGTTTAAATTAATTATCTTAAATTTTTCATTATTACTAAAAATACTCAAGATGGAAATTTAATTTTTATCTACTTTTCTTAATACTTCTTTGCGTTGTCATAATACAGATTAATACATTTTTTCCAGCATTTCTTGACCTTTCGAAGGCCGTCATTGTAGAATTTAGAAGATTGAACTATTTCTTCTCCATACTATGGTTACTTCTATCTATGGATTCCTGAAACCAAATACATTAACATTAATAGCTGTAAGTAATAAAATTATGCTCATCAGGACTAATTAATTTTCAGAATCAATTTTATACAGGTATCTCAGTTATTTTTAATTAAAACTTAAAACAATGCGTTACCCTCTTGCACTAATGAATGTCATTATAATTTTATTCATTTTATGTAACATACAAGAAATAAGGATGTTTATTGTATTTCTACATTCTAATTAATGTTAACTTGAAAAGAGACTTAAATATATTTTTAAAATCTTAATTTGGGTTAAAATGGTGAATATGAGGTTGTAGCAGAATGAGCGAATATACATGTCTTAAGAAATAATTGATTCAAGTTTGAAAATAATTTACGTTTATCAAATATTTTTCTGCATAACGTATTTTCAACGTGTAGTAATGTACTATTTCGTAGCATTTGAAAATCGGAATTTTAGCATCTGAATTTTTTCACTCTTAAATGTTTTAGTAAATAAGTAGCAGTATATTGGAATGAAATCAAGAAAATTATCTGTTAAACAATTTCTTTTTTATATTAAGACGGTAATATTAGTACAATATATATCTAAATATTATTATTTTTTAATTTTAGCAACTAAAATTTTGGAAGAATCAAAATTTTTAAAATTATTTTAATTTATCTCCATACAATAAACTTGACTACTAAACTTTTTTTTGACTGTTGGAACTAGAAAATGTAGCAAATTTTATAAAAAAATATTTAAGAAAAAAAAGCTAGTATTTTCCTGTAAACACAATTTTTACAAAATTTGTATGGATTCAATTAAATAAGCTACATCAAGAATACAGTATGAGGCAGGAGAAACAAAACTTAAATTCAAAAATATGTTTACTGCAGGTTTTCAAAGAAGTTTAAGGGTATTGAAATTTAATTTTATAGTAAATAAATTGAATCATTAACTAGACAATTCATTAAAATATGTCATTTCCCGTAAAACAAATAAATCCCTAGTTTTTAAAAAAAATTGTGAAATTCTTTTAAATTTAAGGGCTCTATATTACAAGTTTAATTAAAAACACTTAACATTTTTACACAGGGTATAGGAAATTCATTTACTTATACAAATGTTTTCCAAAATTACACACAATCTCATTTATCTAATCAATATTTATTATATATTATAATGTTAACGTAATATAACTTTAAATGCAAATTCTAGGTTCATTCATTTTTATGTGTCAGATTTATAAAAGGAACGTTTCAATAAAATCTCAATATCTTTTCCCTGATGTATTTTATCACAAAGAGAACTCATCAATTATATTCCAAAATGTCTCCTGAGGAAATCATTAGTGACGAATTATCATATTAATACGAATAGTTTCTAGGATTTCAGTACCGATCAAACGCAAATAATATAATAATAATATTCACACGAAGATTTTACTTTACACAAAGAAAAACCAGATGCACTATCAATCAATTCCTGATTTACTGCTCTGCAGAAAGAGAAAAAGGGTCATTTGTCAATGACAGATTTGTCTTTCAATGTCTCTCTAAGAGACATGAAAGATTTGTCACTATGTCTCAAGAAATATTGTTCTGATTTGTTAGATTTTCTATCCAAATTTATCTTCAGAGTGTTTGTTTTAGAAGATGCATTTTTCCCTTCAATTTTTAAAATACTGGACAATGATATGAAATCAATACGAAAAAATAAACTAGTAGTATAGATATAAGAAAAAAGAATAAGTCTCAAAAGGAAAACAGAAACGAGAATTGAAGATGCATTTGACAGCTTGACCCTCATGCGAAAAAGCCAACAGTGATAGGAGGAGAAGAAATGTAAAGTCGTGACAGATTTAAATTCTGATAAAAATTTTTGAAAGCAAAAGATTTGTATTTCAATCTGGGTTCGAATGATAAAGAGAAGTCTTGCTATTGAACCATCAAGAAACCGTATTATAAATTCAATTTTCTAGTAAAACGAAAAAGAATTTTTTCTGGTTTTTATTCGCGTACGC
This sequence comes from Nephila pilipes, assembly GCA_019974015.1. Classification (NCBI taxonomy): domain Eukaryota; kingdom Metazoa; phylum Arthropoda; class Arachnida; order Araneae; family Nephilidae; genus Nephila; species Nephila pilipes. The sequence goes on from BMAW01014360.1 coordinate 327,550, forward strand.
ATTGCCAATTTTTCTCTGTTGATGAGATTATTGTTTTTATTGTCAAATGATAAAATATGTGAATTTGTTTTAAAAATCTAGGAATTATGAATTTATTTTATGAACGATTTAAAAATGTCTAACACTGTAATCTTATTTTTAAAAGTTATAGTTTTTATAGTTGTAGTAGTATAAAATACATTGAAAATATTATAAACATATTTATGATTTATACGTATATTTAAAATAGAATGGGTGATACATTTAAGTTATTTAAATGTGCACTGAATTCTATAGTCCTAAATTTAAATTTTTGTAGGAATAATATTCTAATAATGCAAATGTGTTTATTTTATTTATGGTGTTCTTGTTTTTTACTTAAATGGAGTTCTAATAATGGATTAATTTCTCGATTACATGAAATAGAAACAATTCATTCAGATTGGAAAAGAAGAAAGTTTTGTATTATTCTATGTTCCATTTTGACGGGCTATTTGGGCCAACTTTATTTTTTCCATACATCGTTTAGCCTTCTTTCTTTCAGCACAGTCTCGTTACATACATGCAACTCTGAAGCTTTAGCAGCCCGCCCCCCTTGTTGTGACGACTGAATATATGGAATGATTGATTGTTTATTAATGCCGCATTTAGGAGCAACACGAAGACTATTGGGGATGGATCTTGTAATTTTGATATGTGATAATGACGACACCAGAGATGGCAATTTCTCTCCAAACCTCCACCTCGTCAACAGGAGGATTTAAAAGTCTCAACAGACGTGCATCAGTCCCGATATACGGAGGGTCTTAGCGGAATCAGGACTCGAACCCACTGATGATGGAATGCCTTCCACGAACTCGCTTTTAAAACCATTTGGTTATCACGGCCGCACTGTGTGAACATATGGAATGAAAAAGTTGACCAAACTTATTATATTTATTAATTAGAAATTTAAAATCTAATTCATGAAGAGTATTGATGAATTTGCAAATTCATAATTTAATCAAATTTACTTATGAAATTACCGAAACATATTTTAAAATTAAATTAGATTCTTATTTTTGTACATGTTAATGACTTTCTAATAAAACAATCAATATAGAATTTTTTTTTATTTAACCATCAAAGCTGTATATAGTCAACTCAAAGATTTAATTAAAATAAAAATTCTCTAAGAATATAACGTAAGTTTCTTTTCTTACTTTTTAGAAATAAGAACACATACGTCTTAAGACCTTGGATCAATTTCTTCTAATTAATAATATTTCAATTCTCTAACGCTTAAAATTCCAAGAACAGTTTAATATTCAGTCATTGGGTACTACGAGTTTGAAAACTGATTCAAGTAAGCTTCCGCAAACTTAATTCTGTAGAAAATATTTTTACACGCAGACAAAATCTTTCTCAAAATTTAGCATTAAAGGCTCATTATCCAAGCTCATGTGACTTGGTTTTCCGGCTTATCTCATTAAGATTCTACACTCGTATCCTTTTATCGTCTCCTTCAGGTACGAGTTTAAAATATTCCATCTTTCTAGACGATAATCAGAAGCGGCATTGTGTAGAGGCATTAAGATGCGGTAAAAATTTTCAATTACAATGTTACTCTGATTTTCAAGATTCTGGGATGCTGGTCATTTCACCATTTATTTTGATTATATTTTAGTTCTTATGACGTAGATGCAAAATAGTATAATTGAATGATTTTATAAATAGCATAGTGTGTAACAACGAAGATCATCAGTAATTTTGAAGCTAAATTCATTCATTGCTATTTTATTCATTTTAGATTTTAATTAAAAAATTTTTTTCATTAAACTTTGATTTAAAAATTTAATAATTAAAAAAGCTTATAAAGTTTTCATTAGGTATGTACTTTTTATGTTTGAAATCCTATTCTCACATTAAGTTTCTTAATTTTTTTTCCAGATCTAAAAAAAAAAATTCCTTTTATTTTCCAAATCCTTATCCTTTTTGAAGTACAATGTATTATATATCTTCTATTTTCAGAATAATCTATAGAATTAGTTAAGCTGCAACATAAATTATAAGAAAATTTAATTTTAAAAAAAAACCCAATTGCACAGGATATCCATTTCTGAAGAACAAATTTAACAGAACAATTATTTCCCCCCCCCCACAATTACATATATAAATGCTTAATATATATAAAGAATTTGGTACACTTATTAATTTGGAATATTCTGGATATTATTATAAAGGAAATTAAAACGCATTTCTAGCAATAAACTAAAAGAAAAACAGTGCCATTTAATCAATTTTATTCCAAATGTTTTAATATAAAACAATCACTTCTATTATCACTTATTATCCAAGGAAATGTTTTAAACAAATTATACACTATGCACCTGTCATAAAGCTAAAATATATATTTTGAATATTTTTTTCAGTTTCCTAATTATAAAAGGAAAATATTAAACCTTTCCAAATTATTTATAGAAAATATTATTTATGATATATTTCGATGTATATAACGTTACTATGTAAGAGGAGTACCAAATAAATATTTTTTTGAATTTTTTTTTTTATTTGGTGCATTTTTTTTTAAAAAAAAGATTAAATAGGAAGAAGCATAAATATGAAGTTCTTTCAGAGACCTTAAGACCCTTAAAAGTCATGTCATTGTTATCTAGTTAATTTTTTAGACTGATTGTTCTGTTAACTACTTTCGTAGATCTTCGAACATGAAAGGGAGAACATATGATTTAGAAAAAAGAAACAATCTTTACCTTCATTATAAAAATACGCACCCCATTTTAGGATGAAATTTTAAGGTAAAAGTAGGCTTGCTATGCACAGGAAAATATGGTATTATAAATGTTGTTATTGGCGTCTACTGTACAAATACAACATATATTACAACGCATTGAATTCTACAAGCAATAACTTCGTAATTTTAACTCGATACTTATCTCTCATTCTTTTTTCGTTTTCAAACTTCCCTATTTAAATGTATTTTCAAGTATATTCTGTTATAGTTTTAGTTAGATGTACATACGTCATACTCAGATATTCACATTAAATGGGTAAGTAGCGCATTACAGTTAGATATTTTTAACATATTCCGATTACGAGAAAACCTTTTCGGCTGGCTTGAAAAATACTCCCATCAAACAGCTGCAAGAACTCATATGTAATAAACGGAATAAAATACATAGTACTGCTTAAAAGCAACAATCTAAACTAAAGTAGCTTAAGACCTTCAGCACCTGTGAAACGCGCCTTCGAAAATTTCCTCAGTCAAAGGACTTAGCAGACTTCAGGATAGTTTGATGGCGAATCTGAATCAAACATCTCTGTTGAGCGACGATAATTCTTAGCATTTAATACCTAGAAGTTTCCTCAAATGTTTCCAATAATTGCACCGAGTTCTAAAACTTTTGCTCGGTAACATAAACATCTTATTTTAACTTTATCGCTTTGATTTCTCTCAAGATGTTAGTGGTCTTAGACTGCAGAATCCTGGCAAATCTTTCTTTACTTTTACAATTAGTGCCTTAACTTATTACAAAATGCATTTTCTTTGCTATTGTTCTTTCTTTCATTTAAGGGGAGTGAATGTATCTTTATCACTATGAATTTATCTTCTGTAAATGAGAAAAGTATAACTTTAATAGCATATGTTTTTTAATATTATGCAGCTAATTTTCCAACCCTAATCTGAATAGAAAAAGTTTCAGAATACATTTTCAGTACTTCAAATCTTTTAAAATAAAACATTTAAAAAGTAGATTGAAGAATAATGTACATTTATTAGTGTCGAGATTTCAGATTTATTACAGAAATTTACTATAATTTTCTTATGATAGCTTAGAAAATTAATAAGTTAGAATATTTTTGAAGTAATTGAAAATAGGCTAAGAAAATACTGACATATTGTTTTGACCCTGGAAGCTCAGAATTTGATGATAATAAATTACAGGTACTGATTTTATCAAAACCTTTAATTTTGATAAAATAAGAAAATCTTAGCTCAATTATGAAAACCTTTGGGTTAGTTTAAGTAATTCAGATACTTGTCTATGTATTTATTTACAGATACATTTTTATTTAAGATGCAGTACAGAAAAGGAACAGTTGTTTTTTCGAGTGAATCTTGCAATAACTAGGTAACAAATTACCGAATAACCACGGCATAAGAGATAACATACCGGCACGACATATATACAACATATACTTATATAAATAGATATATGTTCTTATTCTATATTAATTTGAATGAAATTCAAATTAATAAGTTTAATCATTGCCCATATTGTGCTTATTGTATACAATATGCAAGATATTATAAAAAATTCTTAAAGAATTCTCATAAATAAAATGAGTCTGTTTCTTAAAAACACTCCTGAGTCTTAAAATTGTTTCAACATCTTACTTTGTTGTAAAATTAGTCTTAATGCTAATATTAGAAAATTCTTTTAATAAATTTTGTAAGACTCCAAAATAAATGACAATCCTTTCTTTTTGAAGTACTTTTTAAATACTAGTTATACGTTCAACATTGATGTGTACAAATTGAAATGCCATTCTTATCATATGCCAGGGAAACTATTTTTTCTTTATGAGTTTAGTATTTTACTTGGTAGCCAAAAAATGTAAATTAAAGAGAAAACTTTAATAAGCACTGAACGTAAAATACTTGAAGCTGAACTTTATTTCAAAGAAACTGTTCAAAATTAAAACGTTGCGAATAAAGAAAAAAAAAATCAATAATTTCAGAGACGAAATTGCTTTATTAATGAATGCTTGTAGAATACCCTAAATATATTCGGTAGTTAACAGATATTTAATCCTTGTGGCGAAGAATCTCTAATGAACCTTTATCTTTTTATTTAAATTATAAGTAAAACTAGACCGGATCCACGTTTTAAGTATTTAAAAGGAGCCATAAATACATTTTGTACAAAAAAAGAAATCTTGTGAAGTAAGAAGATTTTTTTTTTGTTAGGAAAAGCTAGATTTTTATGCTGCGCTGAAAAAGAAAACAAATATAATCTTTTTACTGCTTTTCTCAACCAGAAGATTTAAAATAGGCTATTATTTATGGTTATTGAACTAAACATTATTTTCCCCTTCTACGCATAGACAAGATAGATAGAAATTATTTGAAAAGAAATGTGAATTATACATATTTTAGAAGAAAAAAAAACGCTTTTTCTATTTTAAATTTTTACTTTATGGAGTATAAATATATTTAACAAAGAAGAATAAATGAAGGATTTATAATTATAATGAAAAATTTGACGACTCATAAGTTGGCTATAGAAATATAGACCTATCAAGGTGAAACTCATAAATATAGATTTTTCGTTTAACTTGACGTAAATATAAGCTTAATGTTAAATATTCAGAGCCTCTGCAATATTTCATGCTTACTTTTTGCTACATTTATATTGGCAAAACGAGAATTTTTAATGGTAAAAAAGAAAAACCAAATATTAAAGTTAAACAAAGGAAACATATTTCTTACTTAATAAAATGAGCAATTTTTCATCTCCCTTGCTACTGAGAGCTAAACTTAATAATAACGTATTTCTCACCCATCACTTATTGAACCTTTTTAAAGCATTTTTATTTTTAAGCCTTGCAAAAGTTTCTCCACATAATAAGAACTTATTTGATTAACAGCAGTAATAAAATATATCCAATTTACTCGAACCGCTTTATCGCATTAACTTAGAATTAGGAGTTAATATTTTAAAAACATCCACTTAAAAAATGCATATTTCAGTTTATTCCAAACAGAAGCTAAAGAACGTCAAAAGGTTTCTACAGTTTCTTTGGGGAATAAGAGTTATTAATATTCTGCATTTTTTTCAGTTAGATTTATTTCATACAACACTAAATATTGGAAGATTTAAATTGAAAGAATTATATATATACGTACATTCAAAACATTTGTCTCTCAAAGTAGGAAGTTACTCTTGCTCAATGAATATTAATGATATTTCTTTTGTTTTACTCCTTTATACAGTATTTAAGTTTTCTTAATTGGTACTATATTCATCACTATGCACCACATACAAACTGGAATATAATAATTTGCTTAACTAAATGAAATAAGTATGATTTAAAAAGTGATAAGGACTTTATTTTTCAAGACAATTTAGAATAAGTTTTTAAATTTATTTTTCTTAAGTGCTCGAAGCTAAAATACATATTTTATGAAAAATAGTTTTCTTTGAATAAATATAGGTTATTAACCACCATGCGCAACACACTAAACATAATCTATAACTTGCAGTTTTTATTGTGATTATCTTTCCTTTCCTTTTTGCATTGTTTTACACTAAATGTAGCTCAAACCTTCATGGAAAAGTAGAAGAAAAAAGTTTTTTTGAGCAAAATACTCATAAATACACATTAATACTATTTGATTATTAATAAGTAGGTATGCATGTTTTGTACAATTTTTAAATCTGAAGCTTAATAATGTGAACTGTATAATAATATAATAAAATACACTAATGTTTATTCATTTGTCTTTAAATACCATTTATAAGTCTTATCTTAAAAATATCATGACTTATATGATATTTTTATCAATCGATTAAAAGATTCCTTTGTATCCTGATGTTTAAATTAAACCCATTTTTTAATCAAATTTGCATTTTATTGAAAATCGGGGAAACTATTTTACATAAGAAAAGAAGAAATTGAGAGATAAAAAACGTATAAAAAAGAATAAACGCATTCAAAATATTAGTGAAAAATGAAGGAAACATCTGGGAAATTTTTAAAAACTTACACCGTCCCAAGTATTTTCATTATCGGAATCGTTCTTGAAACCCACACCAAAATGTCAGATATTAATCTAAATCACTTCTTGATCTTAACAAAATTTCCCGGATAGCAGTGGAACACATTACTGGGGAGAGCCAACTCATTATCAATCTACCAACTTTTCGGGTTCCATTAAGATTCCCTGATGGCTACGGTCACGGCTCTATTGGACGTCTTTCATTATACGAGTTCAAACGTTTCCAATACGCGAAGAAACAAGATTTCCCTCAAGGTTCCTGTAATGAGTTCCTTTAAAAATCTCGATTTCAACGAGAATTCGATCGCCGAGGAAACAATGTCTCGATTAGTAGCTAATGACCATTTCCGTAAGTTCCGCAGACAAGTGTTTCTCAAAGAGAACGTAAACAATGGAGTAATCCTCCGAAACGAAGTTGGCGTCTGTTTTTTTGTTTTGGGTTTTAAAAGAATCGTGGATCGGAGTAAAGCAAATGTCCCTTTGCGCTCTTTCCACCATAATACCATTTCATTATACCAGACAGTACCACAGGCGGATTTTCATTCACCCTACTCAAAGCTTAGGTATTTTATTTCGGTTTATTGGAAGCGACTTAATGTGAGTTTTTTGAGAGGTTTGAGACACTAAAACATTCTGTTTTCAATACAAATTAGTTTGCGTCATTCGTTTGCTGTATTTTCTTCTTTCTATATTTTTAGGTATGTATATATTATTTTGATTCCTTCTCAGTGGGTGCATCTTAAAGAATTTGGGTTTGTTCTCAGTTTCGAAACATCATTTAGGTGGGTAGTGAGCATTAAACTAATTATTTTTTCTTGCATAATGAGCTAGTAGATTCAGTTATCAACAGTATAAGTCAATTTTTAGAAACAATTTTTAAATTGCTTGTTTAAAATTAAAATTTTAAGCAATGTTTAAAATTTTCTTAATTAGCTTCTTACAAAGCTAAAAAACTAATACTCTCTCCTGCATTAATTTTGAAGTTCCAATTTTGAAGTTTATCTTACATGTATATATACTTCAACCAAATATATCTGGGTATGGGTTAGAATTTTGAATAAAATTTAATAAAAAAAATCTAGTTTTGCTGCATTATATGAAACTTTTCACCATTTATAAATAATTTTTAAGGCATCCAAAACTATGCAAATATTATCCAATAAGTTTGCTATACAACTAACGCACACATTTATTAATCATATGATTTTTCTTAATTCATGTAGTTGTCGCAGCAGTTGCCTAGTGATCATGGTTTCGGATTAATTCGTGGCCGGCGGTTTTCGTTCGGGTTTCGTTGCGGGTTCAGGCCTTGGCCGCTAAAGACCCGCCGTGTAGCCGGGGCTGATGTTTGTTAAATCTGTTGGGGCCCAAAGTCCTCCCGTTGGCTTGGTGTGGAAGTTAAGACAAGGGGTGCCAGCTCAGGTGTCGTCCTAGTCACTTTATCGTGACTCAAAATTACGAGGTCCATTGCCAATAGCCCTCGTGTTGCTTCTAGTGTGATGTTAATAAAAACTAAACTAAAAACTAATTCATCTAGCTTTTAAAGAGATATACCATAATATAAAAGCGAGCAAATTTTATAAAACGATGAAATGAGTAAATTTATAATTTGAGAAGACATTTTAAGTACTGACACAAAAAAGTAAAAAAAAAAAAAAAAAATTACATTAATATTTTGTTTTGTACGAAAACTAATGATATAAGAGATTATCATTATAAAATGTTACAAAGATTTTAAAATATTAATTTATATTTAATTTTTTTCCGCAATAAAATGAAGCAAAATTAATATTTATCAAATGAGATGGCGTAAAGAAATATACTGAAATTTTCGAGCAAATTATGACATTCTTTTCAGATTTTATAATTTTCTTTTTTCATTATAGTTTATTAGTTTCAAAGTATTATTATCTTTTGCTACTTAAAAAGTTTTTTATGCTCTTTTTCGATGGTTATATTTCATTTCGCCGAATTTTGTAGAGGAAAACATGCGATAAATAAATAATATGCGAGCCTGTTATTGTTCGTGTTAACATTTAATGGCATAGGATATATCCAGGTAAAGGGTCAATCTTGGCATATTCAATTCCTTAATCATTCATATCTTATATGTTATTGAACAAAATAACAAAATTCTTTGACACAATTTCTCTATAAATTTTTAGAAATATTATAGAATATATCAATTATTATAAGAAATATTAAAAATTAGAAATATTTTTAGAATATATCAATTGTTATAAGAAATATTAAAAATTAGAAATATTTTTAGAATATATCAATTTTGATCAAGTTTAAACGTCCTCTGTACTAGTTATAAACATAAACAATATAATAAAGATGGTAATTAAAGCAACCTTCAAAAATATTTTTAACACATCACGAGACTTCATCGTATTAAATTCAAATGAATGGTTATATTTACTTATTCCATCCTTAAAAAACTAACACTTTTAGATTTTAAAAAGTTTGAAATTTCCGTTAAAAGGTAAAAACCTTTCTCTTTATCAATTATATTTTTTAAATACTTTTAAATATCAAAACATTTGTTTTTTTTTTACAATTTTTTGCAAGTCAAACGTATGATTAAAAAATATTTTTTTAACAAAATACATAGGCTACTTATAGATACAATGGAAATGTTGGCATATTGGAATTACCCCCCCCCCATTCTTTAAATTGTAGACGAATTAATTTTTTTTTTCATGCTCTCATTACATATATATTTAAGAGTTCTGTTCTATTTAATGAATTCGCACTGTAATTTGACATTTGACTTACGCTTAACTAATGTTACAAATAAAACTTTTAATTATACTGTATTCTTAAAATGTTAAAAATTTAATGTGTATTATGTTTTAGTGAAAGTGAAAGCTATCCATATGTTATATGTATATATATATATATAAATTATTTAGTGTAAAAAAATAACATCTCGGAAAGGATATTTTAACTGAACTTCTAATTCACAAGAAAAAATTATTTTCACTAGAATATTTCTTTTCTGCTGTGATTCAATACTTTGCGTCTGTAATTTCTTTTACATTCTTTAAAATAAAAGAAGCTATTTTATTATTTTATATTACATCAGAATGCATGTAATATATTATAAAATATAAATAAATTTTAGAATGCGTACAATTCGTAAAATAACATTAGAATTCCAGGGATGCCCTCTATGGCTTAAGGAATGAATCGCTTAAATGTTTAAATAGGAATAAAACTATGTCAACAAACTGTTATACAATAAATATTCACATTTAAAAGGTTAAATGTTTTTATTATGAAACCAATTTTACGCTATGGATATAATACGAATGTGATTGTGAAAGATACCATTGCATTTTTGGATTTATATGCTTCGAATGACAAATGGTAATACTTGTTTAGGCACAATAAAATGTCTGACTACTTTTAGAGACCGCATTGTAAACATAAAATACATTGTTGTTGAAAAATTTGAATTATTCATAAATAATGTTTATGTGGTATTGTTTAAATACGTAAATATTCAATAGTACAAAACATTTATTCTGCAATATTGTCTTAAATACAATACATTCTTGGAAGAAATGAAACTCAAATCTGTTTTTTAAAGATTATTCAAATCTTAAATAAAAATGAGTTTCATGTCATATAATAGATAAAATATGTTGTTATCTATAGTTTTTAACAAAATTGGCAGAATGACACGTTTAACTAAATTCATTTTGTTTATTATAATTCTTTAAATCTTTGGCAAAAGTTGACATGTAAATTTCTGAGCACGGAGAGGACAACAGCAAATGTATTGATTATTTATATTTAAGATTTCATTCAAAATTAATTTCAAACATGTATTCTCATTTTGTATTGTATCAGATCATTTTTCATTTGAGCGTTTTATTTTTTTATATTTCAAAAATATATATTACATGCTAAGAAACTTAAATTTTTAACTTACTTATACATACATATTCAGCTTAAGAATACAATACCTTATCAAGTAACAGTCAGATGCTTCTAAAACTACAACTTAATACATTGTAGAAAACAATAAAATTTTCTTATATTTTCTATCTTATTGATCCCAAATAGGTTGAGTATAATTCCTCTCACATGAACATGTTCTAAAAATTTAAATTTCTAACGTAAAATTCGGTTTTTACGTATTACGTCCTTAGAAATATTTTACGTGTCCTATGATAAGTAATTTTCTTTATTCTAATGTACGGAAATTGTATTGAATATAATTAATACCTTATATAGTGTAGCAAATAGTTACATAAAACCTAATGTTTCATTCATTCTTTCCTAAACATTATATTAAGCAATTTTAGGATTTTTCAATTGGAATTTACAAGTTCTGTATTTTTTTAAAATATTAGACTTTTTTAACATAAAAATACATTTATTTATATGATCACAGATTAACTCATAATTAAGATTTTCATTATTAACTTATAAGCATTTAAGTTGAATTTAAGTACGTAGCTTAGTATGTTTTTCAAATAAGTGGTTTTGATAGTATTTTTATTTAAATTTCTCAAAAAGTTTTAAGAATATTACAAGAGATATAAATTTTTCTGCAAGTATTTTTATGTAGCCGATCAAATTCTAACTGTAGTATAAAATATTTTTACATTTAATAACAGGAGACTAGTGCAATTCAAACGCATTGTTGTACACTAATATGAACTCTCACTAATATCGGGCTTCGCTTTCCGCATTCGCTTCAAAAGTAGATCCAAAACATATTTGAAAAATACTCCAGTCATAGAGGAACCAGGTCGAAGAGATTCAATTGCGGGAGTTCAACATTTTCCTTATTTTGTCTCGAACATGGACTACATGATCTTTCATCGTCTTCCGTGTAGTCCAACCTAATCGAGACAGGCACCTCTGTAATCTGGCTCGACAGTGTGCAGGCGTGTGTGGTAGGTGGCGTAGCGGTCGGTGCGAGCATAGATTTCGCTCCTTCAGCCGCCTGTGAATGGTCATGGTGGACACTCGTGTGTGGGTCGCACGTCTGATGGTTGATAACGATGAATCAGGTGCTGTGACAGCTCATCTGACAATCACTCTGTCCTCCCGATCTACTGTGAATCTAGGTCAACTGATATCATCATGACGCTGAAATCTGCCATTGTCCACCCATTCTTGCCAGCATCTTTTAATCGCCGTATCGCTTCGACCCATAGGACGAGTGATTCTCCAATTTATCCAACCTGCCGCTTTCAATCCAATGATACGACCTTTTTCAAACTATGACAGTTTCTCTTAAAGAGCTCGAATCCTGCGGCAAGGCATTTTCTCAGTCGCTGAAAGGTATCCTAAATCGCAATGCAACAGAAAATTTGACCATTACATTGATAATCGCTTCTTATATACACCTGTTAGTGAGCGGTTCCGATGCGCTATAGCTCTCGCCATTCATTCATTGGACACCAAATCTTAATCATTTACATGTTCGATCCAAATTTATTTGCATACAAAATTTCATTGCAATCGGGCAACTCCTTCTTTGTATATTTTTTCAAAACTGTTTGGTAGGAAATTTTTTCGAAGATGCTTCAAAGGAATAATTTTTATTTTTGAAACACCAATTAAATAAAGTTAATTGAGCAATTACATGAGTATACTGTAGTCTAAATATATATTACTTATTTAAATATAAGTTCATAAGAGATATTCGTTAATATTTCTTCCTTTAAGATGGTTAGTTCTTTAGTTAAAGCTGTATATTTGCCTTCTATTAAATAATAGGATACCAACACAAACATACACATGTTACATATTTGCCGACTGAAAAAGGCTCCAACTTTAATACTACACTTTGACTCCCCTCATCTATATAGAGAACATCATATTTTAAAATACTTTTTGAATATGTTGCATTCTTGTTTGAATCAATACTTTTCTTACTGGATAAAAAAGTCTAATACTTCGTTTTCTGCACCCTAAAGCTAAGCTGAAATTTGCTGCACATGTAAAAATGAAAAAAGATGCATCAATAAAATGTTCAAAAATTTTAAATACTTGAAATGAGAAATAATTATGTGTTTTTAATATAAGAATATGTTTTATATAAGAACAATTTTCAATCTGATAATGTATTCCAAGTTTGAGTCATAATCTATGATATTAGACAGAGCCAAACTTAAAAGGATGACTTTGCACAAATCAAATATCTGTGAGAAAATTCAAATATTTGAAGATTCATACAAAAATGCCCGATTTGAAAGGCTCTGTGTACTTCTATTTGAGTAATTTAAATTCATTTATTAAATCATATTAACAGAACTTGGGTGAAAAATCTTTGAAAAACTTAAATTAACCTAAATTGGAAATTTTCAAAAGGTGTCTATTTCACACAAATATTTTTAAGGAGATTATTTTGCTCCATTTAGTGATACTTTATAAGACTTATTCAAATGAAATTGGGACTGCGAATACAATGTTGGAGTTCCGAGAGGTAGGACTGTCAAACATCGGCTGCAGGTGAATTGTGTGTTTGGTGAAGCGACAGTTTTTGATTTAGCAGCGTGTATCACTTTTACTAACAGAAATGAGTCAGAATCAGTGCAGAGAGTGTCAAGGATTCCTCCAAGGTGGCACAGTGGACAGTAATTCAATTTTTGTATGTCGAAGGTATTTGTGGAACGAACAGTTATAGGCGAATGGCGAATGTGTTAGGACCTGAGTGTTTGTCCCGCTCTATCATGTTTCGATTGTGTTAGAATTTTACAGTGGACTTGTCCGTACGGAGAACATACCATTCCTAGGTGAGGCGCACATGGTTATCATGAAACTAAACATTGATGTAGGATAGTTCTTTATTAAAAACAATCGTCGAATTAACGATTCGAGAGATTGCATATAGGTTGTCTTCGATTGAAGGAATTGTTCATACTATTCTGCATAAACATTTCCCCTACAAGGTCTGTGCGACATGATTCCTAAAACATCTTGATGAAGGTTAGAAGGTTCTACGAATGAGTGCCTGTTTCTAGAATATACTGCATTATACCGTGGAGGGGAAGAACTTTCATACCCGGATTGTGGCTTGTGAGAAAATATGGTGTCACTTTTTTTTGCTGTGGAACGAAGTGTAGGAGTATTGGAATGGGACATCCTATTTTTCTTAGTCTGAAAATATATCCTTCAATTCAAGCAGGCAAAATTATGCTTTTTTTAGACAAAAATGATTCTTGCTTTTAGATTATTTGAAAACGGGACAAGCAATTAATGCAGACCGATATTGTGAATGTTTACGAAAAGGACATTCATCAAGAATCGCAAATGGCGTTATTGTTAAAGGGTGTTATTATGTTACAAGATAATGCCCATCCCCATGTCGCAAAACATTGCATGGAGCTTTTAAAACTCTTCTGATGAGAGGTTCTTGATTATCCTTTGTTTAGTCTCGACCAGTCACTTTCCGATTTTTATGTTTTCGGTACTTTGAAAACAGCATTAAAAGGACGTCGGTTTGCAGGCTACAGAAAGCGAAGAAGAATGGCTCAGCAAAAATACCCAAAGAGTTAAACGACAGTATTCATAATCTTGTAAAACAATGGGAGGAATATTTTAATCAACGTAATAATTATAAGTAATGTACAATAAATTTTGTATAAACTGATCAACAGTACTTTACGTCGCACTGGATGTTGTTTGCCTTCGATATATAAATTTGTTTACATTTTAACATATGAATGTACACACAATTTCATTTCATTTACTTGCTATAATATATACTATATAATACTGTTCAATTTCCAGCTATACGCATTTTGTAACTAATAAACTTTTGCAAAATATTTTGACGTTGAATCACTAACATTTCAACAATCCTTATATATACTTTCCATATTAGGACCATCAATAATCTCTTTGATTTTAAAACTAACTAGGATGTATGTAGCCTGATACGTTTAGGATAGCCTCATTTATAGTAACATTTATTTTCCCAAGAGTTCACAACTAAAAATTAAATATTAAATATATATGATACCGAAGATATTTTTATGGCTAATGAAATTATACAAAAGACGTTCAAGCTAAAAAATAATAAAAATGTATTATAAAAAAATTTAATCAGAATACTAAATAATTACTTTCTAATTCTGATGCATAGTAATTGAAAGTATTGAGAAGTATTTCAGAAAGGGAAGACACAGTTTATTAGATGTTTTCTTTAAACTTAACAAAATATTTGACAATAATATTATATGAAAACTATATTATCATATTCAAGGTTTAATAATGAACCATGTTCCCTTGTGGGATTAATTAAAAGAGTGTTTATAAGCTTCGATTAACATTTTTTAAAATTATAATTATATATACTAGACACTTTCCGATAAGCGGTTTCCCAAATACAGGGGAATCGCTTAAGCTAATAATTAGTAGCATTTATCACAATAAAAGCGGTGCTTATCATATAAAGTCACGTCTTCTAGTAAATTTAAGGTAAATAAAAGTTGATGAGATTTATTCACCGCAAATTATTTGGCTTATGATAATGACCTACTATGACATCATTTACAATGTAACGGAACAAAATGAAGCATTTTCATAAACTTTACTTCATTTTTAGTTGTTAAGCAAGTGTTCCATTAATGAATCATCCTTTCTTTTTATCTAAATGAAGTACGAAAGAAACGAAAATTAATTTTTTGAAGCTTTCTGAGAAGGAAATTTGTTTTGTAATGTGACAGTGCAGTGCACCTTTTCATTATAATTTCTTTTCTCAAGAAATTAAAATATTCTGAAAATGTTTGCTATGTTGAGTGGAAAAATTTATAAGCTAATGAGTTTTTTACAACTTCCTTCTTTTATTATGAATTTAGCTTTGAATAATTCTTAAATTTATCCTTTGAAGAATTTATTTTTAACATAAAACTAAGTTTTACTTCATGTAACGAGATATTCATCTCATAATTCAGATAAAATTAACTATTTTTTAAATTTCTACCACATCTAGAAGAAATTGAAGGTTTTAAAAGAAATAATTCTTTGGATTTAATGGGTCATAAATATTGGAAAGGATAAAGTAAAAGTAATAGTAATTCAAGTAAAAGTAATAGTAATTCAAGTA
>BMAW01014360.1:343788-369818 GCA_019974015.1 Nephila pilipes
AGTACGAAGATTAAACAAGACGGGGGACAAAGGTTTCCACATTTTTTTAGACCTTCATTTCAAAGTTACAGTGCAACATATTTCCTTAAAGCGTTGACTTTTGGAACTAATATTTTTTTCACTGGACCTTTCGTATAAATATAACTATTTTTATCACTTGAGGTGTAGTTGGTAGAAACCAACGATATTTTATATTATATTCCTTCAGTATTGGAGGAGGAAATAATTTAAAGGAAATATTCCAATCACGTATAACATTTAGTACAAATCATCGTAACTAGTAAGGAGCTATTTATTTTATTTTTGCATAAGTGTATTTATGTTGCGCATTTGGACTTCGTGACTGTGAAAAACTGGTTTTTGTCCATTTCTTCTATTATGCATGGGAAGCAACTGACGTATTGAAATTGAAGCCTTGCATGCCATTGAGAAAAGTTTTCAATATATAAAAAAGTAGTGAAGCCGATCCAAGCTATGTTCTTAGAATTTTGTTTCAAAATTTTTATTTCATGGCTTAAGAACACGAAAAAGTCATTCCAAGGAACTCATTCAATGAGATGAAAGGAAAATTTCTGAGACTGCATTAAATTCTATGATATACGTCAATTATATTAGATGACAATGTTCAATTAACTAGAATTAAAAGTATTAATAATTCGAACAATACACTTCTCTCTCTCGCAATCCTAATCTCAAATCTGCGAAAATAATATCTATTCTTCTAAAATTAACTATAAAGCACAAAGTTTGCACACTAGAGTTTGCCTGAAAAAATGTGAACACAGACTAGAGGATATTAAGCATTTTAAAACAAAAATCTTGTTTACGTGATATTTGCAAGGATATGTAGACCGTGACATATCTTTACTTTTATTACATATACTACTCAATAACGAATTTTTTTTTATCTGTTTGGTCCAGATGGATTAGAGTACTTCTTGAGAGATTCACAGAAAGGGGGAAATATTTTTCTATAAGAAATTTTAGAGATGGAAGTTTTATGACATCGGACGCCTTCTGAATAGTTGCGAAATATTTCCATTCACTTTCACTACTGCAAAAATGAAGAGATACGAATTCATGAATAAACTGCAAATACATTTTTGGCCATTAATGTGGCGATTTTGTCATGAGAAACAATTTTTTACTGTACAATGCCTACATACCAGTTTCATTACACGCCAATAATTGTCTAGAAAGAAAGTGACAGCACTGAAATAGTAGGCTTATTCGAATGATATTAATCCAGTAGAGAAATTCTGAGGAATAATTGCTAAAAATTTTTTGAATATATCAAATAGTTAAAATTTACAGATGAACTTAAAAGTTAAATTATAAATTCTAGGTCAAATATTTATCAAACTATAATAAACAATCGAGTGTAAAGTATGAGTAACCATATTTTTCTCTTAAACACTACAAGTAGAAAAGCAACTGAATATTAGAGAGCTTTGGTTTGTTGTTTCTCCCAAAAAAAAACTTAGTTTCTTAAGTGCAGGTATAATTATACCACTCCAGCAGTATATGTTTTTTAACATGATTGTAATCCATAAATAAAATATGCATGTTGATATTTCTCTTAGTTATATTTATGTATCAGTTGAACTTTACACACCCATTCAGAAAAACCAAGAGAAAATATTTTATTTAAAGGTAAAACCTTAATAAATCTTAAGTAGTAAGTATATATATATATATATATATATATATATATATATATATATATATATATATATACTTCACTTCGGCCATAGAGGCCAAAGCGAAACCACCATAAAAATAGCAGATGATCATCAGAGAGGGATGTATGAGCAAGAGAGAGGAAGAGCGTCAGAAGAGTCGCTTTTTATAATAGGGAAATTTCCCTTTAAACGTCAGAGACCACGTGGTCTGGATAGAGGGGCATCAAGGGAATTTAAGTGTAGACTTAAAATCTGGTTGAGATCATCCCTACAGTCTGTACTGTGGGAAAAATGTTAACTTTGTAGATTTTAGGCTCGTATGATTGAATAAGTTAAAAAGATAAAAGGAATCTTATCAGGGGATAAGAATGAACATTATCTTAACAAAGGGAGAATGCTAAGTTCTTATATATAAAATATAAAAGAAGTTCTTATATATATATATATATATATATATATATATATATATATATATAACAGACACAAATATTATAGAAATCACAACATATAACAAAAAAATTATATTATTAACAGATTTAAAAAAAAAATATTTAAAGAAATCAATAAAAACAAATTAATAGAATCAGATAAAAATTACATAATTATAAAATTACCTAAATAATTCTAAGATTTAACATTTATAAACCATAAAATCTATTAAAGCACCTGAAAATGTTATGAAAAAGTCAAGTGAAAAAAATAACTGGTTTGTCACGTGTGAGCCCTAATTCAAAGGACAAATTTTTCGGATGATTTAGATACACAAATGAAGAGAATATAACTTCAAAACTTACACAAGTTCACGTGCTCTGTTAGTCTTTATGGTAACAACATCTGTTTCGTTTGCTGAAACTTAAGTTACTACTTGCATTTCAAATATGAATGGAAAGTAAATAAAAACTTGCTTTCAGTAAATGGACGTAGTAGATATTTTTTTGATAGGCAAGCATATTTTTGTGAAACATAGAAATAAAAAATTAAAATGATTTTGTTTCTCCTTCAAGCTTGCATACTTTATTATAAGCTCTTTATTCATTTTGAGAGGGATTTAATAAAGAATGCTATATTTTAAAAGTCAAAACCTATAAAGTAGAATTATATCCTGAACAGATTTAATATCCAAAAAACTTAATTAAAAGATTTGGAAAATGAAAAATTCAACGAGTTTGAAAACGGGAACAGGGAGTATATAGTTTGTTTAGTAAACTAGTCCAACAACTTTGCAAAATTTATATAGGATGTTGCAGTTCACACATGTATTGAAGGGATTTTTTTATATAATATGAGCAATGATTTTCAGATCTATATTGCAGACCTCAAATTATTTTTTCTATCCATTTGATATTGGACTTCACGTAGATTTATTAAAAGTGGAAAGTAAAAGTTTTCGTGTCATATAATTTCGCTCTCAAAAATAAAAGTATTTGCTTAATATATGCATTGTAATTTACAATTTCTCTCTTATTGTGTACTAAAATAAATCTGATAATTGGAATTTTAACCGCTTCAATATTTTCATTTGTGATAGAAACAAGTTTTCAGTGTTTCTTATAAATTGCTTGAATACATGTGAAAAATTGCCACTTAATACTTGAAACTATCTTTCATAAATAGAAATAAACTCTCGTGTTTAATATGATACGCATAATATTACATTTTCAGTCCAGATATGGAGACAAAATAATACATTCATGTCACACCAAATGCAGATTTTAAGAGATCCTCAGATATGTATTGAGAGTAATCATAATTAGCCATTACTTTTAAACTATTCAGATAAATTTAAGCCTTGTGTTCACTTTTAGTGAGCATGAATCGAAGCATCTACAACTATGACCCTTGAAAAGTTAATAAATTTTATAAAAAATTTGAAAATTCATTGATATATTAAATATTTCACTCTGGGCGCTTGTTCTGAGAATTTTAGGAGAAAATTATATTCATACATAAATTGATAGATTAATCTTAGTTAAACAATATATACACATCAAAATTTATACATTATTGCATATATGCATATTATTGCATAAGTTATATTATTATTACTGAATTATTGCATTTTATTCATATGTTATTATTATTGCATTATTGCATATATTTATACATTATTGCTTATACGCTTTTCATATTATTTACGTAGTTATGTATTGTGATTTATAGATAAATAAGTACATAACACGTAAAGTGAAAAATAGATATACTTTTGGAGGCCATTCAATGAGTGGTCGATGATTTGGTCGATAGACGATGATTTGGTCGTCTGGTAACTATGCATGGAGCTTCTAGTTATCTATTAATATGATCCAGAGACCAAAGCGATTCTCCTTTCGCCAAGAAGATTACTGTACGTAAATATGCAGGAAAGGTCATGCTGTTTGTTTCTGAGACTGTTGTTGAGTGATCTTAACAGACTACGTGGACAAGAATCAGACTATTACTGATGCCTATAGCTGCACACTGATGAACAAATTGCGTCATGCTCTGATAAAGACACGGCGCGGTATGTTCACCAAAGGCGTCCGTCTTTTTGCCCACAGTGTAATTGCTCACCCATCTAGAGGTGTGGTTGAGGAATCAAAGTGATGTGTTATGAAACTTTACCACATTATTTTCTCGATCTCTCTCCAAGCAGCTCTTTCTCATTTCTAGAACTCTAGAATCATTGCCGGGTTGGAGATATGACAACACAAATGACATCATTCAATAGATGAAACAATAGATTTTGACACAATCTTTTGAGTTCTATGTTGACGGCCTTCGAAAGATCAAGAAACGCTGGAAGAACTGTATAATTCTGGATGAAGACTATGAAGAGAGATATTGAGAATAACAAATAAAAATTAAGTTTTTATCTTGATTATTTTTTAGTGTAACAATTAAAAATTTATATTCTATCTTCTAGTAATGTTTAAAAATCGACTGACTTCATCGGCTTTTCCATGTTTTCATTAAAGTGGAGAACAATTTATCTTCAGAAAAGATGATAAAAGTATGTAATGTATTGGATAGCAAATATATATATATTACATTTTTAGTAGTAATGGAAAAAAAGCTTCTGAAATTTGCCGAACTGGGAAATGCAAGGAATGTTACGGCTCCCAATTTAACTTGAGGATTCTTAAGAAAAATAATCTGAGATTCTTCATTTAAGTTTGAAAAAAGTAAAATAGGTTTTTAAAAGATAAAATTCTCATTATAGATTGTTATTGTTCTTATGATTATAAACTGTACAATTTTAACGATGCTAAGATTATTAGAAGGACGCCTACTCGTATATCTGCACGTATTTCTCCAAATATACTCGTCTAATCATGCGAAGAACAAATAAAGTTACAATTAATTTTAACGGTTTGCAGCTTTTATAAGCATGCAGTCGAGTTAAGCTTTTAATCGAGGTTCCTGCTCAGTACTTTTCAACAACTATACTTTTTTCTTTACAAACCTTAATCAAGTAATCTGGGGTAACGTAAAATGGGGGGACAACGTTCTGCAGATGTGTTTAAAATGATTCCCATATATTGGTAGAAAATTCTTAAAGTTTTTATTTACTTTGAATAAATCTATTCATATGTACTAAAAATACAAACGGGAATAAAGATATCAATCTAATAACATAACTATTTTTCCTTTCTAACTGAAAAAAAAACATAATTTAAAAAGCGATTATTTATATATATATACTCTTGAACTTATTTTATCTTAATATATAAGTTCTAATAAAGACGAAACTTAAGTAAGTTTCTTTAGTGTAAATATAATATTTATGTGACTTTATAAAAAAATATGCATTTTCTTTAATATAAATTAATGAGAAAATACATATACATTTCTTTAAAAAACTTCTTTTAATTAAATTAACTTCAGAATCAGCTATTATACAAGCAGAGAACACGAGAATAATGCAACGACAAGCATTGTGTGAGGATAATACCTGGTTAACGAAGCAAATCATACTCTTTTCCGGTTGTTTTGTGAAAAATTGCATTAATTTAAAAAAATGCTTACGTATAATTTCATGCAGTTCCTAAAAGAAAATAGATATTGTATCGTGAGAAGCTTTGGTCATAAAAATGGAGAGTGAAACAGATTTGTTTGCTTAGTAAGTTTGCTTTATGTATGCAGATTGCTGCTGCAGTTGATGCACTGGAAAAACTATAACTTGGAATATCTTTAAGAAAACTGCAGAAAATAGCAGAAGTGACATTCATCGCAGCTGGAGGTAGGTTTTGTGTAACTTTTTGTTCTTTTTTCTTCTATTCTTACTTTTCTTTGTAACAGCAGTTCTTAATGTAGGATACACTGCATCATGGAAATTATTTAAGATTCAATATTCGTAGTATTTAACGTACTTCAAAATATTTCTAACAAAATTTTGCTAATACTAAACCTTTACAAATACTAAAATATTTCATAATTCTTTATTCATATCGTGAGTTTAAAATATATTCGTTTATAAATTTTATTTTATTTCACTGTTATGTATTACAATTATTATAAAATATATAATCTTATTTAAACGTAGCCCAACGAATAGGAAAAATCAAGTGAGGATTTACTTTCGATAAATATTAATGGGATGTTGGTTTGTGACAGTATATTAACGTCGCACTGAGATGCAGTCCAAGTGCTATGACCAACGGACCTCGTAATTCTGAACTTTGGTCTAGTAATGAGGACGGGATCTGAAATAGCACCTTCAAACTTCCACATCACGCCTCGGGGGTGTAGAAGTTTAATATTAATAAAACTGATAGTTATCAAGAAAATTAAAGGGGATAGTTTGCAGAAATGGTATTGACATTTTTCTTTCCCGTTTTACGAATAAGTTACGATAACCATTAGAGAAATAACTCGAAATTTGTGATAATCTTTAAGAAAGAATAACACAATTAAAAATACAATTTCATAAAAATATTTAGTAAACCAAAATCTTAAATTATTAGTAAGTATTTAATAAAAGTATAAATTTTGATACTGAAACTTAATGGTACATTCGAATAGAAAGAATAATATAAAGGAAGCTCAATTTTAGCGATAAGTTATAAGAAACCAAAAGTATATGATCCAGTTACAAAGTGATAAGAGATACTTCTTCTCTTTGCCTAACTTAATGACGGAGAGATGGAAAGCCCCAAAAGGGAAGATTATTTAAGGTACTTTTCTTCTATATAATTATATTGATCTTACCGACTCATGCCTGAAGAAAAGTAGGAGTTAGGGAGAAGTATAAAATTGATTATACTGATAAGCGTATTTCTTGACTATAAAATTTTGCAGTCTATTTGAAATTATTCAACAGGCCTGCTTACAAATAACAACATGAAAGAACGATAACACAGAGTTTTAAATATTAGAAGGATAGTATATATATATTTAAATGAAATTTTGATTCGGAATTATTCTGTATTAATCTGAAATTTTATATTCAATAACTGGAGAAAAAACATTTTGCTGTGCAGCTTTTTTTATTATTACGTAGTTTAATCTAGAATGTTATTGCTATATATGAACAATCAATATATTGTACTTCTGATTTGAAATAGCACTTATATAAATACAATCCTGAATACCTTTCAAAAGTTAACAATTATTCAAAGTAAAAGGCAGTCTTACGTTTTGTGATTTAATTTGTGATTATTATCATGATGAAAAAACACTTTAGGAGAAAGAAACAAAAAAAAAATGTATAATGAAATGATTTGTGTGTGAGAGAGAAGAAAGAAACAAGAATTTCATGGTTATAATTAAAACAGAAATCTTCATCGGCGCAAGTCTTAAATCGTCATAACAATTCGAAAAATATAATAATATTTAGAATATTCCCAACGTTATATCATAGTATTCGTGTTGTATTTTGCAGTATCCATCTGCTTGACACAAATTCAACTTGGAACATCAATTTTTTTCTTACCTCTTTTAATCAACTTGATACTTATATGAATGCCTTAACTATTGAGCAAATATTATCATCTTATATGATTCTGAGACTTTGCGATGTATTATATTTTGAAGAACTGCCCTATTATCAAGCTGCAATAGTATTTTACCACATATATAATAAGTTTATTCCGTATATGATAATTAATACGCTGATTACTCTTATTTTTTCATGATAGTCCACTGAGAAGGTCTAAGGTGTTAAAGTGGGAGGATGTACAATAAAACACATGGGTTTTCGCAGTTAGAGGTAATGCTTCAAAGTTTTGAGAAAATTATATTTATATATATGTGTGTGTGAGAGAGAGTGTGTGTATGCATAAGATAAAACAATTAAATAATTGTTAAAATGATTAAAATGCAAAATAATAAATAAGGAAACTAATAAAATACAAAAATTTAAATAAGAGAAGAAAACTTTTATAGAAATGAGTAAATAATTGAATGAAAATTGAAACATACTGAATAAATTGAATAACGAACAAAACAAAAATGCACATTCAGAATGGGGACTGAATTGTAGGGTTAAACACGTTCCTTGGTACCAGTCATCGCCCTGTGCATCTTAATAGTCAAAAAATGGATCATTCCAAAAAGAAAATATAT
Organism: Nephila pilipes; assembly: GCA_019974015.1. Classification (NCBI taxonomy): domain Eukaryota; kingdom Metazoa; phylum Arthropoda; class Arachnida; order Araneae; family Nephilidae; genus Nephila; species Nephila pilipes. The sequence continues at coordinate 352,014 of BMAW01014360.1, forward strand.
ATATATATATATATATATATATATATATATATATATATATACATACATACATACATAGGGGTGAGTGTGTGTGATTAATTCGCGTTATAACTGTCTTGTTAATTTTAATTAAATCTGAAGTCAACCCAAATTAATACTAACCGAATTTCGCTCGTTTAAATCAATTAAACTTGTAAACAAATCCAAAACATTTTAAATTTTGTCAGAAGCTGCTGAATGTAAAACCTTGCGATTTTTTCGTCTCTTGTTTTTCTCTCATTTTTTCGCTGTGTTTTTGTACTGCTAGTCTGTATTCGCTTTGTGTGTGTTTGTATTGCTTATGTATGTGTTAATTATTATTACAAAATGCCTTCAACATAAATAAACAATATTAAATAGATAAAATGCCTGGTGCTTCCTCTGTGGAAACCCCGACTACATCCAACTAACGAGGGTTGCTCTTTCTTCATCTATTACAGAAAGTCAACAAGGCCCATAAGAGTAAATCTCTCGACACGATAAATATAACTACAAATTACTTAGATGAAAAACTTGCTTGCATTCCACTATAGAGTTAGTAAAGGCTATTAGTTAAAGGAAAAATCAACCAAAATTCCATTTTAACACAAAAAGGAAAACCTTCCACATCTTACTTATCCAAGTAGTGACTTTCCTATGTCTGCTGCCCTACTTGTATTACCATACTAGTATTAATTCTACAAGCATGTATTTTAAGGAATGTACCTCCAGCCTTTGGAAACAGATGCCTGGTAGTGCAAAATCCACCCGTCTGGAATCCGAGGCATGCTTTGAACTCTGCAATTCCAAGCCAGCCTTCAAGTATTATTATCAATTATAAAGAGCTTCAATTCCCATGAATTGGATTCCAAAAAAGTGGACTTTGATACAAAGAGGAACAATTAAGTTAAATTAATTTAAAATAATTTTATTAAATATTTAACTGATTAAAAGTGGGAATATACTTCCATTTTAAAATTTAATAATATAAAGCTGAAAATTTTTGAAAGAGAATATAATGTGTATTGCGCTATGCAGTATATTATAAATTTAAGTTTATTGTGTTAATGCGATTGCTCCTTCTTCATAAATACTTTACACTAAAATTTTAATTATGCATTTGAGAAATATAATGATACTTCTCATTCTGTAAACAATTTTTCACCTGAATATATGATGTTCGGTATTTCTCTTTTAAATCTTCTATAGAACAAGATTCCTTTTAAGCTACGGCTTCCTAGGTAATTGGAACTGTTATCTGGAGGGTGAAATATTGCAATGGATGACGTAACTGAAACATTGTCTATTTAAAACTGATAATGTGGTTTTTTTAAAGAACGTTGAATGCAAGCAGAAAGTAAATCGACGGGTAAGCCATATTTTCATATCAAAAACCTGACCTTGAATATTAATGACGGCACCACCGCAATGTTGTGGGCGACAAATAACTTCTCCACTTTCCTTAGAAACCATAGCTTTAACCCCCAGTTAATGAAGCAAGTGAATTAGCTTTTGAAAGAACAAGTTAAAACCACCAGGAAAATGAAATTCCTTATGGTGTATATATATATATATATATATATATATATATATATATATATGTATGTATGTAATGACCTGCATAATTACTTCCTATATTCAACATTTTAACTTACTTTTACTTTTCTCACTAAAATCCCCCTAAAAATAAATCTACCAACTATTTCCAAGCGTTTTATCTGCAGCTGTCACTTTTGCTTTTCAAAGATGACTATTTAATACGTTCGCTTTCTGAGCCTCAGTACGTATAAAAATGACGCAATCTTTGTTTGTGCTCACTTACTCCGTTCTTTCTTTAGCTTCCCTATTGCCATGTAATTTGCGCTATTTTCGATGTTTGTTTTCATACTTTTCAGAATGTTACACGCGGTTATTATCCAATGGAATAAAGAATTTTCGGTACAACAGACTTACTCATTTGCCTCTATGATTCACGAAAAGAGATTAATAGATTTATAGGAGTTTCCATTCACTTATGTATGTATGAATATATATTGAAGCAGTAAAGTATTAACTGATGTAACACTTTAGCGCTTTAGTTCAATTTATACACACAATAAGCATTGTTAAATAATGCTTAATATCTGTACAAGTAGAATGAACGATTCCTGAAAAATAAGGTTATCATATTTCATACTTCCGAAATGAATCTGTTATTTTTAAGAGAAAAATTATTTAAATAGTACGGTTAACTGTAATAATGAAAAACACTTTTTTATCTAACTCCTTTCAATTGTCTCAAGACCAAAATAATTTACTTTTATATAGCATGATTCCTCGTCTCTTAACAAACTTTTTAGCATAAACTTCCTTTTACATTGGGATCCTTTGTTAATTAAGGCATCTAATCATAGTACCTTTTTATGTTTTTGGCTTGTCTAGGAGAATTATTTTGCATTTAGATTTTCGGTTGAGATAGATCTTTTCCGCTTGTTATTTCCGAAATTCTTTTAGAGCCAAAAAATAAACACGGATACGGAAACGGACGTTTTGTGAGTTGGTTTTGTTTAACTTCTAATTTTCTTTCTATCTTTTTTTTACTTTCCTAAAGGGGCATTTTGCTTCAGATTTAAAATTAAATTATCTGATTAAATATGTTTGTTTTACATATGAACATGTTTAAGATTACAAAAATATTTTTTCTATTATTTCATACGAATTTTTAAAAATCATCAGATGCTTATTATATTATTTCATAAGTAACGAATTCTATTTATCTTTCAATCTGAGCAGGAAACGTATTGTTAAACTTCGAATAATTTATTTACTTTGAATAAAAATGTTTTAATTGTAGTTTTTATGAAATATATTCACGAATATAATAATCTTATTTTTTAATTTAATTTTACTCTAAACGCAATTAAATAGAGTACTTTTGATTGGGAAAGGTAAATAAAAAAATCTACTTCTTTTATACTAAACGTGAAAGACAATTATGTTTTATAAAAGTGATAATTGTTTAAATCAAGTTAACATTACTTAAAATTCATTATTGTGTAGCGTATTTATGGATAAAAGTTAAAACGTCATCCGCAGCCTAAGGAAACAACTATTTATTGCAATAAATTCTTCTAAACACGACATATGTCTGCAATTTTTTATGTCAATATCTAAATTAAGATATCTATGGTATTATTTATTGTTTTATAAAATACCTTTTATTCTCTTTAAGATAATTATGTAATTCTTGTTAAAGCAACTTTGAAACGTGTTATTATTAAAATTAACCATAAATGTAATTATTGGAATGCAGAATAGCAAAACAAGATATATGTGTGTGTATAAATGTATACATACATGGGAGTAAATATATATATGAGTATGTGTATATACACGCGTATGTGTATAAATGTATACATATATGGAAGTAAATATAACAATATGAGTATGTGTATATACATGTGTGTGTACTTACATACGGATTAAAATGAGTTGTTATTATTAATAAAATGATGCTAAGAAAACTGTCTAGATAATAATAAATAAATGACCTTTCCAGTTTAACCTGACATAAATCAGTGTACACATTTTGAAGCATGAATTTAAAGAAATAATGAGTTGTTTAGCATTTCCTTTCAATGTTTAAAATTTATACTTCAATAATATTTTATTTCTCATGCCTTATTTGCAAAAGAAATATGTACTAAATTATTGCTGCAAAATTCAGTAAAAAAAATTTCTTACTCTTAATTAGTTTAATTTTTAATTCGAAAGAGAAATAAAGTTGAAAAATTTTCACTCTATAAAAATTCTATCTCCGCAGATAAAGTAACAATAAAAACTGTTGCTTACGATCTTGAGAAGCTTAATGATTTTATATTGCCTAGTCTTAACCATTTCTTACAGCTATTTTTAAGCGTTTAATAATCTTCTTTTTGTTCTTTGAGGATTCTTATTACTTTTGTGAAAGAATAACGTCCATTATCTCGTTTTTTAACTGAGTAATTAGCATAACACTTAAAAAAAGATATGATTTTTTTTTTATATTATTTTCATTTATTTTTGTGCTGGCATATTTAGTATTTATTTCCTTATAATTAACTGTTAATTCAAGTTAGGTTTTCTTGATGAACCTTTTTCCTCAAAATTAGCTTCTTGAACAAGGTGTTTTTTGTTGTTAAGAGTCTTAATTTTATTTTTACTACCAGAAAATTGTTTAATATTTTTTTAAGTATTTCTTCAGTTTTTATCTCGTGTTTTGATACTATTTTTCAATGCATATGTTGAATATACTTTGTATTAACTTTTTTTAATTTGAATTTTGAAGTGGATATTTTTTTATTAAAGTTTATTTTAAAAAATTCTTAGTTTCAACATTTCAATTTTGAAGATATATTTTTTTTCTGAGTTACTTAATACTAATTTTATTTATTTTTTTAAATCATTTTTGAAGTTTATCTTTTTATACAAAGCATGAAACACAAATAATTTAAAAATAACGCGAGAAGTATATATTATAATATGTACTCTTATATCATAAGTGTCATATAAAATTACTTTTTAAAGGATGAGAAAAGCACATATAATCTTTGGTATATGACTTATATATTCTACTTTACAACTTTTATTTACTAGACTCTGCGGTTTCGCATTTCCTTCATTTTTACTTATATTTTTTGCAATGATACATTTGAAAATTCCCCATTATTTTTCACAATATTTATCTATATTCAAGCGTTTATAAAATTGGTGAATAAGAGCGTATGTAAAATGCATAGTAATGTCTTTCAGGCGCTTTCTCGTTGCGGCTACAAGCGTGCATATAGGATGATAGAAGTCTCTGATAGTCGCACAATTGCATATGAAGTGATAATGACAAGTGATAATGATATAAACAATTTTCAACATGGACTTATAAGTAGCATTCGTGAGATAGTACATAGCATATCAAAAGTATAAATGAATTGTAATTTCCTTATATCCTTAAATGAATCCTGCAAAGCTGTACGATATAAAAATATAAAATATAAAGTACAAGAATTTTAGCAAAAACTTCAACTTAAGACATCAATTAGATCGTATAAATAAGTGGCCATTGTCGATAATCAAGTATCATTTCAAGTGATAGAAGAGTAAAATTCTCGTAGGTAACATCGAAATTCAAAGCTGGAACCTTACATACCATCAGTGTTCAAACTGTGTTCTTTACTCTGAAGAATGTAAGCAGTAGCAGTTAACGGTCCACTCGCATCCCTCGAACTCCCCTTACGACACTTTACACATAGTTAAACGAGGTAACATCGATACAGGAAACGAGTTTGAAGAGTCAGTTTTTCAGGTATATCGGGAAAATGGAAGAATTTGTATTATGTGCAAGACCTTAGAATCCATTGACCTCTCCTGTCAATCCAGAACTGTAAAAGTTCGCAATGGGATGATTTTTCTTGGCCTGGAGTTCCTGAGACATCTGATACGTCTATAAAAGTCTTTTACTGGACAAATGTGCTTAGTATTCTATACTTTGAATTGGATAGAACACATTTGGGCAGTCATACAACACGCTGCATCAAACACAAAAGTCCAAGACCTAAGAATACACCTTACAAGAAGTGTGATATAACATTATTTGCTGCAGAAGTTTGTCATGGTCAATTCGTATTTTTGCACTCCAACAATTCCACGTTTTTGTAAATAATTGTGATTTCATAAAATATATCAAAGTGGGGAAAAACAGCATCACACGATAAACATATTATGATACGGAGCGAAACTGTGCTAATGTGGATTACATACCATGTGGACCAGAAAATTTTTATATCTTACGATAAAAAACGTTTTAAACTTGATGGACCAGATGGTTTTAACTATTACTGGCACGATCTCAGGGAAAAAAGACATCAGATGGAGCTGGCGTTTTAAAAGCGGATATTTGATTTTCTGGGAAACAGTAACGGCAAAATGGACTTAGTAGTTGTGCCCACTAAGAAATGAACACTGAGATGTATATACAAAGATTAAATGGACTACCATTAGCATACTGTTCACTTTTAGTGAGTAATAATTTCATTTTTCAACTAGATGGATTTTATTTTTGCACTTGTAGAACAACAAAAATGGTTTGTCGAAAGAAACATCAATATTTTGTCATGCCAAGCTATAATAAATGTTTAGGATTCTCTTGTTAGAAAAGTATATACAAATGGAAGCTAATATAATTCATTTCAAGAGCTTAAAGATAGCATCTATACAAAATGGAATGTTACTGATTCTGAATATTTGAAAAAAAAAAAAGGTGTTGAAAGTGTATCAGATAAAATGATTCATTGTATAACAATATGAGCCAATGCCGTGTAAAATATGTTGACTAAAATAACTGTAAAATGATGAAAATTGAAGTGTCCATATAATTGAGAATTTGTTCAAAAATTATTTTTTCACTGCATTCTTATTTTATCAGAAAGAAACATTTTGAAAGTTTGTTAGTATTGTCAATACGTGAAATTACAATTTTTATCAAAAAATTATAATTATTTCACTAATGAATGGTTTCCTGGGTTTTGCTGAAATAAAACATCTGCTATCTATTCAACTATGAGAATTAGTGCACAAGAGATGTCTAAATAATGATTTAATGGTGCTAATTAAATTTTTCTACAAGATGCTGAATTCTACATAAGCACGGTGCTTTATTTTTCTAGTAATTCTTATATATTACAAACTTATTTTTTGTAGAAAATTGATGAAATAAACTAAAACCCTTACGAATTTTCATTGACTAATAAAAATTTCAAAATCTTTTTTGAACATTTGTCGAAATTAACTTAGATAAATCAGTCTTTTAGAAATCTCGTTCAGTTTTAACATATTAGAGGTTAAAGCTTTCTAATGATAAGTTATTACGTTTAATTGCCTATTATTGCAATTGGTTCTAAATGAATCTGGTATTAAGGGTAACATTTTTCTTATTAGATTCTAGTTTGAAGGAAAATTTAATTTGGCTCAAATCCTTTAAGAACATTGAAAAATGGAAACTGAGATCATTTTTACCTTTATATAATGTTGAAAATTTGTATATTTGAATGATAATATATATTAAGAGTTGTAACTTTTAAAATTAAATTCAATGATATGGAGCATTATAATGATATAATATAAAATACAACCAGCGGAATATTGATAATTTGTTCGTATTTTAGGTTTTAGGAATCATGTGTATTCATGAACAAAACTTTCATTTACAGTTAGTATCCTTATTATAACTTTATTAAGAATATTCAAATGCAGTTCTCATTCTTTTGAAAAAAAAACTGATTGAACAAAACTTTTAACGACTTCTTTATCTCTTAAAAAGTTTATACGTTATTTGTGACAAATTAAAAGGCTTAAAAATATGCTTCAACAAGCTTTTTCAAGCCAAAATAAAAAATGCTATTTAAAAATCCTCACCATAAATTGATCCCTCTTTTTCGTTGAAAAACTAGCGTCACTCTTTTTTCTTTAATTAAATTAGACATACATTTTCATTATAACTTTTCATTGCGCGAGTTCTAGAAGATTTAAGAGAACATTTAAGTTTCTTTAACTTTCCTCAAACAATTTTAAAGATCCGAAATGTCAATGAATGAAGGTTATTCTAAAGTTAAGTAACAGTCTGGAAATTTGTAAGCTTCATTAATTGCATTTCTCTGTAATTAGTTAAGTTTCTCTGGAAACGTTTAAAATTGAGAATGATGCATTCTTGGTTGAGAAAGTGTTGCCAGGTGAAAAGTTCTGGAGATCAAAGTTTCTTAATAAGGTCATATCCTCTATGATTAATTCAATTTTAAAGAAATGTTGAAGCAAATTTTATCAGAAAAACATTTATAACTTAACTTGTGTAGGCATATTACAACTAGGATATTGGCTTTAGGATGGAAACAACAATCGCTTAATTGAAAGCGATCTACAATTCGGGATTATGCAAGACGTAATTAAGGAATTATGTTAAACTTAGAATCTCATTTTTGAATTCTGTTTTAAATGAATGAACTTATCAAATTCCAATTTTAAGCTTCCAATTTCGCCGAATAATAAATAAAAGAATTTCTTTTCGGAGTTTCCTAGGGGAAAGAATTCTTCTAAATCGTCTTTAATTTAAAGAATTCTTGAAAGTTTTAATGACTTGAGAAGGATATGTATGATTATTTCATATTACATAAGATGAATTAATTAATTTTGGTCCTCAGAATTTACGAATTAGTGAAAATCTGTTGTTAAAATTTAATTTTTGAACATTAACTGTAACTTCAAATTACTTGAACTTTTGTAAGCTAATTTTGTAGCTGTAAAACTATGGGCAATTACGGAAGAGGAATTGCAATTTTATACTATATTTGTATCATATCTATATTAATTTTCTTATAATCTGAACTTTATGATGTATAGTAAGTAATATGTATGATATTATTTACATCACTGTCCATTAAAATTGCAACACCAGGAAAAAATGATCTTATGAACGTCTAAATCACATGAAAGAAAGAAAAGAATAGGATATGCAAATGATTAGTATTTCAGCGCATTTTGACGACGCAGGAGGGAGGAACATCTGAAAGCCTTTCTCATTCGGAAAGCGCTTTGTAAGGTCGGAATTTGCCCAGAATATCGTATTATGCCTCGAATAAGAAGATGAAATGCTTTCCAGCAAGTGTAAGAATTCAATAGAGGCAGGATCATTGTTTATCGAGAGTGTGGATTATCACGCGCGTTCCGTGAATTCACCATCTCACTAGACGAAATCCAACCACCGAGAAGACAGACATATTGTGAGGCCCTGATATACCATACAGTCACTTCATGAACCATTAATCATGAAATGGGCATATTTGCTCGTAAATGCCAACGACGTTGGCAGCAGCGTAGACTGCCAGCACGGCGACCATTAATTCGGCTTCTTTTTCAAATGCAGCATAGAGAGAGATGACAACTCTGCTGCCCCGAACGACAAAGCTGAATACCGTATTTTCAGACGAATCCCTGTTTTGCGTGCAGTATTCTGATAGCCGTTTGCGTGTCTGAAGGTTCCCAGGAACTCGCTCGTTTCATGCTTGCATTCGAAATGGGCATGGGAATCCTTCACCTCGTTAGCTGGTTTGGGCAGCCATTGGGTTCAGGACACGCACATCTCTAGTTCGGATCAACGGTAATTTGAATGAAGATCGGTTCTTTTCTGACATCTTACATTCAGTGGTTGTGCTCTTTCTTCGAGGCCGGTCAAACACCATCTTCCCACAAGATAATGCAAGACCACATATTTAACGTCGTTTTCTAACCTTCCTCGATATACAGGGCATTTGATTGTTGCCATGACCAGCACTGTATCCAGATCTGTTACGCATTGAAAATATCTGGTTATGGGTTGCTGAGAGACTGGCTTGCTACCCTCTCTCCAGCTAGTATGGTTGATGAAGCGTTGCATAGATTTGAAGTAGCATGGGATAAGTTGCCCGTTTCTGTCATCCAAGCCCAGTTCGACTCCATGCCTAACGGGGTAAGGGCCATTTTAGCTGCCAGGGGTAGCAACTGTTTCTATAAATTTCAGATCCCTGTAAAACCCCAAACTACTTGCAAATTTAATCATTTTGTTTTCATGCCGTACTACTTACGTACAATAATATCTATTTTGTATTTGTTTTCCTACTTGGAATTGCAATTTAAATGGCCAGTAGTGCATTATTATAGATACGGGAAACTAAATTATATTTGATGAGAGACATTACTTATATTATAACACTGAATTTAATTCAGTTTATTCCTATGAAAGCTTTATTGAGTTTAGTTTTAGCTTAGTTTTTGTTTTTAACTTAGCAATGAAAGCGACACGAGGGCTATTGGGAACGGAACTCGTAGTTTTGAACCTCGGTCAAGTGACGAGGACGACACCCGAACCAGCACCCCCTCTCCTAACTTCCACACCACTCCAAAGGGATTACTTTGAGCCCTGAAAGATTTAACGCGTATCAACCCCGGCTACACGCCGGGTCCTTAGCGGCCAACGATCGAACTCGCGACTGAACGAAAACTACCAGCCACGAATCCGAAACCTTGACCCCTAGGCTACCGTTGCCACGAAAACTTTCTTGCAGAAACTTTTGATTGAACGTGATCCCTGATTTCAGAGATAGACTCTATTTTGACTTTTGATCTCCGACTCAGTTGCTGTTAAAGAAAAACCTTCTCAAATTGATTAAACCTTTCATACTGAGGCAAGAAAATTGGGAATGTGTTCTAGATTTGCTAATATATGGCTCATTGAAATGAGAGTGGGACTGCGAATGTAGCATTTGTGTTCGAGAGGAAACGCTTTCAGACATCTGCTATAAATTAGCTAGTTTAGAGGTAGCGACAGTCTTTGATTTAGTAGCCCTATATCGTTTTTGCAATCAGAAAATATCAGAACCAGTGGAGATCATGTGAAGGATTCTTCCAAGGTGGCATAGTGTGCAGTAATTCAATTTTGGTTTTTTTGAAGGTATTTGTGGAACGGACATTTATAGACGAATGACGAATGTGTTAGGACCTAAGTGTTTGTCCCTCTCTATCATGTTTTGATTGTGTTAGAATTTGACAGTGGACATGTCCGTACAACGGACATGCCACATCCTTATTAAGCACTCGTGGTTACCTCGCAACTAAACATTGATGCTTGGCAGCTCTCTGACAAAAATAATTGTCGAATAACGATTCGAGAGATTACATACAGTTTGTCTTCGATTGAAAAGGCAGTGTTCACACTATTCTTCATAAATATTCCCACTACACCAAGTTCTGTGCGACATGAATCCTAAAGCATCTTAAAGAAGGCTATAAGTCTCTATGAATGCGTGCTAGTTTCCAGCATCTACTGCATTATACAGAAGAAGGAAAGAACTTTCTTACCCAGATTGTGGCTTGTGAGGAAAGTTGGTATCATTTTTTCGATGTCGCAACGAAGCGTACGAGTAGGGAATGGCGACATCCTAATTCTCCTCATTCGAAAATATGTTCGTTTTTTAATTCGAGCAGGCAAAATTATGTTTTTTTTGACGAGAATGGTACCTTGCTATTGCATTGTTTAAAGATAAGACGAATAATTAATGCAGACGGATACAGTGGATGTTTTCGAAAAGTTAAAGCATTTATCAAGAATCACAAATGTCATTACTGTTAAAGGATTATTCGGTTTTAAGTTAATGCGAATCCTTATATCTCAAACAGTACACTGATCTTTACAAGCGCTTCTGATGAGAGGTTCTTGATCATCCTTTCTTCCCGAATGGTTCCACCTGTAATCAATTTTTTTTTGTAAAGCTGGAATTCATATTCTTGTGAAACAATTGGAGGAATGCTTTAACCAAAATGAAGGTTATGAGTAATAGAAGATATGTGTATACACCAATAATTGATTTAATTTTATTCCAATTGACAAAATGATCTCAACGTCCTACTGGAAGCTGTATGCTTTCGACATACAGTTTTTTTACATTTTAATTCGTGATTATACACATTATTTCCTTTCATTTACTCGGTATAATATTGACCAAATATTACTGCTCAGTTTCCAATTATAAGTATTTTGTAACTAATAAATTTTTTTCAAAATAGTTTTGCAATCCGACTTTCATTTGAACAAAACTTATACATTTCGAATATTTTTCAACTTTTGACTCAAAGTTTTTTTTTTTTCATCATAATCATTTGTAAGATTAAAAAGAATACTCTGAAATGTTATTTACGTTTAATGTGTAAAACTACAGATCAAGCATTCGATAAAAGTAGATTAAAAAAAACTGGCATTATTTAAAGTGAGTTAAAATTAACAAGTTTTTTTTAAAAAAATTACAGTCTTCTTTAAATGAGATTTTTTCATTATTCATAATTGTAAACAGTATGAAATTTCAAAAAATATGAAATTTTTTGAGTAATTGAGGATATTATCAGACACAAAATTCATTGAGAGGAAGATGGATTTAAACATAAAAACCATACATGTGTTTTCAGCGAACACCGTTCCTATATTTTAACATTAAGAAGGAGCTCCATCTACAAAATCAGAATTTTATCAATACGAGATAGCATAAATACCATTGAGACAATGCATAATTAACTTTTAGAAATGTTTTGAAATTTCATTAGAACACTCGCATAGTTTTCTCTTAAAAGAATCTAGAATACTGAAATTAATTAAAAATAGATGCAGCTTTGAGTTTTATTTTACTCACAAGCACAGGTATTGTAACACTAATTAGTTGTACCAAGCGCAATATAATAATTAATTTATTGAAAAAATGTATTTCCAGCTGGAATAGAAAATTTGTCTACATACGTGGTTTCATTTGCTGTGAATCTCCTAAATGCACTTTCTGAGTTTTGTAACTAGAACAGTTTTCAACACACAGTGTCAAAGATTAATCGTAGAAACTTAGTGTTAAATTAAGGAATTAACGCAGCGTAAGTACTTGCGGCTTCATTACCATAATACAGTTAATAAACTCGGCATTTAAATGTGTAGAAATTTCAAACTTTAGACGGCTTCCTTTATGAACTCTACCTTATTATCTCGATCACGGAGATCACAACTTCAACATTTATAGCAAGGGTGGTCAAATAATTCTAGTTTTAAATGTTAAACTCTAGAGGTTTATGAATAACAGGCAGTGTGAGTATTTAGTTTGAAATAACGATTTTTCAAATCATATATCATGAAAATTAACTTACACTTCTCTGTTACGATTAATAACATTTTGACTTTATTCAATATCACAGATCTGTTTCATTTGTAGTCATCGATACCTTTAATAAACAGTTTTGTTTTATTTATGTTTTAGTATTGTTGGACTCCGTTACCTCGCAATTCGGTAAAACGTGAGTCTACTTTACGCGCGTTTTTATTGTGAATGTATCACTCTTATACATAGTGGAATCATAATTCTTATTTTCTTTCTATGAAATTTAGATTAATCTTTTGTTCGGATGATAGCATGACTTCTTGTTAAGAGAAGACATTAATATCTTTTATATATATATATATATATATATATATATATATATATATATATATATAAATCTGTATATCTATATCCCTGAAACTGAAATATTCTAGTTTAGATTATCTATTTATTTTTGAAGGAGGTTATTTTCAAGATGATGACTGATGTTGATTGTACATTCAACGATTTTGTATTGATCAAAAATTGAGAGTTGTGAAGATTTTTTTTTTGTATCAGTGAATTCCGTAAGAATTAAAAGTTATGTGGAAGGAGTGCGAACGTTTCAACAAGTCTTATACAATCAAGGCAACATTCATCGATATTGAACAGATTCGAAAAGGTACATGGCAAATAGAAATTGTGAGATAACTTAATCTACAAGAATCTACTTGACCCTACATCACGTAGGTAGTTTAAAAATGAGCTAACATTTTGTCACCTTCTGGATAACAATGATAATGATACATGAGATAAAAGTCTATGGTGGACAGCAAAAAAAATTAATTTTGATGCATGTTTTTTTTTTTTTTCATTTCCCCCTCAATTTATATAAATACGGGAACTTACTGTTCATTTAAGCCTTGATTTACTAACTATGGACTCCTGTTACCTCATGTTAATGCAAATACATTGTATTTCATTTAAAAATCCATAAAATATTTTGTTGCGATATGAAATCCTTTAAGGAATCATCGAATGTTAGTTATAAAAATTCACATGTTCATAATTAATAAACATGATTTTAAAAAGGGCAAAAATTGCATGCTGTGAAAGATTGTTTTCATTTAGAATATCCTTTTCTGTTTCAAAATTATATTGAGAAATTATAAAACATTCGCAATAAAAGTATAAGACATGACGAATGTATATATTATTTATTGAGGTGACTGAGGGTTATATATTTGCAAAAGTTACTATATATTATCCTTGGTAAAAGAACCATAAAATCTGCAAGAAAAAGTAAAATAATTAACTGCTTGTTACGTAATAGTAAAATGCTTTAAAAATAAAATTAATAAAAATAAAAATTCAAACTCACTGTTCTAATACCTAAGAAAATGGCATAAAAAGTTGAAATTTTTTTTAAAATAACAGTATTTTCTGTCTTGTCTAGTATCAGCTCTAGTTTAATTTGACTTAAACAGAACAAGTATGAAATGTCATAACAAAATATTATGAACAATAAGAAATATAATACAGTGAGAATTTTTGTAATTACAATGGAACATTTAGGTTAGAGTACCTTTCACACAGGATTCGTATTTTCTTTGGAAAAAAATAATAAAAATATATATAGATAATAGAACAATTTCTAAACTGATTAAAATAGCCTGAATGAAACATAATTAATACGATTTCTTAAGTAATAAATTATATACATAAAATGTTGATGTTTTCATAGAGTCATAACAATATCAAATTTCCTTTGAATTTCCATCCAAACGTTCAACTATTTAAAATGATAAATTATTTCAAACTTTTCCTAGATCTATGTCTATTCGTTTTGTCATATTTTCTATGAAGAGTTGAAGTACTAGTGATAAATACATTCCTTGAAGTATTATTACCTTTCTTCCTGTTCAACAAAAGGAAAAAAATAAACCTAATGACCAAGCATTTTATCCAACAAGAAATCTTCTAAAACTCTTAGTCTTGTTCAAGTATGAGGTATTAGACGAAAAAAGCCACAAAATCTGTTCCTTTCTTTCTCAAATCGTTGTGCAGCTTCATAGAGATTTCTTCGATACGTCTTATTTGAAAAAGGGGCTAGCTTCTAACTTTCCTATTCATATGTGAAATGTAAAGTAGGCATAAGTTTCATAATTTCCGCAATCATATGCTTCTATCTAATGTATTGTAATATGGAATCTGCTTTACCCTCACATAGTCAGATTCCGAAAAAAATGCAGTGCAACTTTTACAAAATTTAGTCCAGATATTGAACATATTTCATTCCATATTATTCCGTCTGCAATATATGCTTTTGAAACACATATCTCACTTAAGTTCTTTATTCAAAAATTTGTTGCACGCAAAAGTGTAAAATTTTTTTTGAGAAATTTTCTAGTTTATATAATGCTTCCTATTCATTTATATATGATGATGGCATATTTGTTAAAGTCGTATAAAAATTTTCATTTTTATTGGTGTAAGAATCGAGAATATTAAATTACTAGAACATTTTCATTACGTAGTTTTTTTATGTCATGCAGGTGTAGAATTTTCCCCTGCTAACGGGATTGTATAGACGTTTTCAAGTAGTGTTAATACATTTTCCTTGAGAATGTATAAATTATCAGCACTTAAAAAAAATAAGTCACTTAGAAATAATATAATTCCGAGTGAAAAGTTATTTTTGCTATTTTCTGAAATTTTTTTTTTTACAAAAAAAGTAGAAATTTAATTTACATTTTATTACAAAATGTAACGTTCTGTAATTATATAAATTCTAGAGCCATCCAACAATGTTAGAAAATCAGATTAGAAAGCATCGTTCTATATTATGAAGTTTAGCGTTTCTGAATTATGTTTGAGAATTGCGTATTTATATTCATTAGTTTTGTTATAAACATAATTGTTTTTATCACCAATGTTACACCGTGCAAGAAAAAACAAATAAAATGTCTTAAAACCTTAATAACATGATTTGATATAAGCTTGAAATGCTTTAGAATTACTCCTATTGTAATAGTATGATATGTCCTATAAAATTTAATATTGAAATGTTAAGATCTGTTAATGCTGTGCCGAAAAATTGATATTATCTTGCAAAGAAAAATGCTTTTTTGTGTGTCTTGCAATGCCATTAATTACATCATTTAAGTAATTTTATGTATTAATTACAGATTCAATCGTCTTAGAGAACTAGATAATCAATTCGTCTGAGAAAAGACATAGTTCAGATGTCAATAGCTCTAAATTCTTGAAATGAAATTCGGTTTTATTATAAGATATAATTTTCTGTTCTCAAGAAATTGATGTAACAATTAATTCTTTAAATTTTGAGCTAATATTTATTGAATTTAGAGTTGTTATTTTCTACATATATCTTTTCATGTGGATGTTTATCATTATTTTATATCATACAAAAGTAAATGTTATGGATTTATGACATAGAGTTACAATACAAATATATTACAAATAGTTCAAAATGTAAAGTATGAAAATAATTACATTAGTTTGAATCAATAATTTTTTTGCATTTGAATAATTTTGTAGCAATCCTGTTTTTTGATCGAAACAAAAGTTGGGAACAATTTAACTTAAAAGTGAGATATTGGAATCTATAGAGCATGCTATTTATTTAGATATATACATGAGAGTTGTAATAATCATTAGTAAAAACGATTTATCTTGGAATATTTGAAACCTTTATAGAACCAAAGATAGGAAACTAGACTATTATAAGTCAATGATAACTCTTCCAATGATAAGCCAATGATAACTCTTCTTTTGCTACTAGCATTGGAATGCATAATCCATTCTAACAAGCATTAAATACTAGTAATCGCATGTAAATATGTACAGATATGATCCGAAATATTTTTACTTTTTGTCAGTATCTGAAAATAACAAAACAGAAGCTATGTACTTTATTTAAATGGAGAGCTTTTTAACAGTACAGCAGCGTTTTAATCAAAAAATAAAATAGTTTCTTGAATATGTGGAGAATTCTTTTTATGTTTTTCAACACATAAATCAAGTTAAAATAAAATAATTTGAGTACAAAGTTCCTTTTGTAGCCTTTTGTAAAGTACTATTTGCTTGGAGAATATAAATAAGAAAAACTTATGAACAGTATTCCCTTTATTTTTCAAGAAATGATAAACACATAAAATATTCTACACAGTGATGTTCAGAAACAAATTTTTTTCTACAATGCTAGAAAACACCGGTTTTTGTTCTGATTGAGAGAAACCCAGTTAGAAATGTTCTTAAAATATTTTACTTTTAGAAGAATAAGAAATGGAACTGAAAACGTTCCACACATTTATTTTTTAAAAAGTAACTGATATAAAAATTACAGCGAAGAACCAGTATTCAATCAGGGACTGACAAAGACATATAAAAAGTACTTATAGAAAAATGATTAGGACGAGATAGAGAAATTTCGCATCCGAAGATAAGCGAATCCAACCCTGAATCACGAAATAAAATGAATTTTCAAGTGTGCATTCAAATACCTGCAAAATTTACATAAAAGTATTTGAAAAACAATGAGTTTCGTAGGCACACAATCCAAATGGAAGAATAGATAAGATGTGTATGTGTATAGAAGGCGAAAGTATAAGACTTAAAATAAATAAAAACTAAGCCTATACTGTAGTTTGCGAAGAACGGTTTAATGGTTAAAATAAACGGAGAATGCACACATTTTAAAAATATATCATGATTTGTTATATCTTCACTAGAATACGTGTTTGTCTAAGTGTTTACAACAAACTGTTTTGGACATGCATCAGTGAAGAA
Source organism: Nephila pilipes (assembly GCA_019974015.1). Classification (NCBI taxonomy): domain Eukaryota; kingdom Metazoa; phylum Arthropoda; class Arachnida; order Araneae; family Nephilidae; genus Nephila; species Nephila pilipes. The sequence continues at coordinate 369,467 of BMAW01014360.1, forward strand.
TTATATTCTAAAGAACATAATAGAACACTAATTATCTAGTGGGAAAAATAATAGTGGAATTATCACATTCCTAAGAATATCCTAAAGCTTCCTGTTAGACTAAAATATAGTGTTTGGTTTAACAACAAAGAATTTATATTTAGTATGATGTGTTAAGTGTTTATGTTATTGGCTAGACTGGTAATTTTCTATTCTTTCCTTTTTACTATTATTATTTTTTTATTTAATGCTCCATGACACATACATTATTTCTGCTCTACTAACCAACATAAACTTTAATTGTATGATAAATTCTTATATTTTAGTCTAACAAGATGCATATATATATATATATATATATATATATATATAT
>BMAW01014360.1:369918-500692 GCA_019974015.1 Nephila pilipes
ATATATATATATATATATATATATATATATATATATATAGATATACCAAATGTAAAAGGTATATAGAATGAAAAGGGTGAAAATTCCTTATTAGCGAAATTGTTCGCAAACATTAAATCAATAAAAATTTACATTATACGACATGTTTGCTCATTATTCACTTTTATAAGCGTATAACATCCATATATTCCCCAAAATTGTAAATTCAATGTTTCAATCCTTGCCTTATTTCTCTGGAGAAAATTCCTAAAAATCTATCCGGTAAGATAATCTTAAAAGCATATCCAAATAGTTCTATTTCTGTAAAATAAAATAAATTGAGCAAAAACAACAGATAAAATGCTTCGCGAGAAGAATTTATTGTTTTCATTTAAATATAAATCCTTTTTTGATACAAATTTGTAGCCAGTATAACAAGTATTTGCTCAGGAATTCATTTGAAATATCTATCGCTATAAATATGGAGTTCAATGAGATTAATGTAAGTTACTTTATTTGAAAAGAAGCATATAGGAATTTTTGAAAATCAAATCAAATGCGATATATAGTAAATAACATTTTTTTTTCTGTTCCTTTTTTTGGCAAAAAAAAGTTTTTGTTAACTATTATTTTAAATGTCAGAAAATATCGTTTCCTGAAGAAGATTTCTAACTCGTATACATTGTAAAGAGGTCAACATCATGGCTTATTGTACTAAAAGAAAGGTAGATTTTATAAAGACTGAATTAAAATACTTATTTTTTTCTTACAGTATATATCTTTCTTTAATCAATCAAACATTTCGGTGTTTGTATTATGAAAATCGATTTAAATTTCAATGAAATTCTTTACTATCAATAAAAGAATCTCAACAGAAAAGACATAGGTACACACATTAGTCATATTACAGACGAAAGAACTCATTTTTTTACTTGTAAGAATTGAATTCTACATTTATGACTACAGTATCTTATGAAATATATTTGACATGGGACTATTTAATTGATTAATAATGTGGTGGTACAAAAAAACAAAAATGAAGCATTTGCGATATTAATATATGAAAATGAACATTTATATGACTTCTTTGAAATTTCTTTTATTTTTAATGATTGCTGGAAATAATGTTTTTTTATATAATATTAAGGTAACTGTGACATTAAAATGCTTCAAAATTTTCATTTCTTGAATTTGCTGTTAAATATTCCATTGATTGTTGATTTTGTAAATGTCTTATTTATGAGAATTAGATAAATAGAATGCTAGAAAATGGAAATTTAAAATTACAAATAATCGTGTCATGCCATGGGAAAAAACTTTTTTTATTTTCGTTTTTCCGAAAAATGTGTTTATTTAGGAATCTGGATATACTTTTCACAAAATTTAATTTATCCATAGTGTTGAAGTTTTTCACCTTATAAAATAAAGTTTTCTAAACAGTGTGTGTGTGAATGTAATTTCTTTTTTTGATTAAATTTATATATATTTTTTATTTACAACCCAATATTGCGTGGTATAAAAATTGTATGAAATTTAAATTATAAAATTAAAAGTTTTTTTGAAGTCAAAATTTGGAATTATAATTATGTTCAGCTTGTTGATATTATACTTCAGTTCAATTTTACTATGTTCATAATTATGTTATATTAAATGTTTATAAGTACTCCGGAAATTTTCAAAGTTTTTTATCAAGTTATATTTAAATTTTCAAGTTTTAAGTTTTCAAAGTTATATTTCAATGTATTTTATGCAAGATATACCTAAAGGTAAGTACACATATTGTAAAAACAGCTTATAAATGTAAATAAAGCTATTAATTATTAATTTCTCATCCGCACTTATTCATGAATATAGATTAAATTTCCTCGCATGGAAAAGAAACAAGGAAACACATATCTCAGTTTTAAAATATGACTTTTATTGCTTTTAATTTAAAAAAAATAGCAGTTATTTAAACTTAATTTAAAATAAGCTCATTTTTGATTGTTGAAGACGTCTGAGCTATATTGAGACTAAGATTACCAACCACCCTGTAAATGTCCAGAATATTACCCACAATATATGAGAGGATTGATTACATTAAAATTATTAAATCTACATTAAAATTATTTTATATAAATCTGAATTTAATAAAATGCTCTTGTCGAATTTTTTCTCATGCTAAAAATTTCCCCTTTTCATTAAATGTTTATGTGCTACATTTCATGTTCATATACATTTATCATATCACGTTCTAAAAAACATAGAATTATGTGATAAAAATGTAGTTTTCAGAATAAAATTAAATACCTTTTAAGTGTTTAATATATAAAATAAATGTGTCAATTACATTACGAAAGAGATGCTTGATTTTAACAGAAATGTGTATTGTAATAAATATTCTTCCGAATATATAATAATGTACTCATGATTTATATAGTAATATAGGATCCTTTTCAAATTAAAAAGTGTCCCGTTTACAGTTTTATTCTTTTTTCAACTTTTCAGATGAAGGTAGCTAGATTTTGTGGTTCATACAAATTTTTTTTAATAAATATACAGCTGAATACCGAAATTTCAATTTGTTATTTGAATGTGTCTCATCTTAAATTTTCATAAGTAGAAAACCAATTCTAATAAAAATGGTGCTGAAGACTCAGACCTGCCAATTACCGACAGTTCGTAATGAAATGAGCAAAGAAAGTCCTTTTCTGGTTTGTTTCTTCCCTTCCAGTAGTTTCAATTATTCGCTTCACCAGTTGGTTAAAACGAAGGGAGGGGAAAATCACATTGAAAGCACATTACAGTCTCTCCGCACAAAAACGCCAAATATATTTTTAGCTTTTAATTTTTAACAAGGAAACATTGTTACGGATTTTGATTCAATTGAGGCGAAAAGCGAGAGCTATTAATTGTTTAACGGGAAGAAGAGAGAATCTAGATATAAGGTTGCTCCGTTGCTATGGTGATACTTGTTTGCGACTTCAATGCTTATTAAAAGAAGCTTTGAAGAAATGCAAAAGTACAGCCACGAGTATATTTAATTCTCTTTATATAATTTATCTGAGAGGAACACGAAATTAATCCACGCTGTTTTTTTGTGATTCTTGGGGAAAAAGTCATTTACTTTTAAAAACAAAGTTACTTAAATTTAGAGCAGTTATAAAATTGAATACATAATAAATAAATGCAGTATAAATAATGAATAATGTATAAAATTGTGAACGCTGCATTTTCGTTTACTTTTCAGGCTCTACAGAAAATCAATAGGAAAATTTAAAAAAAGCGAGGCGACCGTTAGAAGCTTGATTTTAATTTTTCTTACAAAAAAAACAACAGAAAATATCTCGTTGATTTGTTATACCTATGTGAGACTTTATCACTATCAAAAGTACTACATATTTATCACAATTAGCTCAAAACTCAAAATGTAAAAATACACAAGTTGTAAATGTGAAACTACACGTAGTTTGACGAATTGTTGTTTTTTTAAAACTTACAACAGGCATCCTGATCTTCTTTTAGTACTTATCAAGAGCTAGAAAGTTTAATCTTGGAAGATGAAAAACAATGTATTAATTTTTAACAGAAATAAATATTATCAGGATAAAAGGTACAATATTATTACGGATATGTACTTTTCCGGTCACGAGAAAAAGTAAGGTTGTCTTGAATTCATTAAATAAATCCTTATGAAAAGTTGCTCCATTGCTATGGTGATACTTGTTTGTAATTTTTTCAATGTAGAAGCTGATTTTAAAACTTAATCCTCTCAAATGAGAGAGAGGGAGAACCATAGTGCAATATAGAAATACATGAGCCCCTTTCGTTGAAACGGATATTAGTCATTCAGTTAGTCAATAGTTACATACAAGGACACATAACTCAATCGCATTAGTGCAAGTAAATGCACCAATACGATTGAGAATTTTGTATGCATTTGTAAATTAAAACATAATTCAATAATTAACCCAAAACACTTAATTTACTCCAATGTTTTCCTTAACTAGTAATGTAGAAAAAGTCAATTAATTATCAAATATTGCCTATTAAATTTACCTTCAGGTTACTTTTAAATTGAAACTGATTTCAAATGCTGAAAAAGGAATACCCTAATTATTATAAATTACTACTGCTTAATATTACTTGTAAAATAGTCAGTGCTGAAACCTCGTACCTGTACAGAAATAAGTAAAAGTTTTTCAAATGTCGTAATATTCGGGAAGGAATAATATAATTTATATTTTCAGAAGTTCTTCTTTCGTGATAGAAGAAAGGAAACTCTTTCGTTTATGCTCCAGTTCATTATAATATATTTTTTTAGAAATGTCTGAATATTTTAGAGTCAAAACACTCAAAACTGTAACATTTCAAATAAAAGTTTGTACAAAATGGAAACCTCAAGTTAGCTGGTTAAGCCTTGATATTTTAATATAAATTTTAAAGCGAAAGCTATAAAATGTGAGTAAAATGAATTCGATTTTTTTGAAAAAGAGCTCACAGAAGGTTTCACAAATTATTTCTCATAAATCTTAAACCTAATTGAGATTAGGACCAATGTTTTTTTTCCCTCTAATTACGCCACCTGCCTTCTCGAGCCAGTTACAATGTTGCTTTACTCGATCAGGTTGGAATGATGTTGACAGGGGAAGAATAGCGTGTAGCAACGGATCTCGCTTCCAACTGTGCCCTGACGATAATCGAAGATGTGTCTGGAGACGCCCAAGGCGTGAAGAATCTGATTTCACTATTGCACTCCACACAAGACCTCAACCAGGAGTTAGGGTCTGGTTTGCCATTTTCCTTGATAGCCGGACCCCTTTGGTCGTCATTAGAGGCACACTTACAGCACAGCGGTACGTCGACGACATTCTGAGACCTGTTTTGCTACCGTTCCTTTTGCAGTACCCTGACCTTATTTTTCAGCAAGATAATGCCACACCACACACAGCACTTGTTGCAATGAACTGTCTTGTCAAACACATCCTTGGACAGCCAGATCTCTCTCCAATCGAACATGTCTAGGGTGTGATGTGTAGGCGACTGCCTCTACCAGGGAAAGTTGATGTCCTAGCTCGATAATTGGTACAAATTTGGCAAGAAATACCGCAGGAGACCATAAGGGAGCATTATCACTCAATTCGACGTCCTGTGGGTGCTTGCATTCAGGTTAGAGGTGGGTTAACACCTTATTGAGCTCGTTATTTTGTAACTATTTAACTCTGAAATAAATCATTCAATTTTTCTGAAATTTCAATAACTTTCTATTCTGTACATAAAATTCCTCTCCGCCAATTTTTGTCTCATTCGGACAAATCCTTCTTGGTGCGTCGTGTTTTTGTTATAGAGTGTAGATAAGAGTTTCAATTCTAAAAACTCTAAAATGCTGCTTGCAGGATTGGTGTTATATTGATGGCTTAACAGTAATATTGGAATTGTGAACTTAAATTGATTTCCTAAGAATATGTAAAAATTTATCTTATTCCTCTTTTTTGATACTATCATTATAGGTATTTGAGTACCAGCACAGTTAAATGCTAAGATCTGTGAAATTTTTTTTTTAATTTGCAGATTTTAATTTTAATTAACATTTCTACGAATAGAGCTTCAACTCTCTATATTTTGTCATCGAAATATATAAGTATTTCAATATCGCAGGGTCATGTTTCATTATCTCTTAAGTTGTTATTAAGAGACTTCCGAAACCTTTGACTGCAACAATGTATCAAAATTAGGCTGTCAATGTGGCTACAGAGTTTTAAACTATTAGATGACATTAATTGGGCTTAAAGGAACTCAATTATTGTTTTCTAAAAAGTTAACTGTTTTTAATATTTCATAAAACAACAGAAACTAATAAACTCTCAATACCTTTCTTATTCTTTACTTTCAAAACACATGAAATATAAGTATATATATTTATGTTTCCATTGCTAGGAGTTTGTATTTGCAATATAATTGGATTTAAAAAATTACTTTTCAGAAATTAAATAAATATTGTAATATGTTGAAGGACAATATTCTATTTTTATATTAGGGTAATTACAATTACATTAACAAATAAAAAAAAATTATGTTACATGACATAGGATTGCATGGGATTTTAGTTTTAAAAGGTTTTATTTATAGGAGCATGTTTTCATCTTAATGCGATTTCTTTTATCTAACAGAAAAAGGAGTAAACAGAAAATGCACGAGTGTGACACTAAGCGGATTAAAAGATAAATATAAGCAGTTTTACAATTTAGTTCATGCACTAAGAGATAGAGAGTCATCTTTGTGATGTTTGATCGTAGCTTTTACTTAAGACAAAAATACATAAGAAGGAAGTAAAAAATAAGTAGCAAGTACATTTTTCCTGTTCTTGTATACGTTATTAGTACAAATAAAAATAACATCAATTAGTAAAAAAAATTATATTTCACCAAAAAGCTTGTAGGGAATAAATCTAAATAATTGGAAGGTTTAAAAAAATACTTTAAAGTTTGAACAAAGGTCTCTTTTTCATTCATTAGAAACGACATATTTTTTTAAAAAACTAATTCCTACTTGTTTTAATATTTTACTTCTATGACTTTTCATTCACTAGTTAAGTACATTAAATAAAGCAGAAAAATTATTTTTAATTAAATTACGTAAGCAAATTATTCCATCTTAATAGTTTTTCTTCTTATTGTCGTTTAAGTAGCTTCAGATTTTAAAAACTAATCCCTCATTGCAATAGTTTTCATCAACATTTAAAGTAATGGAAATCAATTGCTTGGGAAGCGTTCTGTTCATTTTAATTTTGTCAATTTGATTTTTATTAGCTTGTTCTTTATATTTTAAAATCAAATTCATTATAAAGACAATGGAAATATAAGGAGTTAAATTCTTCAAGAATTAAAACACTTTTACAGAAATTCTTAGAACACTAATTGAGAATAATTTTTGTGCTATTATATGTTAGGTATGCATTTAACTGAAAGAAAGATATATTCATAATATTAAGTCGTTCTAAGATTTGGTAATGAATATATTAAAGACGAGATGTTTGATAATAGCATACTAGGTTATTTCTAAAATTTATAAGAAAAAAGTATATAATATTGAATTAAGAAAAAAAAACCAACCATAATTATTTGCATTCTTTATTTTATTTAGGTATTATGTGTGATATATTACAATTATGAATAATTCTATCAGTATTATTTAAGAAGAATTTGAAATTAATGAAGGTGATTTTAAAAACGAAATAGCTAACAACTGCCATGTTTGCGATCAAAATATATAAAGAAAAACAATATAAACAATAGCGTAAGCAAACTAATGATAAAGACATAAACTAATAAATATTCGTTTTTAACATATTCTTTCTTAAAATCTTTTAAAATTTTATGAGCATTTTCTTTACTCTAAAATTTAACGCTACTTCAAGTTTATTTAAAACATAAGGAAAATTAATTATCCCCACTTCAGCAGTTTTCAAAATAATTTCCTCTGCACATTGTGTTAAAAAAATATTTCAAACGTAGCTATTTTCAGGAATAGCATTTATTCCATAATTGGAAAAGATTTTACAGAAGAATTTAAAAATAAAATTTGAACATACTTTAAAGAAAACCACTCGTACTAGTTAACAGTGAAAGTATATTGTTTTTTAGTATAGCACTCGAGAGGCTAGTCAGGAACATTTAAAGCACTTTTTGTAGTTGTTTATTTCTAACAAAACTAGTTAGAAAAATATGAAAACGAAACTGCAGCTATTCAAACGGGATGAAAATTCTGACAATAGCTAAATGAAAAATAAAATAACTAAAAGCGTTCATATATACACATCGATCAATAAACTCCTGAGTCTAACATTGAAAACCATGGTAAATTTTATTCATCAATTATAACACCTTTGTTAAACACCTTTAGGGTGATACAATCGTTCCACGCTTTCCAAATCTATTTTTCCCCCATTTTTCGCAAGAAATCTTTTGTTGCGAGTAAATAGCGATAAACAGCTTTCTGAATCATCACCGACTCGTTGCTGAAACCCATCGAAAGCAATTATGGCACCCACTTGGAAAAACCTTTTCACTTCACTAAAAACTCTTTCCTGGTCCGATCGGACTTAAAATTTTATCGTCACAGCGTTAGTACTCTAGAAAGACCTACATTGGTTTACATGAGCGCCATCTATGGGTTAGTCTCATAGAGTTGATCGATGTGTTATATTATTAAGAAATAACAAAAATAATTTAAGATGCAGAGAACGGGGCACTAGTGTTAAGAAGCAAGAAAACGAGAGGTATGAGATGGAAGTTAACTTGTTACAATGGAATCATAAGACTTTACAATGCTGTTTTAATTAACTATTTCTTTAATTTGATTTTTCTTGTAATGCAAGATGATCTTTTGAAAGAACTTGCATCAAATGATGGTTTAAGAAATTATAATGAAAATAAATGCATGGGCTTAAGAAGAAATATCATTTACTTTATATTTGATACTTTCAATGTTTACAGTTCTCAGTGGTTTATCCTATATTAGAAGATTAAAGTTGAAAGACACACTGTGCTCAAGACTTTACGAACTCCTAAAATTTAAATAAAATATATCGAAAGTGCATTATTTGCAAATAGACAGCATTAGATGTAATATAAATCTATAAATCTGATTAAACTATAGGAAATCTTCTCAACATTGGGTTGTTTTACAAGATTTTGAAATTGTCGTTAAAACGCAAATGCAATATACTTTTCGGATGCAACAATTTTTACCACCTATATAATTGCTAAGTGAACATTTTCAATTGCACTTTATATTTTCATTTTCTATTTGAAGCGCTCAGTGCATGCCGTTATTAATTTGAATTTTGTCCTTCTCATTAGTTTCCTAATAGTTTTATATTGTTGAACTTTGTCATAATTTTCAACTGGGTCAATGATCCGTTTTTATAAACCCTTTGTCAGAAAACATTTTCCGGAAAGTTTGATACCACTTTCAAATCAGGTTGTGAGATGGTCAATGTAAAATGACTGCTGAGCTCTTCTCCTGAGATGATTTTAAATAATTGGTAGGTGGGTAGAGCAATTATATTGATGAAAAAGCGAACCAGCCTGTTCCAAAGAATTCTTAATTTGTTCAAGGCTTTGTCCAACAAAAATCTTAAACATATGCTTACAGGCTTTGTTAAGCCTCTTACATTTATACAGATCCTGTAAGGCTATGTACTAATATATTTCCATGTCTTCCTGCCCTGACAAGAATACCACTATCATGCTTTAAGTGTTTTTCTTCTAACCAGAAAATTTTCTCTTATCTTTTTCCCTTCAAGTAGGTTACCTCAATATTCAGGTATCCTTAGAAATTCATTTTCAACAGTATAAACCAATCCATTGTATTGTTGGTTTTACCTTATCCAATTATTTCTAACACTGTATTCTTATGACATTTTGTCAAGAGGAAATATTTTTCCACCTGTTTGCTTGCGGGAAACTTCTAAGGCTTTAATTGTATTGAATGGAACGAAGGAAACCTTATGATGATCTTCTCAAGAACTGTACGAGAAATAACCAGGTTGAAGATCAACGTGTGTTTAACACACCGCTCACTGCGCCGAACAGGTAGTTAACTTTCCTTTATAGGCCTGTTTTCATCTTCTTCTATCACAGCACTTTAATAAGATATTGTACGGCAGATTTTGAAGGTACGGGTCACTTATTATTCTTACAAACACATTTCCTTCGGATTGTTTGTTCTTTATTTATTCGGTAATATTTTGTTTCATGCTGAAAGTTTGAGCTTGCTAGTTGATGTTAGGTCCATTGTTGCATACTTCCTCATACACACATTACGGCAATGTTAATTTAGTACGAATGACATGCGATAAACTATACATCCAAAGCTCTGTTTAGTGATCAGTACTTGCCTGATGCTTAAAGAATATTTGACTGATATTTTTATTTACATTATATGTATTTTAAGTTTGTATCTTATTATGCTTTAATTTTAATACTTATAATGTTTTAGTGTGTCCGAAAATTTTGTGAACAATGTACACATGCATAATATACGGAAAGAAAATAAATTGTCGTTTAACCCACTTCCTCTAAGATTGCTTAGAAAACTCATACAGCTGAGTTTAGCGATTGAAATGATGATTGATTGACATGGAGCAACTTAAGCTCCTAGATTATTAAGGATGTAGTTGTTATAACCAAGGTAGTCGAGGGACCTCAGGATGTTAGAATTATCTGACTAGGAAACGAAAGAAAGTATACCGTGAATTATGCATTAAAAGCGTGAGAAAGGACCTATTGAAACTGGAATTCTGGAAACATTGCTTTGAAAGATGTTAAAAGTTTGATTCCAGGAAAGAAGTTCAACTCATCCGTGTTTTCCGAGAAATATAAATAGTTCTAGGAAAGTTTAGGTGGATCATTTTAGTGGAATATTAACGGACTCGTGTCATGAATCAACCTTAAAACTCAAAGTGTCAAATTGGTACCTACAGGCAGAAGAAAATTTATTTTCTTTACTTTAATTCTAAATAACATTATTCTTTTAATTTTTAGTAAATTGCACAGTTTTACTAAAGAATTTTTAATGAATATATCTCAGTTTCACTTTATAAAATAAGCCTTTAGATTTTTGTAAATTTCATGTATGATAAATGGCTTGATAATAAATGTATTATTCATCTTGATATTCTTTTATTTATATTTTTCTTAATTTGAATATCAAACTGTGAGATGTAAAAATAATTAATTTGAAATAAATATCTTTAAATAGATTGATACATATATGTACTTATAAAATGTTTATCGAAGAAAATGCAGTATTTTAAAATTTGAAAACAATTAAGTACAGAAAAGACTGTGTTTACTTTCTATTTTATTTTTCTGCGACATTAGAAATACATCTGATTATATATTTATATCCCAAATAAATTTTGTCTTGTCAGCACCACATCGCACTGTTACATAGTAATCCCGTTAATCTCCATCTTCGTTGTACAATACACATGATTGCAATCTTATGAACAGTAGAATTATTTTTATGCCCTTACTTTAGTAGCATTCATGTAACAAGATTAATGAAGGTGAACTGATTATCTTTGACCATTTTGTGTAAATTATGGAGCGATGTTCCTATTGATATATCTTCAATTTTAAAATATTTCTTTAGGTATTCCTTTTAATGTTATATGCTGCAGCTCTATCTACGAATTTTTTTTAAAACACATAAGAAATTTCTGTTAGTTATTTATACCGTGACAGTGAGATAATATATTTCCTCTTACACTACTTTGGTTGATTTAAAATACGTCATATTAAATTTTAGGAAGCATCACGTATAATAATTTTTGTCGGGACGTTACAGAAGGCATTCGGAACAGATTATATTAGATTTTAAGACCAATGTTTCAAAAAGAAAATGAACACAGAACACAACAATAAAGAAACACATGATTATTCTTTAACCCTAATTGAGTTTGCTATACTGAGTTAAGTAAAATGAACTGGATTTGTAGCAACTTTTAGTTTATCTAAACAGTAGTTGAATGCTCTCATTTATTCATTGACATGAAAATTAAATTTCATTGGCAGATTCTTTTAATCCCTAAGCATCAGTGTTTTCATCTTCCGTCTTGTCTAGATAATATAGATGAATGAGAACAAATTAAATAAAACTACTGAACTATTATATATATATATATAATTAATTATATATATTACGATCAATAACTCCCGAGACTAACTTAGAGATGCCTGTAGTAAACCAGTACGCAAGGTCTTTCCTAGAGTATAACCTTTGCTTGAAATGTGTCAAATTCTTTAAGTCGATCGGACCAAAGGTTTTTTGAAGTGAAGTAAAGGTTTTTCCAAGTAGTGCCACAGTTCTTTCGATGGAACAAAAACAACGAGTCGATGATTCAGAAAGCTGTTTATCATGCTACTCGCAACAAAAAGATTTCTTGCGAAAAAAAAAAAAATGGGGAAAAGATTTGGAAAAGCGTTGAACGATTGTATCATCTCTAAAAGGTGATTAACAAAAGGTGTTATGTTGATGAATAAAAATTTTGCAAAAAATGTTGTTTTCACCATAGACTCAGGAGTTATTGATCGATGATTAAAATAATAATAATTATATATATATATATGCGTGTGCTGTATTGAAAAATAGCGGATAGTATCTAAAATTAAATTTTGTAATAATATACATAAAGATCATATTAATGCGAGACGCAATAAACATAATATAACATACAGATTAATAATAATTACATAAAAGATTGACAAAGAGAGAGATATCAAACTCAGCAAGATATATTTATAAAAAAGAAATTCTTTTAAAAATAAACTAAAATGGAAATAGAGCTGTTTAACTCTTTCCTTGATAGGATAAAGGTAATTGTTCTGAAAGATGTCTTTAACGATCAGGATGAAGATGGTCTTCATAATTTGATCTACTTATGAGTTTCAGTGTCGTTTATTTTCATGGATAGATTGTATACAACAGTAAACTCAAGATATGTTCTGTTTCAAATACTTGTCTTGGCTTGAAAATTAAATAAAATTTAAACTAAATGAACAATAGAAATTAAATCTATGAACTTCTTTAGTGGATTCTATTAATATTTACTCTTTAATGTAAAATGCACCCAAATTTGACATTTCATTTCTATTCTTATAAAATTATGTATACATATGCATCATTAGAATTACTTCACGGCACCTGAATATTTACAAAAACACTCTTTACAAATTTCCTATGTTGATTCTGAAATTATTTTGTACAAGTTTAACATGAAGGTGAAAATGAAATTACTATGCTCACTATATATAATTATTATATGCTTATAGTTCAAAATTATCTGACAGTGTTTGAAGGTTCATATAATATGAGTGAATAGTTATGGCTCAAAGTGATTTGCAACGAATGAATGGTAGCTCAATTCTACATGTTTCATTGATTTTTATTCCGTTCATGACGCATAACGTCTTAAACTAAGTTCTTCTAATAGCAAAATCAATTTAAATGTAATTCATTTTCAATATAAAAATGCTAATGTGAAGTTACTAGCTTTTGGAAATACATTATTCAATCAAAGCTTCATTTTAATGATCAACAAAATTAATCTTTATTATTTCGTTACTAAATTGATAACTCAAAAAAAAATTTTTAACGTAACATTCTGTGAAAGAAAGCATAAATCAGAAATTATAAGATCGTCTCAGAGATAAAGTTAATAATGAGCACATTTTCTAATGAAAGTTAATGTTTAATAAATCTGCAATATTCTAAGCATCTAGCTAGTTACTGAAAATATTTGAAATCTTAAAATTTCTGACAGTTGTTAAAAGTAGATACAAAATATTAATGATCCCCCTCTCCAAGACTTCCAGTCTAACAACGTATGAGAAAATTTTGATACTAGTCACATTCTTTTGTGTGAAATTTTGTGAGAATTGATGATCGAGAATATTCAGATTGAAGACATGGAAAACTCTACATTTTTTTATCAATCAATCTCTGGCATTACAAATTTACAAAGAAACACATTTATTCTGAGAAATGTTTGGAATTCTTTGACATTTTTCCTTTTCCTTGTGGACACAGTATATATTTCCGTCAAGTGAGCATACTGTTTTAGTCTACACGATCAGAACGATATCGATATCTAAATATTTTGGCTAAGTATAATTTTCGAGCTTTGTCAAGATGATTTCAAAAGGTCCGTCTATGAAATGTAAATAAATAAATTCAATCTTCTAAAAGGATCACATTTTATATAACGAAAACTTTGTCCCTATTGAGAAAGGTTAGGTCTTTTAGGTAAAATGCTTCTAACCTATTGCCGTTTTCTAGTTTATTAGTGAAAAAGAAATGAAGATATTTTTTCCTTGCAGAAACATTTAGCTTCTCATTAGTATATAAAAAGTTACATTTTTCAAAATCTTTGAAATTTGAGGAGATACATTCTGCGTTTTGTAATTGCGGAGTTATGATGAATATGTAATATGTTATTTCATGATAAATGTACAAGTTTTCAAAATACATGAAGTTAATTTTGGTGGAACTAAAGTTAACCTAGTTAATTGAGAAACAAAGCACACGTTATGTTTAATTGTTTTGTTGGAGAGAATTTGTCCATTTACAGTTACAGAACGACCTTGGTCAGGAAAGTGAGTTAAGCATAATTGAGACCTCACTGAGAGCTACCTAATGCAAGTTACATAATACAAAAATTGGGCCAAAATATTACATTCTGCATGTGCATAAAAGTTCAAGCCTAATGCATATGATTACTGTTTTCCAAAACACATTCAACACACACACACACACACACACACACACACACACACACACACACACACACACACACACACACACACATATATATATATATATATATATATATACGTACATACAAGCAAGTAGTTATGTTTATGCACTTTCTCATGCAGACTCTGAAACAGTAACATACCGAATTTGAATCACAGAAAAATGTGTTTCTTTGCTTTTTATACAGTTTTTCTCGCCGAAGGTTTTCAGTTCAGATTTGTCTATCACCTGGGGCGTTTCAATTTTTCACCTGATATCACTCCCCACTTCAACGATAATTTTAAAGATGTATTGCTCGGGAATTTTATTATTCTGTGAGATCCAATCTTCGAAAACGGTATATAACCTCGTATTTTGAATTTGATATGAAATAATACGATTATGCGAGAAAAAAGGCTTAAATTTATCGAAGAACTGGATTACATTTCATATTTTATAGTTATACAGCACTGGAATGAAAGATAGCCACAAAATAAAAGAAATTTTGGACCTCTGAGTTTAATTTAAACTTTTCGTAAGCAGAACTCTTAGAAAAATGGAATCTCTAGATTCAAATCCCACTTTAAATATCCCTTCGCAAGGAAAACTTCATGGAATGCTGTCTTTTGTTAAGAAAAATTGAAATTTTTCGCTTCAACGACAACTTCATATAGCTTTAGATTACGAGACACGGTATTTCCCGCAATTGTTTCGGTTCTTTAGTTAGGGAAGAAGAGAGATGTTAGTATTTCGTTCAACAGAATTGAATAACTGTTATTTTGTACGTTACAAATGAATAACCGAATGTTAAATAAAGATTTAACGCGTATCCAACAACATTCAGCTTTCTTTTAAAAACTTTGAATACGAGGAAGTTGATGGGATTTATTTATATTTTTATAAATATTTGTATTTTTTTTTTGTCTTTAAATAAAATTTTGTTAATTATGTTACATTTTCATTAATTTTAGCGGAACCATCAAAAGTCAATACTGATGTCAGGCTCTAATTAAGAATATGTTTTAGAATTAGAGATTAATTTTGAAGCTTTTCTAATGCTTCGGGATTGGAAGCAAATGACTGTCAGTAACAAATGTTGTTTTACACCACATGTAACTGAAAGCGCCCACTGAGAAAAATTCAAAAGACTGCGGGAGCATTCAATCAAACCATTTATATAGCTCTCCTAAACATGAAAAAAGGGCTTCAAGAGAAACGGATTTAAGAAATTCTATAATTATTTTGGCTTAAAATTTTTTTAAGAGATCTAGAAACATTTTTTTGCTCATCTCTCTTTTTTATTAAATGTTTGGGTTCATAAATAACACAAAAAGCTCTCCTGCTCAGAAATTCAGTGGCTCGTATTTCTTTCTGGTAAAGCAAAGCCAAATTTAAATTTTGCACCACTAATCCTCACCCTCAAATCCAAAATGCAAACTCGTATTTCTTCATTTCAAGACAGATTTAATTAATTTTTTTATAAACTAAGATAATGAATTTTTCATTTAATATTAAGGGAAAGTGTTTTTCTGTCTTTCCCTCTGTTTATATGTGAGTGCTAAAAAAGAAATGGAGATTTTATATTTGTATTCAACTTTTTTCATCATAGATTTAATTATTCAATAAAGCCATTAGTTTTTAATTTAATTTTGAATATAGTTTTTAAAGAAAACTCAAGCTTTACAACATTTCGGAGAGTAATGATAATTTCAAGTACAAAATGCTTACACAAATCTCATATCAAAATATATAAACACTTCTTTTCTAACAAAATGTTATTTTGATTGTAAAGTATCTCTCTCTCTCTCATTCACTCACTCTCTCTCTATACATATATCTTTAGTTTTTGAAACATTCTTTCAGGTATATTGATAAATTTCTTATATTTCTAACACTTGTAAAAAATTTCTTACGTTTTAATTCTTGTTTCTATGTATGTTTCTACTAATGTATGTGTGTTCTACATGTATGTTTCTATACTAATTTTAATACAATTTTTTCAATTATTTCTGTACATTCCTAAATAACTTTTTTCATTATATATACATGTATATATATATATATATATATATATATATATATACATTTATATTGTGATCTAATTTCTTTAAATCTTAAGATTATATGCAGTCACCTGGTTTTCGAAAATGCTAATATTAGCAATTCCCATGCTTTGAACTAAAAGGAATATTCCCGAACTACAAATTAGTCTTTATGTAAAATACCTAATCATCCCTGCATTTATTACCATGGCATCTTTATATTCATGAATTTAGCTTCCCATCAGAAACAAATTAGGAAAAACTCAGTAGAGTGAGTAGACGTGTGTCGTACGTCATTATTTCTGATGTATGTGAATTCCTCTCTTGTGAACATGAATTGGTAATTCATTGATTTAAAGTTTTCTTTTTGTGCCACGGCTACTCTGACTTAAATAAAAAATGTTTTGAATGGAATATATTTCCCAAATATTGAAGAATTTTACACACACACATATATATATATATATCTGTGTGTGTATTATGGAGTAAAATAAGCATGTAGCAAATCTGTCTGTTAAAACTAGATAATGTCTTTATATTTCGATTGTGTGAAAATTAAAATCAGACTTCAAAATTGAATCAGACTTCAAAAAAATTATTTTTCCATGGAAACAATTCAACTTGTAAGAGGAATATTTAAATATAAAATTCCTGTAAATGACATGTTTTCTGAAATTAAAAAAATATATGTATATGAAGAATCCATTTTAATATCGTTCATAGAATTTTACATTTGTAAAATTTCTCTTCTTTTGGTATTTCCCTTGAAGGTTTTAGTTTAGAAGTTCAGTACATAAACAATAACTGCAAGATCAAGTTTGATAATCTTTGACTTAGCTTTAAACATATAAATTTAGACCGATTTAAATTATGAAGATGCTATGTACAGAGAATCTAACAGTCGTTTGGAAAACGTGAAGATTAAAATCACTATCTTCACAATCACTTTAGGATATGTGTATTATAGCTTAGATAGAAAACACTGAGCAGTTCTAAAATATAAATCTCATGTTTTCAAATAACTGGGGCGTGCTATTTCTTACATTTGAAGGATAAGATAGAAAGAGGAGGAAGAAATAATTTTTCAGACTTTTTTTTCAATCTTTTTTTTTAAAATTTTTTTCATCGCCAAGAGCAGTTCTTTATGCTTTTAAAGTTAGCTAATTGGAACTTGTTATTATTGACATGTATTTGCTTTCGTATATTTGGAAGAACTCCAAAATCAAATTAATTTTTTTGTTTGAAAATTACTTAACTGTTAAAATTGTATATATTAAATACTTGAAGCTATTTGGAATTTAAATCGTATAAATCGTGGAATAGTTCGAAATCCTGTTAGTTTTTTGACTATGTTTTACAGGTCTATGAATGATGTTTTATTCTATTGGAAACTTAAATTGAATAGTAATATATTGATTAAAATATAAAATTTTCGTCTGAATTGTCCATCTTTTCAATACTTTAGATGAGGTATTTAAATATAATGTATTTATTTAATTAATTAATAGTATTTTTGAAGAAAGAGGGAAATATTCTAATGAAAAATTCAAATGTAAAGTATAAAATTATGGTAAATTCTTGACTATAATACGAACACGTGAATACTACTCATGCTTGATTTAGCTCTAAATTTTTGGAAAAAATTAAAATTCGAATATAATACGCCTCCATAACTTTTCAATATTTCATATAAAAAATGTACAAGTATTTATTAGTGTAATAGAAATTTTTAATAAAAAGAAACGAAAACGTCAAGTTCGATAGAAAAAAAAGAACTTTAATTTTAACACAAAACAAACAATACTGTCAAATTATCAATCTTAATCCCTAGAACATAGTTAATATATTGTTGTTGCGTCTAAGTCATAATTATTGGTACGTCGTCGTTATTGGTGCGGACTTCGTTATCGCCATTCGCATCCTCATCTGATGACACCTGCACATCCTTCCGTAATATGATCGTCTTGAAGACATTTTTAGAAATTTAAATAAAGTAAAATAATAAACTTTAGAACTAGCAACAACCGGGAACCATTGTTTTTAAAAGGAGCTGTTGTAAAACGAATGCGTGTGCGACATGTATTGTAAGTTCCCGTTAGTGTAAAAGAACACCTGCGAGCACGCGTGTTACAACAATCTCTTTCAGCTGCTGCACGTTCTTTGTTCGAAGTGTAAAAACCTTTTTTTCATTTTGACAAGAGTATAATACGCACCCTCATTTTTAAGGACCAAAATGTGGAAAAAAAGGGCGTATTATAGTCAAGATTATACGGATCCTCTTCCTTCCTCTCACTTATTTGATACAAAAGAATGAATCAAAATTTGCCCTAAGACATGATTTTTGCAATAGATTTAAATTCTAAATTGAAGAAGGCTACATATTGCACTATTTTTCGAGGATAAAAAAAATTCCTTAAAAAGCAGCCGAGGACTTTAGTCAACTGCCTTTTGATCCATTGTTTTCAGGAATAGAGTCCTTTTAGATCCATTCTGGTTTATGCATAGATGTGGAAAGTTTTTCACAATATTCTGAAGAAAAATCTGTGGTGAAAAAGAAACCCCTTTTTTATTTTTCAAAGTTAAATCTAATCTTTAATGCACTGAAAAAGGCAAAATCTATTTTTTTTTTTTATAAAAAAGCAGTCTGTCTGTTGAAAAAAGTGCATTACGGAGAAAGGAAAGTATGCTTCGTCTCAAGGTTTAGCAAGTTCACAGTCGAAAACTTATAACAGTAAATTATTACTCTGGTTATGAATCAAGTTTTTTTTGCTGTCCTTGAAAATTTAAAAAATTGTTTTCATACATAAAGATTTTTTTATTATATAAATGTATAGCTTTTGTCGAAAGCTGCATGAGGATTAACTGTTCTTTTTAAAATATAAAGTTTATAGATGGTTTTCGACATTTACGTTAAAAAATTAAATAGTTTATATATATATATATATATATATATATATATATATAATTTACTTTTTTAATTTCTCTTTTAGATTTAGAAAAGTATGGAGCATTAATAAGCTATGCTCTCCTTCTCACTCAAAACTGTCAGAATAATTCAAGATATTTAACTATATATTATGGAACTGCTTTTCAGTAGAATGTGATACTTTCACAATGCCTTCTTTATTTACCTGTTCAAATCAATTTTTAAATTTTTTGGGTTTAGACTCAATTCGCTTTCATTTCCTCGTATATGCACAGCTATGGACAAATAGTCACGAACTTGAAAAACCTAATTAATTCTGAGGAATGCTACTATATTCAGATTATATAAGCTAAATGGGAGTGATACATCCTGTTTCGAACTTAAGAAGGTTGACCATAATTATGTTGAAATGTCATTGCATTATAATTTATGTAATGTCCTAGTAATCTATACTTGGTTAGTTACTGAACTCTGAAATAAAAAGGATTCACTAATTAGAGTAATAATTACGTGAAATTCAAAAACTTTTGAACTTTTACTCATGTAAAAATTTATACTTGTTTAATGTAGTCATCTTCACTCTTTTTTTTTTCATTCTATTAAATTCGAAATTAAATATGCATTTTCCTTTAGTGTTTTCATAATGAAACATAGTTACATAGTTCGATTACATTGTATAAAATTTTTACTTTAAATAATGAGAGACTTTATATTTAAATATATCTTCCCGTTCTGCTCTTTTTACGAGTGAAATAATTTTCTGTATTTACGAGGGCAGCTCAAAAAGTACTCGTTTCATGGAGGCGTAATAGAGATGGGGATGGAGCAAATTACTGTACCAATTTCCATTGGTCCTTTTCTTTCATTTCTTATGTCCATGAAT
The DNA here is from genome assembly GCA_019974015.1 of Nephila pilipes. Taxonomy (NCBI): domain Eukaryota; kingdom Metazoa; phylum Arthropoda; class Arachnida; order Araneae; family Nephilidae; genus Nephila; species Nephila pilipes. The sequence continues at coordinate 390,029 of BMAW01014360.1, forward strand.
ATGACACTTATCGAATCCTGAAGCATTGCTGCCGTTGCTTTTACGGCCAATTATATAGTTTACGCCTATAATGAAGTAGATTCACCGGAAGCAATCCATTGTTTTACTTGTTGTTTGGTTTCCGCTGTATTAAGATGATTTAAAGCCCAAATATGATTGCTGTTGGGTCGAATTGTCATCGAGATGTTGACAACTCAACTCAAGATGACGATGACAACTCGATGCGACAGCAGTCACATTTTGATTTGGCTGCCATATAAAAAGTAACTGTTGAATCGATGTTATACTTTTGGCATCATTTAACAGATGACAGGACACATTAGTAACACTAACTTTTCATAGCAACATTATCTATCCTAAAAATAAGTACTTTTTGAAACACCCTCGTATTAAACCGATGATGGTATAAGTTTTTAATTAAATCTGATTATAAAGGATTTTTAAACTGATGCTGTAAACATATATTATTCTTTTCTTTATTGAATAATATTTAAATATTTTTCTTTCTTTTATATTAAGTAAATAATACTAAGTGATTAACTTACTAAGCGAAATTATTTCAAGAAATATAGACCATGAAGAAAATAATTTATGTATTCAATGATGTGACAAGAAATTACTATCATTCAGTATTATATTTATATATATTAAGCTAATTCTACCTTTAAAATTAGAAGAAGTTCATTCACTATTCCATGCTTTTTAATGCAAATTACCGATTTAAAATTTATAAATGTGTATTTTTTACCTATTATTTAATTTTTCAATGCGCACTTTTAAATTTTGCAAACACTGTTGGACATGAATTTGTATCACTTGTTTTCTTATATAGAACATATGTATATAAATCTACAAAACGGAATAAAAATTAAGAATGTATAATATTTAAAATATTCACGATTATTAAAAATGAATTATATCTAAATTTTAACATTGGTTCTCATATATATCAAATTCGGTTTCTTTAATAGGCAGTTTAATTAACATGACAAAAGTTCCTTAGTCCTATTACAATTTCTGTTCATTATTTTTTGATTTTCAAGCAACACTTAAATAATATTTTATGACAAAAGATTAGAAGGCTCACAAATTTTATTCTATACTAAGTTAATAATATCTTTACATTAATGATAATGAAGAATTTGAAGTTTTAATGAAAAAATTTTGATTGCTTTATAAGCGAACTGAAGAAAAATTGATACCTATAATATATATTATTTTACTTTTTGATTCCAGACAATAAAGTTATTCTTATAGGTTTCTAATATTAAAAGAAAATATAACATTTTGTGGTATTAATTTTGCTCGATTGAAAATACTGACACTAGAGTTCTCCAATTACATCATAATGAATACCTCGTTTTATTCATATTTCAATTACAACTCTGTAAAAAACCATAAAAGGAATAATTTCAATTTTTCTTTTTTTTTTTTGCTAGTTAAAGAAAAATAAATGCTTAGAAATACACTTTTGTTATTCATGATATAGGTAAAAGATTTACTTTCAAAAGGAAAGTTGAGTGAAACCTATTTCGTTAATTGAATAGTTTTCCACGTTTCTTTTCAAAATATTCAAGATATTCTTAGTTGAATTTTGAAGAGAATTTTCAGGAATTTATAAGCTCTCTATTTCGCTTTTCACCGAGAAAAAAACTTGACTTTAGCTTCGTTTTGAGGAAATAAAAAGTTTGATCGAGGGATCTCTTTATTTTATCAATGAGTTGATTTGTCAGGTGAAAGTTTTCAGGCTTTACAGTGCCTAATCTTCAGTGGAATTAGTTTTCAGAATGAAAGAGGAGTATCTTTAAAAATATTTTTCGCTTTAGTAATAATCATAAAAATAAATTTTTTTGCATGCTAATGAAGTTTAGCAAAATTGCCTGTTACCAATTTTTTTTTTGAATTTAATACTGTTTGTTATAATGAATATATTGAAGAGAGAGAATTTTTTTTTCATCACCATATTTTGATTAACATTTTGACTTAAAATGAATAAAGTAGTCATATTTTCATTAATATCCGTAGCATTACCCGACATAATTTCTGATTGAAATAAACAAAAGAGTAGACAGTAAAATGATTTAAAACATAATTTTAAAGAATTTTTATTTAGTTCATCATTCTATTATTTTTTTGAATTTTATAATAAATAATAACGTTTAAATAAATGAAAGAATATAATATATATATATTTATGTAATAATTTAGTAAATACTTCTTGTGTTTCCCCAAATGTAGTACTGACTTTTTTATTTTTTATGAATTAAAACATTTGATCAAAAGAATTTTAAATTCAAATAATAAGAATATAGCAATATATATATTAAAAAATCTAATTAGAAGTTTTATTATATAATGAAAAGGAGTTGTGAGCTTTACAAAGCAATTAAAAGTATGGCTGATTTTTTTTGTGGCTAGAAATAAGCAACAATAAAATTCTGCAATTCTGCTCTGCTGGAATTTTCAAGAAAAACAATAATCATTAATTGAATTTATTTGTGATATATTGCTTTTTCATTACAAGCAAATAAAAAAATATGTACGTAACCTTTTTTGAAAATTATTTCTTCATATGTAATATTACAAATATTAGAAATCGCCTCTGTTTATACTTTTACAAAACAATATTATATTTGCCTTATATAACATTACTTAAAAATGCAAAGTGCTTTACATATAATTCTGATTTTCGCGTGTAAAATCCTTTCGTATATCAAACAATTACTTCATCAAAAATCATAAAAGTAGAAACCAAAAAAATGTTTTAGTGATAATTTAAACAACATAAAAATACAATTAATAATTAAGTACGTTTTTAATTTAAATAATGAGATATGATTAATATTTATTATTGTTTCATAAACTGTCTACATTTATGTTCCAGTTTTATTTAAATTAATAAATTAATTTTATTAAATTTATAATAATAATAATTAATATAAAATTTCATTTATATATTAATAATGGACAACAAATAAAAGTTTTCTAAAAGACAGATTTATAGTTAGATAATTATTTATTGACATCACACTTAGATTCAACAAAAGGGCAATTTAGTGATTCATCTCGTAATGTTGAACCTCGGTTAAGTAACGACACCTAAGCTGGCATCTCACTCTACGAATTTCCCCTTAACGTTGAATTGAGGATATAGAGCCTCAAAAGTTTGAACTAGCATCTCATCTTGCTATATGACTGATCCTTAATGGTACCAGAATTCGAATCTATGACTCTAAGGAAACATATAAGAATTCCATTACGAAATAAATATATTGTTTAAATTTAAATAATTGGTTACGTTGGAGTTCAATTATTATATTATATATCATAAGCATTTTTTTTTGATTTTATGACCAAGAAATATTGGTAAAAAACAAAAATATTCTTTAGAACTGCCTTTAAAAATACCAAAAGGAACGGAATAGTTTTCTTGGGATACAATTTTTTACATTTTTACAAAATTTTTTACTTTCACGGTTTTCTATGGAAATAGTGCTTAGCTTTTTCAGAATAGTAATCAATCTACCTTAAAGACTTTTTTACAAATCTGCTTTATTATCTTAAAAATTAGCTCCATAATAAATCATTATAGTAATTTTTAACACCATCTGATGAGAAATAACGTAAAAAATTATCTATATAAAACATTGTAAATGATTCATATTTTATCACTAAAATTAAGCAAAAATAGTACTTGTCTAAATTTCCTTTTTTGAAATTTTATTTTAATTCAAACCAATATTAAAGTTTCTTTCATTTTTTACGATTTTAAGACAGATAAGGATTATTTTTGTAATTAATGAGCACATTTAACTTTTGTTCTTAAATAGCATTTCATTTTTTCCCAATAGCATTAATTTTAAATGAAACATAAAGGAGGAAATTGTTAATCATACGAGTTTTCATTTATATACGTAAGATAATGGAAATAATCAAAATAAAAATTTGATGAATGCAATTACTTTTACCTCACTTTTGACTCATAAAAGATTAATGGTATAAACTAATTTCCTTGTACATAAATAATGGATAATAGCATCTATCATGATTTGAGAAATCATTAATTTAATTTTTTTCGAATAATCAATTGAATAAACTCTCAGAATTCTAGAGGCAGTTAACATTAATATCCTTGCTCATTAACTTATAAGCGATTGTTTTTGCTATTTCTCTGACGAAAAAAATATGCCATTCATTCTAATTAGAGAAAACTGTTTTTTTCTCTATTATCTTCGGATACAATCATTTTAAATGTAACTTTTAAAACACCATGTCTTGATTCAAAATTTGAAATAAATATTTGTATTGAGCTTTAATCGCTTTTTCTATTTTAACCTAACCTTTAAAAATAAAATAATGTGTTTTACTTCTTTAAATAAAGTTCTTTTTTATACAAATGATAATTATTGTTACAATAAATATACATTACATAACAAGGAAAAGGAAACAGTGCTATAAGACGTTTTAAGAACATTTTTCATTTTAATACTTTTAGAAAGAACAAAGAACATTTATTTATTTTAAATAACTGGTGTTTAGTTTAATCAACTAATAATTTAATTAATGAAAAATCTTTTATTATTAATACTTTGAATTTTTAATGTTATAATTGAAATCTTAAAGTCAAGGGGAAATACTACACACGCAAAAAGAGTTACATAGAAATTCTATGAAATAAGACAGAATTATCGATTTTATTAGAGTTTTAGTAAACTGTATATACTTTCAAGTAATTTGTTATACTTCACAAATACTTTTTATAGAATCAAATAATAATTTTACATGTGATTTTTTTAAAGATATAACCCTCTTAAAATAAAAATAATCCAGAAAGGTTGCAATTTATACTTACATATTAAATATTTTTGAGGGAAATATTATGAACATTTTAGTATATAATATATTTTTTCATATTGATCCTGTTGAACTTAACACTTTAAGTACAAATATCAACATGAATCATTTGATAATTTGTAATTTGAATAGAATTAAAACAGATTTCTCTTTTTTACCTTTTCATACGTATTATAATAATTTAAAATACTTATTTCTTATGTATGGAAAACTATTTCTGAAGATAATTCATGTTTTGTGGTAAAACGTTTGTGAATTCATTGAAAATTAGCAAGAAATGAACGATTTCTTTCTGATAGGTACCTAATTCCTTAAAGGAAAATTCAATCCATTATTTTATCATAGATATTCTGGAGAAATAACATATTAATTCCTTGATGAGATAAATCTAATAAATGTGCATGAAATTCTAATGTGCTAATGTAACAACTTCTATAGATATACTGTTGTTAAATCATTACAGATGTTGCATTTTCCCATTGTATCTCATGCATATTATTGAAAATCGAAATAACGGAAACTGATTTTACACTTCCGTTGCATATTTATAACATACGCGAGTAATGTGAATAAAATTTTAATTTTGTAACTATGCTTCTTTTAATTTCTACTCACATCAATTTTACTCAGTAGTTTTACAAATGCTCCGAACAATGTTTGCTTCGAATGATTTCCAATTAAAATAAATCAAATAAACTTGAGTTTATTTTATATATTTAATTATTGATAAAGCAATAGTAGAGTTTGTTTTTTAAATTTATGGATATCAAGCTCAAAATACATATTGATATCAACATGTATTCTGAGCTTGGAGTTATTACTAAGGTAAGACTATAGCTAGAGCTAGTGATTTAAGAAATAAACAATAATAATAACTAACTTTTTAGATTTTTGTAAGGGTTTTGCTTAAAAACTGTATAAATAACTCTTTTAAGGATTATCACAAACATGCATAAAATGTTTTTTAGTAAAAATGTTTAAAAAATGAAATTTTCAAAATATTCCTACATTAAAATGAATGAACTTATAATAAACATTTTTATATTCATGTAGAAGATATCTTCCATTAAATGAGATAATTAGGTATTTAAAATTATTCAAATTATTTACAAAGCAACCGTAGGTTGAAATGATATCATCTGGTGTTTAATGAATTATTATTGATGTAGATTTTTAAACTGCTTAAAGTTACTCATAATGTTGAAGTCTTAAAACTCCATTTTCAGACCCTCCGAAGCAATATTAAACTAATAATAGTAAATTTTGTAAGATTTCAGAAGCTTTTGTTAGAGTTAATGGTTGTCAAAGACTGAATTTATTTCACAAAAATAGTCACCGAAAAATCATGCTTATCGTTTTTGAGAATACGAATCATCTAAAACATTGTTCAAGTAATTCAGTTTCTACTAATCATCGTGTCAAAATCACAGCAATTTTTACGAAGTTAAGACTTCAAAAAGGTTAGCTAAACCATTGAATAAATTCTAATATTTCGGTCCAAATTCTACTTTTAAACAAACGTTACGTTTTTTCTAATTTTAAAACATTAGACTTTTTAACTTTACCGAGTACGAGCACCACTTTAACGCGTTTTCTACTCTACATTCCTCACTATATAATTGTAATTATTCATCATGATATCTCTTATGATGACAAGCAGAAATAGTTTCAGAACATCTTTAGAATACTTCTTTAAATTAGATTTTATTCTGAAGGGTTTTTCCCGAGATGAGAAATTAATGGTGGAATATAATCTTACTATTATTTTTGCTTATTTAAAAGAATTAATAGTATTTATTAAAAGACAGTCTTAAAATTAGTTGTAAAAATTATTTCACTAAGAATTTTGACACTTTTTATTGATCAAAATTATTTCTAGGTAATTATTATATAGTGGTTATTATTCCAAACATTTTAATATAATGAAAACAAAAGGGATTTCCGTTACTTAAACTTTGAAAGAAAATATCTGGTTTAAACTTGCAAACGAATTAGCATATCAGGATATCTTTCTAGTTTAAAAGTAATAAGCATTTGAACAAATTTTACTTTTAGCTAATGGATGTGTCGTTAGCTTGTTATAACTTGTTTTATTCATTTTGAGAGAGAGAAATTAAGGAAAAAACCATCCAGCTTGTCAGACAAAATTTTATATGATAATGATCTATCATGTAACTTTCTATATAAATTTTCGTCTTTCAGTACTTTTTTTTTATTAGTATGTATATGAGTGAAATACAAGAACTGAAGTAAATTATTGCCTACTAGCAAAATTTTAGTGCCTTAAAATCGCTCTGTCAATTATATCTAAATTTTAATCATATTAATTAATTGATTTTTTACGTATAAATTATATTTCAATAAGAAAAGTAAGAGTTAGTTTCTTGAAATGGCACAAACATATTTTACATATATATTTTTAAAAAGTTTCTAAATGAAGTTTAAATGAATTTATTTAACATTGTTTTTCAAACTTGCTCCAATTTAACAAACATTTTCAAACCTGTTATTATCTAAAATTACCTAGATTGCCTAATTTGATAACATGGTGAGAGTTTTTATAATTTGAAAAATAGAAATACACATTCTTCATTTAAAAGTTTAGTTTACATAATTTAATATGATAATATTTTAATTTAGATGCATAATTTCTCATTAATTCTCAAAAAATAAGAGCAATATTTGTTTATTAATAGTTGCACTTGCGAAAATCTGATTTTTAGAAATATATTTGATTCCAAAAATTTTGAGGATCTTATAAATTTTTGAGCTTTTTGAAAATGCAAAAAACATTTACTAAAAGAGTTTTACATATGTTAATATGAAAAACAAAGAAAAAGAAAACGTCTTCCTAATTCGTGTAATCTTTCTCAATAAAGGAAACAGATGTTATTATGGAATAAAAACATGCGCTTGGAAGAGAAAAATTCTGTAACGATGAAACTCATTGGATTTCTTTCAACAAAAACTTCTTGAAGATCGCTTTTGAAATTGAGGCGTTTGTTGTGAAATACTCTACAGAACATTAAGGCTTCTAAAAAGTTTCAGAAAAAATTTAACTCTTTTAGTAGGAAACTTTACGCTTTTGCACCACATTACTTAGAGTTCAAAGCATTAAGTGAGAAATGTGTTTCGAAAGACGAGTAAATGTAGCAGTAATTACTCTTTCAAAATTCTGGATTAAATGATAATTATGAATGAAGATAACAATGGTTTTTGATGTAATATATGGTAGCTTAACGTCGTTTTTAATGTTAACTAATTTGCTTGTAAATTTTAATGAAATACGTAACTAACACCTAAAGGAGCTAAAAGCTTTTATATGCCATTTAAAGATAATATTTCGCTTTTTTATAATATTAATAATACGACGTGGAAAATATAAAAATTATGCTATTTAGAAAGCTTTTAATTCCAAGTATAATGATTTAGCTGCATTTAATATGTTATGGATAACTAAAACTTTTTTTGGTGTTATTTCTAAATTACATCAATGGTTTATTCAGTGTTATATATCCAGATGCAAGTCACTTCCTATTTTAACATATTTAATTCTTCATTTTTAATTACTTGATGAAACTATGATAAAGTGTTAATTAAGGTATCCGACTAAGTTCGAAGCAACATTTTTTAAAAAATGTAATTGAATAAATTTTCACCACATATTTATAAAAATTATGACTCAAAATAATGAAGAAAGGCCAAAAATACTACATTTATTCAACAAAATTTAATAAATTAAGGAATTTAAGCAGAAATTTAGTGAAATTTGACCCAAACTCCAAAAGCTCCGTAGAAAATTCTACTTAATTAATTTAAATATAATTTTTGTGATACACATCTATGACACAGGTTAACACAATGAACTAAAATCTAAGAATTTATTTAAATCTGGAAAAGTTATAGCTTATCGTGATAATTTCAGTTAATTTTTTAAAAAAATTACCAATACCTTCGAACAAAAACACCTTTAAATTAAAACGCATCAGTTCTAAAACCAAATCCTTAGTATGCAGGATTATATTAATAATTAAAAATATTAAGAATAATATACAGTTTAAATTTTACTTAGATATCTCAATTACAATTTGTAAAATCATGTTTTGAATAAGGAACATTTTTAAAAAATTCTGTTTTCCAGGAAAAGCAATTAAAGTTTACTTTTGTATTTTATTAAAAAATTAAAAAAGCACAAACATTTAAAATCCACCACATTTATAAGTCACACCATCTTTTTTCTCATGTGAAACACTTTTGTTCTTTCTTGATGCCCGATTTTTTTTGGCCTGTTTAGTTTCAGAATGACGTTTTGAATTATCGATGCGATTTTCATCTATACTATAGCATTGTTTCAGTGTGTAATGACCTGGAATTATTTCTAATTCCTCTAAAACTTTTATTAATCCATAAAATCCATCATTAAATTGGATAATGGCTAAGTAACTATGATCCTAGTTGTAAAGTTTGTGTTTCAACGAAAACATTTTTCGGTATTACTGACCATAAGACATTATTGAAACTTTCATTGGCATTTTGAGTAAGGCCACGAAGACATTTAATGAGCAATTTTTGGTTGCCTAACTTCATGTATACAGGCTTAATTATATTTATTATATTTGGATGTAGACCCATACTGGTATCCTTGTAAGGTTTTCCCGAAGCAATTTCTCGTTGATATTTACACCAACTGTCCACACCTTTAGGATATTGCCCATGCATTGGTTTCCCCTTACTTGAACAGCAGTGGGCAAATGCAGCAATTGTGGCACTTTGCATATATGATAAACTTCCTACATTGGACTAAATAGCTATTCCATAATAGTTTTGTAGTTTGTTGATAAAATTATCTGTTATTTTTTCTTTGCCACCAAGTTCTTTTCTGTTAGCTTTTAATTTGCGAAGGTGGGCTTCAACTCTTTTCTGAATATGCCCGATGCACTCGAGCTTTCTCACAGTTTCCTTGTCGTAAATGTCATGAACTGCATTAAATCCCTTCGAATCACCGCCACCATAATAATCCGAGTATCGAAGAGAACGTAAACTTTCAGAATGTTCAAATATACGATAAACCCCGACAACTTCCATGTTACTTGATGATCCACTGTGATTTGCACAAGAATGATGGAGTTTATGCTGAGCCAAGACTGAGATATTTTTGTACTTATAACAATTTCTGCAGAACTGTAATATGATTTCAAAATCAAGAATTTTCCAGTTAAAACTGAAATTGCACTCACAACACCATAAAATGATGAATAGCCTTATCGTTGCCATGGTCCATCGAGAGACACTCCACATTCCGGAAATTTGTTGATTTTTGTGTTATAATAACAGCTTCTGCCGCCACGTTCATTGAACATTTAGCGACAGATGCAGCATGAAGAATTTTTTTTTCTTGTCTAAATGACATGCTAGACATAAAAGGCGTATTTAAAGTTGCAGCAATTTTTTTCGCAGCTGTATACCCTTTTCCAATAAGTCGAAGCGCATACACAAATCTAGTATTTACTTCATTGTTTAATTTGTTCTTTTTAGATGTGCAATATCCAAAAGAAAAAGGACAATTTTCACAGTATAAAGTCAGATTTGAAGAGAGACCAAATTTGGAATCTTCAACCAACTTCAATTTATTTTGGAGACATGATGGGCACAATAAAACAGTAAAAGCACTTTTTAGTATGTCTAAAGCTATTATACGATAGTCATACAATGTTTTTTCCTTCATTTGGTCATCATCAATCAAACGTCGATCAAGTTTTTTAGCACTTGTAGTAACGGCAACATTTACATCAGAGTCAACGTTCTCATTTAGTGTATCGATTACCGTGGAATTTACGCTTCTTATTACGACTACAACTTGATCCTCCCACTTTAAAATTCTAAAAGAATACTTTGTCTAGTAATATTTCAGAAATAAAACAATAATTAATGAATGAAAAAATATTTACAGTGTAATTTAAATAGCCTATAAGAGCAATTTTGATTTCCAAATGCGAGATGTAAACAATATGAGATGTTTGCCTATTGCCATTCTCTTTCACAGAAATTAATGAAAAATATTCTGAAACTTTGTGGCTTGCTTATAGAACATTTCATTAAAAATATAACTGTAAAAATTTCATATTATTTTGCATAAATTACTGTGAAATTATGAAGAATGATCAACTTCCGGTCATTTAAATGGTCTTAAAGTAGTTCTTCCGGTTTGGATGACAGCTATGATGTATTTTTTAAATCGTTATAATTTCATTTCTACTTATCCTATTCTCAAAACAAAAACAGTTTTACAAAGCTAATGAGTTGAGTTTTAAAATGATGAAATTAAAAAAAAAATTGTAAATTTTGGCCAAAAAACATATTTTAAACGTCACCTTAACAAAATTATTATTGAAAAAGTAATTTTAAATGAATTATCATTTCTTTTAGTGATCTTTAAAAAGATATAATAGTATATTTCTTATTGACACCATTGATAAAGTTTTTTTCTGGTAATTTTAATTAACTGATTATCTTATTCAACATAAAGAGTTATTATGTTTGTAACAATTGCTTAAAATATATTAAATATGTAAATCAATTTGTAATTTTTTGTTAAAAAGTTATAAAAAGTTTTGAAAAAGTAAATAAGATGTTTCAGTATAAATAGTGTTATAAAAACTTTTAAAGATACGATTTTATTTATCTTCCATTGCTACTAGTCATAAACATTGAAAAGATACGCATTTTATTTTGCTGAAAACAAATTGAAGTTTCAGTACCGAAAAATATTAATAAAGATATTAACAAATGCATTCATATAAAAATAGATTTATTTCTCTACAATCTAGAGCTTTTATTCTTATATCTATCGCTATATTATTATTATAAAATAGTTATTCACGTAAAACAATATGCAATTAGCTACCAAAATATTTTACCCTAATTTTTCAACTCACCACATTCATTATGCGCTTGTTATTTCATACGCTTCTGTAATAACTATATTTCTTTTGAAAAGTCCTTCAATTAGATTTTGAAATATTGCTAGTAGAATTGTATCCCATTCTGTCACAAACATTCTGTGGTGAAATGGGTCACTGATGATTAGTAATCTGATCTAGCTAGCAATCAGCGTTCCATTTCGTTCCTAACTTTTTCCATCATGTTGAATTCAAGCAGCCTAATGGATAGGTTCTACTTTAACGAATGATAGAAAAGTAGCTTCAATCTGTTGCGGTAACTAAAATCTTTAGATAATGGCAAAAATGTGATAAAATACTGACAAAAATTTATTTAACTTGATAATTTTACTTGCCATGATTAGTGCCTTATTGAGTAAACTAGAGTCTAACCCCATAAATACTTAAACAACATTTTTATATATTTTATAACATTTCAAATTCCTCTCAGGAACTGTTATGACCTCATATATGCTCTATCTATAAAATAACTTCGCAAACTGTGCTCAATTTATATGGATAATTCAAATATTTATTTATTTATGGTCCTATGTTAAGCATATGAAAAGTAAGAGAGATAGTTTAGATGTATTTTTTTAAATAATTTTTGTCGTTCCTAAGTTTGTATTCTACCAGACAATCACATTTGATGGAATAAAAACTGAATAGACCGTTTTATTTATTCACATATTTTTAAGACTCTCTTCCTGAGAAGTAAAAAATAAAAGCCAGCTTCATACAGTTTGCAAAATTATAACATATTTGATAAGAACATATTAGTTGAAGTTAAATTAATTTTAGAAACTAAAAATTACCCCAAGCCCAAACTCAGCCCATTCCTAGTTAATGGAGCGTTAGTTAATTGTTAATATTTTCATTATAGGAACAAAAGCATGGTTATCAATATCAATCACTCCTATCTGCAACCACACGCCTAGGATACAAATTAAAAAATAAACTTCTTAACTCTAAATTCTGAGATTACCGTATATATTAAAACAAAAAAAAATCACTTCCGTTCTTAGGATATATGAGCAAATAATAACATGGACTCACTAGAAGTAAAATAAATTGAACATAATAAATACAATCACATATTAAATGAATCAATCGATTCTTTAGTCGACAAGTTGTAGCAGATTATTTAATAATATCTTTATAACAACTATTACATGGGATGTTTATTGTATTTTCAATGGGAGAAGCATGATAGTACGTTTATATAATTGAGTTTATATGAAAGAGAAGAATAAGTAAATTTAAGTAATTGCAATGTTAAAAACACTTAACTCATCTTCGGAATAATTTTCCCGATAGATATATGATGTCCCAATATATTTATGAGCTCATGTGGTTGTAATAAGTGCATATGCTTAACATACTGTGCCCATAAAATTAAACAAATTCTATAATTATATAACTTTTCTCAAACACGTAAAGCTAAAACTCCAATAGGAGCTAAAGTATAAGTTACAAAATATATGCAATATGTAATGTACAGAAAAAAATGAGAAAATTGGGAAAAAATGAGTAAAAAAAGAGCTTCTCTCTCTCTCTCTCTCTTTTTTTTTTTTTTTTTTTTTTTAATCTCAAGCAAAGTTAGAACATGATATTAGTGCTGTAGAATTTTTCTAAATGAAAATTTGTTTTAAGTTTTTGAATGTAAGGTAAATACAGCCTTATGAGATTGTGAAATTTAGTAATTTACATCTGTGTGAGAATGGATTTGATGCTCCAGATTAGAGCATTTGAATTTAAATAATGACTTAAATCTCTTAAATAATTTGATCATTAATAAAAATATATATACAAATTGTTTCAAGAAAATATTAATTAAATCCTTATAACTATTTATAGGAATTGTTGAAGAATTTCCACTACTTTCAAAGGAAATATCGTATGGAATTGAAATTGCAATGGAAGTCTGCAATATATCAAATATTCTGTTTTTTCGGAGATTTAACTATAACAAACAGTTTATTGTTTCCACGTTTTGAAGTAATTTCTTTTTGCACATAAATGACAGCTGATACGTATTAGAACAAATATAAACTGTTCCATTTATTTTGTCTGAGAGAAAAGTAAGTAGACATTTGGTACAGACCATAGTGAAAGAGAAATAGGAATGTGTTAAGTTTTTGATAGATACGATGAGCTAGAAAAAACTTATGTCAATAACAGACTTCATGCAACATTTTCATCCAGATGTCCATTTCGTTACCTGAGACAGTAAAAAGTGTCATTCAGGAAAATATTTGCTGCAAAAATCAATAAGACATCATAAAAGTCGAAGCTATCTCACTTTACTTTTTTTTTTTAAAAAAAAAAAAAAGAAAAAAGAAAGTACACAAGTAAATATGCTCAGAACCTAAAGAATTTTATTTCAAAGGAAACACATTTTCTGCAACTAAGGATTGTAATCATCTTTTCGCAGCTGTGTTGTCAAATAGTCAATTATGATATAAGCATATAGAATGTGTAATTAATGAGATCAGAAGAACCAAACAGTAAGTTGCTCTCCTTTTTATGATGAAGATCTCACAAATATACTAAAATATTCTTTAAGATATCTGAAAATTCATTTTTAGATATCTCCAGCACTGATTTAACTACGTTATTCAGAAATGATAAGAAATAAGGAAAGGTAATGATAATTTGAAGTAAATCATGAAAAATTCAGATTCTCTTAGTAAGATAAATAAGAAGTATCTTAGTAACATAATAACTTAAATTGAAAAGAAAATATCATTATGATGTAGGGAGCTTATGGATTGGTTACAGGTCTATGATGAAATCCCTGAACTGTTTTTAAATAGATAAAATACGACTGTAAACAGTAGCCTTTAACCATACTTTGAACACAAACTTATAATCTCCTTCTCTAACGTATTTACGAATCTTATTGACCTACGTTAGATTTATTGTAACAAAAGGGTTAAAAGTTGAATTACATTCAAGTTTCACTGATTAGACTTAAAACTTTTCACTTGCTTCCAAATATCCATTAAGTGTAGCAACTGTAAAGACTTTACCATTTCTTACTATTTTCAATTGTTATTATCAAGAGTTTATAAAAGAGTTAAAATAATGTTTCACTGCTTCTACGGTTTAAAGTTTATACTTAACATATATAGAATTTAATTTTTTAGTTTTACGAAACCATAAATGAATATTTTTTCTAAGATTATACACAGATCTAATCTGTGTGGAATTTAGAAAAATACTACATGTTACATGGTAATGTTAGAAAAAAAAAACATTTCTAATAAGAGATAAAGACTTCGTTAAAAGTGTTTTATTTAAATCAAAGCAGCAATAAGTATTTGAGTAAAACTGCATTGGAATAAATGCTGTTTAAATTCATTTAATTTCAAACTGTCTTTCAATATTGCTAAAATTATTTGGTTGAAGGATTTTTTTTTAAAAAAAGATTTATTTATACAAGGATGATTTTGAAAATCCTTACTCACCCTGTCTACTTTTATATTAAGTTTTCCAAGTTCCGAAAAGCGGGATGATCTTTAAAGAAAAGATGAAGGGCTGTAAATTCAAAATGGTACTAACATCTCAAAAAGATATAATAGGAATTTATTCGAAAAAGAATACTCAATAAATGAAACAATACAAAACACAGCCTTCTTATCTATTTTTAAAATGTAATTAAATATGATATGGGCTACTTATATCATTTTAATAAAGTTTTCAATTAAATGATTCAAATTTTTTTTTTCTCGAGATACCTTAGATTAATAAAAAATTAAGTATAAATTAAATACATTTCAGCTTCACATATTTTATTTTTATAAAAATGAAATCAAAAATAGATGAAGAAAATAGTTAAATTTACGAAAATAATTGAAATTTCCATACATTTATATTTTACAACTCTTGCATAATTACTGTTTAAATAGGTATAAATGTATAAAAATGCTAACAGCATAATGTTTTTATTGAAAAGAATACGACTGATAGTCGAAGCAGGTTCCGAATAGAATTTTTATTCGTTTTGTTATTCTGACTTTTAAAACATTCTTTTATTACAGCGTTTTATATAATAATCTACTATATTTTTGTTTTTCATTTTGTCCTTTTTTGATTTTGTCTTTAAAAAAATAAAGTAACTTTAATTTTTTAAAGCGTGTTACATTTTTATGTAGCATAGATAAAATTACTCTACATTAACTATCATTACTATTGTAGATAAGGATTTACGTAATAATGTTCAAGCAATTATAAATTATTCTTCGTTTTAATTCAAAGACTTTGACAAAACCTGCAAGTGTAACACTTTGATATGGTTTTTGCATCGTAAAAATTGCTTTCATTGATTTAATAAACGACTTCTCTGTAAAAAAAAAGAATAGTACACTATTAGAAAAAAAAAGTTTTCTTTATAATTATTGAAATTTTTAGTTCTTCCAAATTCTACTATATTACTTTGCTCTTGAGTTACTTTGCTCTTGAGAGTCTTACAAAAAGAATTTTAGTGTTAGTTTCTTCAAAAAATTGTATGCCATCATAAGGCTACACTTAAAGTTTCTATAAAAATGCTTTACCTTTCAAGAATGCAAAATTTTACTGTTAAATTGATTCCGAATCACCAATTATACGTTAGAAATCAGAGAACCTAAATGATAAGCAATGTTATTTTATTTAAATTCTAGCTACGGAAGTCGAGACTGTGAAAGTGAGTTCAGAAAATCCTAATGAAGTTAATTTCTAACAACCTTAATTGCCTTTGCCTTTACCTAACTTCACGCAACCACCCATGGATTCACTCTAGGTCGTTCACGCTGTGTTTACTCTTCCTACAGAGGCCAGGCTGCAATTCATTCAAAAATTTTAATCTGTCCCACAAAGTTAGAAAGCCCTTCAATCAATTGCATTTAAACAAGCCGCTTCTAACGCAGCTTTTCAGCTGTCCTTGCTAGTACCTGATTTATGAAACCAACCACTGAGCTTGAAAAGTCACTCGTTTCTATATGAATTATGTCAGAAACTCGCCATGTTCTGCCCTCTATGTAAATAAAGTGTTGAATTCATAATACAGTAACGAGTTCCTAGCTACTCGTTCGTTAAGATTTCTAATAATTTATTTAGGTCAAAGCAGTTTAAACTTACTCGAGTAAGAGAGGAATCGCGAGTATTTCTGGCGGGTTGCTTGTGGCCAGTAAACTGTGAAATAACTAGCGCACTATGTAATTTATTTCAAGTGTACAAGGATTGTTCAATACATTTGTCTCTCCACTGCGTTTCAAAGGAAACTTTTCAAAAGAAGTGACAGCATTATTTGTTTCCTATTACTTGCTGTGTGTGTTTCTTTTTCTATTTCTTTTAACAAATAATTTCATTAAAGAACAGAGAAAATATTCACTATCGAAGACTATAAAATTATTTCATTCTTGTTAAATTACCTTTGATTTTAAATATTCAATCCAAATTTAGAGGTATTGGGGATTTTTTAAACAATTCTTATGTTTAAAAAAAATTGTCTTTCAAAAACGTAAACTGAAAGTAAAATTGAAATAATTCAAATAAAGATTCTGCTCTGTAAAATTAACCATAAGACATTTATTTATTTTAAAATTTTCGCCTGCGTTCATAAATTATGTTAAATATATATTAGTTATTAATTTTCAAAAAATGATAAAGAATGCTTCAATTTTAATCGAAATGTGGTATTATGCCAAACATGTAATTCTTAGATGAAATATTATATTTCATGGAATATATTTTTTAAAAAAAATCTAATTTAAATTTATTAAGAATTCGTTTATAAGTTAATCAGATTTATAGAAAAATAATCTAACATGTCTAAATGTACTAGTAATATTTAACAAAATTTTAGCAATATTATAATTATATGAATATACGTAATTTCTAAACGTGAGTTTTAAGAATTGTAATTTACTTTTGATTAAATATTTTAATTTTTAAAAAAATTTCTGCCTTACTTCACCATACTTAAGTTGAAATAAAAATAATTAGATTCCTTAATTGTGCAATCAAAAACATTTATTTTAAAGGTAGGTAGGTGCATGAAGAATAGAATATGTTAAAGTGAAATGTATAATTTTTTGGAAAATTAAGCGTATCATATTTCCTAACTTGATGTATATAACTTAGTTTCGACCGAATCAAAGTGGCTGCAGTTGTCTAGAAGTTATGGTTGCGAACCCTCAGCTGGTTTAGTTTCCTTTGAATAGTGGGTTTGAGTCCTGAAGTCACTAAAGACCTGTCATGTGTGGCGGGACTGAAGCATGTTATGTCGTGGCTGTAAGCTATCTCTTGATGTGGTGTGGAATTTTAGAGAGGGTACTAACTCAGGTGTCGTCCTCATTACTTGACTGAAGTACAGAATTACGAGGTCCGTTATCAATACTCATCGTGTTTCCTCTAAGTCCGACGTTTATAAACAATCAATAATTAAACTGAATAAAAATCTAAAATTGGATAGGAAAGCAACTGTTTTCACAAATTGATGAACATTGTTCTAGATATCTAGTTAGTGAATAACTAGATCTATATGTTAGAAGGACTGTTTATTTTCAAAGCGGTGTAAGTCCATTTTTAATTAAAAGTATGAGATATCACAAAATTTATGATCAATTCAATATAAACTTTGCATTTATAGTTAGTTAATAATTAAATATCTCAAAAATAGCAATGTTTTGCTCATTTTGAAATTGGCCAGTAAAAGAGATTGCGTAAAGATTCCTAATGAAAGAGGTGTCCAATATCCATAGACAAAGGTGGTGTGATCAAAGTCATGTCATGATCAAAGCCATGCCACTGCATATTGTGATATGTGTGCTGGGCAGAATCGAAAACTACAAATTTTATTCATGTGATCGAGAGTTGTCCAGCCCAGGAAAATAACGTGAAAGTAATTTTTTCTCTTCGGGCTATCCTATCTTCCAAACGATGAAGATTTTGGTATTACGAAACAGAATTTCTTGTACACACCACATGATTATTATGATGTTTTAAAATAATGACAAAAAATTAGTAAATTTATTTGACACAAAATGAAACAAGATATTTCCTTACAACAAAAAATCTTCAGAATGCTTTTCAAAAATGGGCAAGAAAAAATACTAATGGCGAAAAGATAAACTAATAGGAAAATATGTTCGATGAAGTTTTGCTAAGGCGTGCAGCATATTATTTTGAAAAACATTGATGGATGACACAGAATATAATACGTTAGATTTATCACCAACATATTAGAAAAAACTACCAAAATTTGAAAAATTGACCTAGTGCTTTTGTATAATAATATCAGACCTATTAAGTATGAAAAATATAGAAATTTGGAACATTTATTACCTGATATACCTCCTGTGCATCAAGGATATTTAAGAGCACCTCCCCTCATAAAGAGCATATATAAATAATAGCAATATCTTATGTTAAATCAAACAATACATAAATGTATAATTAATGTTTAAAATAAAAATACTACATCTGTTTTATTTTTTGTTATTAATTGCAATAAAAATTGAATTAATACAAAATATATTTTAAGTGATATTTAATTTTTCATTACTGATATTAATAATTTTAACGATTGACTAATTATATGAAAACTGTGTAAGTCCATTTGCAAGACTTGAATATATATTATTCTATTTAAATTCGTCTAAAAGAAATTTATATAATATTATAAATTAATAAATTAGAAGAAGCATTATCATACTTGACAAAACAACTAATTTATATTTTTAGATTGACTAATATACTCTAACGTTTGATTTCCTCAAAACAACAAAAAGTACACTAACACCACTTTTAAAGTAAATGGTATATATTGTTATGAAAATGAGTTGATGCTTCCCTGCAACACTTCTCTTATAAAGGAAAAGACAGATTTACAGAGATGTTACCGGTTAGCAAACGAGAGTTTAAGCAATAACACTTTCACCTTGCCGACAGATTTGGTGACTTGGTGAGGAAATTGATGACTTTGGCAACAAATGAGAAGTACTCGAAGGTGTTGGAATCTAAGCGAAAAATTTAACGGGAAGGAAGTTGCGGACTTTTCATGAATTTTCTCATGTAACTTCACATGTGACCGGGAAAGGTATAAATATGCAAGAGCTACAGTCAAGATAGGAATCAGTCCCTGTACGGAATCAGTTTGTCTGGAGAGTCTGCTTTGTAGACCGACAGGGGAATCTTGACCTAGTGAATCAGCTGGAGATTCAGTCTGAATCCAGTGGAAAACTTGGAGTCTGTCTTTAGAGTCTCTGTTACGGAGATCGATTGGAGGATCGAATGAAAGCTGTAGGCACTTGAAGTTGAATGTGCCGGGTGAATTTGAGAAGAAGCAGTGTGCATAATGAGGAGTGGCTGTCCATAATGAGGAGTCCATAATGTAAACTGAACGCTTCTGAAATAACTGTGATTGTACTTAATATGTGTTTTGTTCCTGTTTCTGAATCACTAAATTGTGCAAGTGCTGAATATCTGTTATTGTCCAAATTTGCTACCTGTGTGTCATCCTGAAACTAACGAATAAGCGTCATTTGATGTTGTCCTCCAAGTTGGACTTGATTTTCACTCCCACACGAACAATATAATGATCATTACATACTATTGCGTTTGAAAAGAAAAGAAAATGGTTCCATTTCTTATTTATAGCAGAAACGTTTCTGTTAAAAGTATTTTATAATTATTAGAATTATCGTTAGCCAGTGTCTAGTTTTTCGAAATAAATTACATATTTTCAAAAAAATTTATCAAAGTTTTATTTGTAGGATCTGTTTGATTAAATATATATTTTAATTGGTGATATTTTTAATAACAAAGACAAAGAGGTTAAAAATTATGTTTTCAGGAAATAAATGCAATAGTATAATTTTATTTATACGTTACTTATAATAAGATACAAAAGTACACACACACACACACACACACACTAACACACACACACACACACACACACACACACACACATATATATATATATATGTGTGTGTGTGTGAAGAGTAGACATCACAAGAGTTCTGTGTAATACATATGTTTACTGATCTCTCTTTTTGTGTTACATAAGAGTATTCGATATATATATGTATGTATATCCAATACTCTTATGTAACACACATATATTTATCTCCTTCAATTCAGTTATTCATAATATCATTTCATAATTTTATAATGAGTACAATGTATGGAATACAAAAAAGCTTTTAATCTTTAACTCATTACTTTTTCATTCAGTATTTAGAAAGATAAAAATAGAAAATGCATCCATTCTTTTTTTCAGCATAATTCCATGGGGGGAAGTAATGTTTGTTTGAATCACATTAGGGTAAATGTTTTCTTCCTCATTCAAATTCTTAATGTTTCCTGAAACATTAATTTAAACTTATTTTATGATGACATATAAAATATTTATCTTCCCATTAGAGTAATATCTTGCAAACATGTGTGGTAATTTTAGAGTTAATTGAAGGAAGGTAAAGGAATGTTACTGTTCTTTATGTAGCAAAAGAAAATATTATTTGTTTCATATACATGAAGTATAGTCTATGTAACCACATGACTTTATATTATTTGTTCACAAATAAAAACTTTTATGTTATTTTGCTTTTTATACATTTATGTGCATATCAATTTTTTAGTTTTGTTTACGTTAGTTTTTCGCTTTATTTATATTGTACCATTAACATTACATCATATTTATAGAGCTGTATATAATGGTAATTCGTAAATATATATTTCAATTTTAAGTATTAATGAATTTCCTTGAAAAACATTCAAGCAGTATATTCAAGATTTGAATAACTAAATTGGAAAAAGTGCTTTCAGTAGCAATTTAATATTTTTATATGTTTTTTTAAAGAAGAATTGAAACAAATGGTCTTTTGAAACCGTTTTCTTTTTTCAATAATAGAATAAATTTTCTCCAAAACTCCAAGTTATAAAGGCAGTAATCAAAGATTAATTTCTTTGTACCCATTGCATCAACGTTTTTCTCGGTATTAACAATACATATTTAGGTAGAATGTATAAAAACACTGTTTTCAGAATAAGTACAGACAGTTTGTGGAAAATACATTTAAGTGATTCGAAGCCTTCTAAATTAAATGAAGAGAAATTTATGAAATGAAGAGCATGGTGACAAAATTTACACCGACATACTTGATTAAAATATTAAAAATGAACGGCTTCTATAGATGACATTTATCAGCATTAAAATAAGTTATTCTCAAGTAATGATGTAGAAAAACTGTTTTGTTAGGTGAACAATTCTTGTCTGTTTTTGTTCATAGACATATGACTTCGAATTAAAAATTCAATACAGGAGTAGTCGTGCCTAAATAAAATTTATATATATATATATATATGTATATATATATATATATATATATATATATATATATATATGTGTGTGTGTGTGTGTGTGTATGTATGTATATATATATATATATATATATATATATGTATGTATGTATGTAGGAGTGAAGGCTTAGCTCTGTTATTCGTCAGTCAGTAGAGGGAACGGACGTTTCAATGCAACAGTGAAGAGTAGACATCACGAGAGAAAAATGTCATTACTTTGTACCCAAGAGTTCTGTGTAATACATATGTTTACTGATCTCTCTTTTTGTTTTTCCGAACGTAATTAAATCTTAATTTATTTAACCTTTCCCTTATCTTTATTTCAATTTTTTAAAAACATTTATTAAATATTGGTAATTCATATTTAAATTTTTTTCTACAGTTTTGGTTTTATTTTTATGATAAGTAAATTTAAGTAAATAATTCTTCTTGAGAAATATTTAAATCAATCAATCAGAATTATTACTTTGGCTGTTATTTTGTTCATGACTATAGAATAAAGATGGCATCTTGGTAAAATGTTTTGAAGATATTACACTGTTGTAATTGTTGTAATTTGGTATTTATTGTTTTATTATCTTTAGAGTATTAAGTTCTCTGTGTTTTAGAATATGTAAAAAATTCCTCCTTGTGTTAATCTCCTTGTGTTTTTGTTGTAGTTAACTAGTTCCTCAACTTGTAACTATGGTGACAAGAACATTATAACTATATGAATCGTTTCAGATAAAAAATTTTAAGAGATGTTAAAATATTTTAAATGATTATTTCAGTGAACTTTTGTATTTTAAAGTGTAATTAAATATGTTTCGTTTTCTTACCTTCTTTCCTTTTCCTTCTGTGGTTGAATTTCTGAAATTTTCTTTTTGATTATTACGGTATGTGGGTTTGAAATTTCGGATTGTTTGATGTACTTAAGTAATTTTTGTAGATTTTCATGTGCACTTTTCATTTGATAATATTTTCAATTTGTATTTAATTATTTCTTGAACTATTTGGAGTTTCTCTTAGTTATTTTTGTGTTTGTTTTGAATAATTTTAAAATGCGTTGTGCTTATTATATGTACTTTATATATCTTATTTGCGTGTGTACGAACACACACATACGCATGCACACACACACACACATATATATATATATGTGTGTGTATGTATACATACATACACACACATACTAGGCTAGACTGAGATGCTTTCAAACTGAGCAAGATGATGGCAGCCCTCATCAACAAAAGTCAGGGAATGAGGTTGCACATTTTTCATAGGCACTCACCAGATTTTGGATGGGCAGACAAATATTTTTCAGCCATTTTGCAGCCAAGTTGCCGTTTGACAATTGTTTGAGTGAGCCGATGTTAATGTTTTTGTGAAAATGAAGAAAAACGAGAATCGAGCTGCCATTAAATATTTGTTTTTGAAAGGCAAAATGAAATACTGAATACTCCTACTCAAATCAAAGATGAATTGGACGCTGTGTACCGGGACTCTGCACCATCATTTACTACCATAATATTATGAACAGCTGAATTTAAACGTGGCCGTACCTGCTTGGGAGACTATGAACGTTCAGGACACCAATTACAGCAATCTCTGACGATAACATCGCTTAAAGTTTCCCAAATCGCTCTAGACAACCGTCGAATTAAAGTGAAAGAGATAGTAAAGTCTATGAATATGCCCTACGAACGTGTTTGACACATATTGAATCAAGATTTAGGCATGAGAAAGCTGTACGAGCTTTGGGTGCCGTGTTTCTTAACGTTAGACTAAAAACGTGTTCGAATGAACATTTCCAACACTCTGTTGACGCATTTACGGCTCAATAAATCACATTTTTTTCACGGAGTAATTACTATAGATGAAACTTGGATACACCATTATACGCCGGGAAAAATAATACAATCAAAAAGGTGGACTGCGATGGGGAAATTGGCTCCAAATGAAGCAAAAACTGTTTTTTCGACTAGAAAAGTGACGACGTCTGTTTTTTTTTGGGATATTTATGGAGTTATCTGAATCGATTATCTTCAAACAGGGAAAGCCGTTACAGGGGCATTTACGCATTACTTGCATTACTTGACAAGTTGAACGCAGAAATTAAGGAAAATTGACCACATTGGCCGAAAAAAACTTAGTTTCACCAAGATAGTGTGCCGTCTCGATCGATAGTGTGTCTCACACATCAGTGATTGCCGTGGCAAAAATCCACGAATTACGGTTTGAATTGCTTAACCACCCTCCTTACTCACTAGATCTAGCTTCAAGCAATTTTCTTTGGCTCCCAAATTTAAAAATTGAGCTCGGCGTACTGAGAATTTCGTCAAAAAGAAAGGTGCCATTACCTTCTAAAATTATTATGCCGAGAAAAATGCCGAGTACTATTTTGAACTAATTAAAGAGATAGGAACATCACTGGGAGAAGAATGTAGACTTACAAGAAGACTATGTAGAAAAAAAAAATAAACGTAAAAAAAAAAAAAAAAAAAATTCTTGCTCTTTTGTTCAGTTGAGAATTTTTCAGACCACTTTCCTATGAGTGTGTTGCAATCTAACCTTTTCTTCAATATTCAGCTTCATCGCTTTATTTTAAATTTATTGTGAGATTTTACTGACTTATAATATATATTTGCAATAAGTTTATTTGGTAATAGTAATATTTTTCACAAGTTTTAATTTTATATTTTAAATTATATACACACACACAGACATATATATATTATATCTCTGTGTGTGTGTGTGTGTGTTTTAAGCAATTTGTAATAAGAATTTATATTCTGTTAAAGCTGTGTCATGTTAGAAATTCATTTTTTCGAGATTATTTTCAACCTAGTATAAATAAATCCTTGAAATATATAAACCTGTATTTCTCTTTAAATAATATTTCACCATTGACATATATACATTTTATATACGTCGTAAAATAATTGTTCAAAACTTTCAATAAGGTTTCTTTTTCTACCCATCTTTGTTTTGGATCCAACAGTACAAAATACAAAAATTTTATTCAAAGTATATGAAACTCGATTTCATTATTATCTTTGAAAATAATTAATTCATTTCTGAAGTTTCAAGATTAACTTTCATTCTGTTAAATGTATCATAAAAAACATGTTTTCAACCGAACATTAGAGACATAGCAGAGGAAGAAAAGGAGTTATTAAAAATGCATGAACAGAATATAACGCACCGAGAACAGATGAGTGGTTTAAATAAAGAAGAAATAACTAATTTCCTCCCCTTCTGATAATAAACAGTAGGGGAAGGCTTCCAGGGGAACCAAGAACAGGGAGATCCTGTTCATTAAAATGAACAGTTAGCTCTGTTCTATATTCCTATGAGTAAATAAAACGGTTGAAAGCAAAGTCTTTTTCTCATTTGAATATCATTATCCTAATAAAGTTGAAGTAATCCTCATTCAAGAGTGACATATAGGTGGCATTCCCTTTTATTGCCATTTACATGTATAATATTATAATTGATGAGTCTGATTAATTTCAGAATTCAAAGACTAAATCTATCAAATTTGTGGTGAAAATTGTAGAACATAATTGAATTGAAAATCGATTGTCAACTAGGATTTCTGTTGCATATTCGTAGCCCAAATTTCTCCTTTTTTTAGATTTTATATGTTTTTGATAATACCTTCAAAGATGGAAACATGCACCATAAAAGCGAGAGAAAAAAAAATTAATTTAAACTTGTTTTTAATATTTATAAATTTAAAAACAAGTTTAAGGAAATCTATTTCAATTTCAGCCGCTTTTGTAAAATCTTGTCTAGTAGAGGTACTATTCTTGTGAGAGATACAATATATATATACATATATATATATATATATATATATATATATATATATATATATCTGTGTGTGTGTGTAAGACATTTGTTTCTTCCTAAAATATTAAACATCGGATTCAGTGCTACAAAGCCTACAAAAAAGGATCATCAGAGGCATCGAAACACCTGGTATACACCGAATGATGAAGATTTACGGTATGTACAATTTGATTTCATATACATAACTAAATATTTCCCTCTAAAAACACAAAACATTGATTGCATTTAAGTCACTGTCATATTTCTAAATGAATAATAGTAGTCACTGAGATCAATAATAATTCCAGAAGAAAAAGTTAAAAAACAGTGAGTGGCGGGCTGTCTTCAATAACAACACTAGATGTTAAAACACTTTAATAACTAGCGAAGCACAACAGGGTCGTCCCTTTTGGTCGAGATGAAATGGTACAGCAAAAAGCGACCGATCAACTTTTCTTTGAACCCACTGGATGAAGATTTGAAACAGCTGCTGGCACTTCAAGGTCAACCGTACTCCCCACCACGGGAACGAAAAACACTTGTATTTTTATTTTTAGGTATATTATATTTTTATTAAAAACGCATTCCAAGGTCAGTTGTCCTCCCCTACACGGAGACGAAAACCACTTAAGTGTATTATATATTTTAAGAGTAAATATTTTTTTAAAATTAAAAATCACTTCATTGGCTTTCGAATCCGTGGAGAAGGGGTAGTTGATCTGGGGGTGCAGGTGACTGTTTCGAATCCTCCACCACTGGGTCCGAAGAAAAGTTGAAAGGTCGATTTTTGTGCACTTTTATCAACTAAATGAAGAGTGGCGTCCCTGTTGGGCTAGTTAACTTCTGGTGTTTTTGAAGAGAGCCTCCACAAGCATTTAAAGATTCGGAATGCAGAACTTTTACCAGTAAGCCAAACTCCTTTGAAGGCGTATGAGCTTACGGAGCTTTTTCCTTATAAGTTGGGGAGTATCTCATCATAATAAATAAAGAGCTTAAAAATCAGATTTTGGGAAAGATCCATAATTAATAGAAAGATAAATTAAAATAAAAACAAAAGATAAAGCTATTGAGAGCGATCTCACTACCGGAAATTCGCAGTTGCCAATTATCGTACGGACGAACGAAGAGGGGTACTATACAACGCCTTTGTGAGCGAAGCAAGATTCATCGTTAAATCAACGTCTCTTGTTCGGGGCCGAAATCACACTAAGAAAGTATCAGAGGATGTGGGGAGAGGACTGGGAAGATTTTGGAATGTTCTGATTGGACGAACGTTTCCGAGAGGAAAAGTGAGAAAGATAAGCACTATGAGAAAGGAATTTAGAACAATTTAATTTTTCCATAGAGTTAACTTTCGACCATAAAATTAAAATTTAGAAAGCTCTATTTACATGTTACAGAAAATTACATGTTAACGTATGAAAGACCGTAAGCAAATTCACCTATTTGGTGGTTAGATACGCGAAGGTAAAGTTTAAGTTCTTTGAAGTTTTGACAAGATGAGAAAAAAATTCCTATTTGTTCACAAAAACCAAAGATGTTACGAAACATTTTGAGGTAATTTAAAAGCAAGAACATGACGAGCGAATGATAGCTCGTAAATGTCACCCTCTTGAATCTGACAGCTGGTGCAGATGCTTTATTTTTGCAATGAAATGGAAGTCAATGCTTGCAGCCCCATGCTACGCTTACTTATAGAGAATCAGTAAAAATCAAGAATTAATACTGAACTTAGATTGCAGTTCTCTGCTGTTGGAAAATTCTCAAACGAATGTTTGAGAAGAGATCATAGACACTTGGAAGACGAGTTTTGTTGTTTATCATAAATTGTCTAATTGCTTAATAAAACATTTAGACTGAGGAAGTTAATGAAAAAAAATGACAGAATGCCCTTTAATAAAAAATAAATTGGTTAGTCTTA
Organism: Nephila pilipes; assembly: GCA_019974015.1. Lineage (NCBI taxonomy): Eukaryota > Metazoa > Arthropoda > Arachnida > Araneae > Nephilidae > Nephila > Nephila pilipes. The sequence continues at coordinate 417,902 of BMAW01014360.1, forward strand.
AGATTCCAATAAATGACTTCACCTCTGAAAAACAAAGGAAGTTAAAAAGTTTTCTATAAAAAGTAAATATTACTGATTATAGGTGCATTTTTCTCACACACACAGATGTGTTATGGCTGTGGCTCCTCGTAATCCCAAACTTTGTTGACACATGATTATGTGACGTCATGACGTTTAAGTGTGACGTGACGTTTTTCGAATCATACTTTCGAAAGAAAGGAACTATAAAATTACTTCAACTAAAGCAGCTGAATTTTAATTTATAGCTAATGATCAAACGTTTTGTTTACTTTAGAAATTCTGTATATCCTTTATTCTTCACTTTATCATATACTGGAAGTTATCTCTCTCTGTTTATTTATGCTACATTACTTACTCACCCAACAGATTAGTTACACTCTGTAATCTAAGTTGTATGTTTTAGGTAAGTAAAAGTGTCAATCATTAATTTTTAAATATTTTCAATAAACAATTTTGTATTTTAAATTGGCTTTCTTACATTTTAAAAATGTGTTTTTGCTTTAGCACAACTGATGGTAAAAAACAAACACTCAACAAATGAATTGAAGAAAAGAATATTTTAGTCAAATTCTGCTTTGGAGCAGTATTTCAAAAATATTTTTATAAACAAAGCGATTTGTGGTAATGAGCTATTTTACGACTTATTCAGCGACAGAAAGAATACAACAATCACATTTTTAAATTTCTAAAGATGAGCGACCATAAGCACATGACATGGACAACAAAAAGATGAAATCAAGGTCTGTGATAACGATTGAAAGCTTCGTTACATAGAACATTCATTGTGCGGAAAATAGACTCACTTTAGAAAAGCATATTTGTACCTAGGCGATAACACTTTATTTTTAGAAAAATATCAGAACAAAATTGGAAAACAAAATGTACACAGTAAATAAATGACTTGATGGTTTTGTTTTTCTAGTTTGTTTTTGTATGAAGGAGATGTAAAAGGTGTTTGACATCTGATTTTATGCGTTTTGTTTTCGACGCTTGTTTGAATGATTTTAAGCATTTTCTATGTGTATTGGAATATTTTGATGCAAATATGCGTCATATCATATGTTTAATGCAAAATCATTTTTGAAATGGAATCGTTGAAGGACATGACAAATATTTGTACGAATATAAGAGAATTCTTAAGTCATGCAGAGAAAGAAAATAATTTGATTTCATTTTATGATGATATTTGTAATCTTATCTTCAAACGTGATTCAACGCTTGATAATGACATAGTTAAATGTTTCATTAAGATTCTGACCATAAGAAAGTATTTTACAAATGTTTTTATAGTATTAAATATGATATTTTTTCTTATCATTGAGTAACACGTTTTGTTTGTTAAGATTAAAGACTCTTGACAAATTTGATTAAATTTAAGAAATATGAAACTTTTTCAAATTATTAGAAAAAGTTTTTAAAAAAAATTAATAAAGTAATGCTTTAAAGAGATTAAGCGTAAGATATCAATTTTAAGCTAAGCAATACCTTAAAAAAATTGCCAAACAGTCTTTGTTTTTATAGTATTTTTGTAATTTGAGCTCTATCTACAGCAGATGGTGTTTTATTTACCTATTTATCTTAGTATTCAGGAATGTAATTTTAGTATAATAATGAAAACCTTTGAAAAATAATTATTTAATAAATATAACTATACCGAATATTTTTAAAACCATAACGATCTATGAAAATTATTTCTCGTTTTAAAATGATGGATAAATAAGTAAGATCAAGGAAGAAATTATTTTGAAAATTTGACAGAGATGCAACAATCTTATATTATTAATGCAAGTTAATTTTTTGTATCTTTAGAAACATAAAGCCCTATTTAGAATAACGGACTATTTACGAAAATATCATTGTTAGAAAACTAGTGCCTGCCATTTTTGGTGGTATGAGAATAACATGAAAGTATATGCAATCCAAAACTAGTTTCAATTGTCATGAATGTTCTTAAAATTATTTAATAGTAAAGAAGTTTAAATTCTAAAAGCATATCGAAATATTCTCTCGTGCTTTTAAAATGTCTCTATTGCCCAGGAGAAAAGTTATATTTAACCATATAAATCTTTTGAATAAAAGACTTTAAGAGTACAATAAGCAGTTATAAGAAACATATATATAAGATTTCTATGTTAAGTATGAGCAGAAAAGAAGCACAATAAACGATAAAAAAAAAGTCACTTTATGTTGGAGTCCTTCTTCCATTTTTTTACATCCCCATTCTTTCATTGAAATAAAAGATGAAACGGAAAAAAATTTCTAAGTATGAAGAGTAATAAAGTATTTTGAATTGTATTCTTAGCAAAATATCAGATATATTGTCATGCACTCAACGTTTTCATTAAATAATGCTTGGATTAAAAGGAGGAAAAAAATTAAGAAGAAAGAGCGGATTTCAAAGTATTGGGGAACTCTTAAGTTTCCAGTTTTACAAGAATGGGATACAAGTATGAGAGGAAGAAAACTCGATCACAAATTTTATTTTTAAATGAAAAATTCAAACGAATACTCCAAGGATTCATTCCTGCAAAGATGTTGAAGTGATTCAATGAGTGAATAAGTTTTTTATTCATAATTCAAAGGCAGTAAACAATTTTATCTTACTTGAAATAGAATATGAAGATTAAAATGGATTAAAGAACTTTCCCAAGTTTTTAAAAAAACTCGGGAAAAACATATATATATATATATATATATATATATATAAAATTTATCTTCGCTTAGATACATAAATGTAAAGTTGATTTGATATAAAAACAAGTAATACCAGTTAAACGAAAGCAAATATTCATCCTTTGATAGAAATCCTGATACCTAATCGGTAAAAACTTATCATTTAAATTTTAAGCATTTATAAATGAGCAAAATTATGGAATAAAAATAACCATATTTTTCTATTTCTTTCTTTAATTTTTCGATAACGATTTAGCCAAAATTAGTTTTGTTAGCTACTAGAAACATTTATTTTCCAAATACTTTGCCAGTAATGAATTCAAATTAAATTCATTGAAGAATAGAAAATGCTCTGAAAACATTCATAATCTAACTTTGTTCATGCCGATAAGCATTGATTTCAGTTAATAGTAACATTAGCATTTTAAATCAAGACTTACGAATTGAATGTATATTAGGAACTTTAAATTTAATCTTTTGAATATTGGATTGAAAGTGTTAAAATTAATGAGTATCCTAAAATAATTCGTAAGGAGAAAATTATACAGGACTTTGTTCAAAGAACATCTATCATTTTCAGCTGTAGCAAGTAATAACATTACACAAAAAAAGATTAAACACACACACATATATATATATATATTTAAAATTCTCATTGTTGTAGTAGTTTTCATTTATTTACATATGTCGGTAGTATCTTCTCTATCAATTGTGATTAGTTTTATCAATAATATCATGTTACTATGAAACACTGTTGATACGAAACAGTGTTAATACATTAATTGTATGAAAAAGTTCTAAATATTACAGTTATATCATAAAATATTATTTTTTCATAAGTAGTATTTAGATTTGTATGTCCCAAATTGTTGCATCGATTTTACGCCTCAAATATTTAGAGAAGCATACACAAAAAGTGAAATAGGTCTGATTACATGCAATCTAGATAAAGTTGATGAGAATATCATTATGGCAACAATATCATTGATACAAAAAATATATTGTTCATAACAATAACAATGTCATTTAATAATAGAATAACTTCATCTGAAATTATTAAAAGAACAAAATTTTCTCCTGCTAGATATTGTAAATTTGATTTCAAATGCGCATTTAAAGAGAAGTCTAAAATTGTTTATGATTTGATCAAATATTGATATCTCAACTAAAAAGGTTTAATTAAATTCCTTTGCGGTCGATGTATATTTAACTTGTTTAACGTAATTTTGTTTTCTGATGAAATTAATGCATATAATTTTGGAGTGTTTGAATGCAATAAAATGTTCTTAAACAGTATCCTAGAATTATGCAGTAAACTTTAGTAATTAAAAGCCAACATGTGCAGATTGCTTACCCAAATAATAAAATATTAGATCTATTAAATTACAATTTACAGTGTTTAAAAATTGATAACCAAGTATGTTAGTAAACAAATAGTTTAAACAGTTTAAAATAATTCGAGTGGAAACAGATGAACTTTTATATCAAACAATCTTTGATTCTTTCAACGTCGGTAGAAAAATGTTGAAAATTCAAGATTTTTGAGGCCGAATATTATTATTGAGTAAATGTACCCCAAGCAAATTTATTGCTTAATAAAAAAAAAAAAACAGAATTTATCAAAACTTATTCAGTTTATCTAAATCATTATAATTTGAAGAGAAAATATAGATATATCTGTAAAACTTAGCTTCATTAAAGAGTGAGATTTAATATTATGCACCATAATAAAATACTTACACCACAATATTTTTCTAACTTATTTTTACAGTTTAAATTCAAAAACAGTACATTATTTGAACAAAAGATTGAAAAAAATTATGCAAATCGCATTAAATGGCAAATCGTAGAAATTGTAATTCAGAAATTGCATATAAACTAAGATTTAGAATTTTTATGTTTGTAAAAACAAATAAATCAAATGTATTTTATCTTTTTTCAGAATTAATTTTTAAAATTCTGTGTGTTTTAATTACTTTTGGTATTTTGTAAAATTCATGAGCATGTTGAAGTAATGAATATTATTTAAATATAAACTTAAAATCATTTGAAAATTTCAGTAACTGATCAATATGACGAAATTGAAATTTCTCGAAAAGTTTGATTTTAAAATCAGCATTTTCTCTATTTCGAAGAATAGAAAAAATATTTATTCTTAAATAAATAAAAAAAGCTCAGTAGTCATTGTAATTAATGAGGAAAAATAATAGTCAAATGTAAAATGTATTGTTTATGTAAAATAAATTTTCCCTGATAAAAATATACTTCAAAAGTGTAGTTTCTATTATCTGACAGCGGCTGTTTCATTTTTCAACTTTTTTTATAAGTATTTAATGAGATTTTAAGCCAATTTCAGTTAGTTAGAATTATTTTTATCTTGTTTACTGATGAAATAAATGAAAATATCAATATACTCTTACACGCACAAAAAATGATGACTAAATTTTATCCTTGTCTTTGTTTCCACTATATTCTTTTTACACTAACTTTTATAGATTATCAAATATTTGTTATTAAGAGCGATATTTTCTTCGATAACTGAAGGATTATATTGTTTGAAACAGTTTCACTCTTTTTCAGACATATGAACTTATTGATTGCCCAAAAAAGCATATAAGCCTTTAAAGTTTTTTTTTTCTTTCTTAGAAGAAAAGAAGTCAGCTAAAACAAATAAAGTTGGATTGCGGATACAACGTATTTTGAACTTGGACTTCTTTTTTATTGTCAAAACTATTGATTCTTCTGGATCTGTAAAAGAATTTCGAATTTTTTTAATGCTTTTTACCTTCGGGTGTTTGATTTTAAATTCATTTTAATCTATCTGAATTATAGTTATGATTTTCGTTCTTACAACAGACTGTAGATGAAAACTGGTTTCTAAGAAATTTTGTTTTTAAAAGGCTTATAATGAATACAAATACTCGAGGTAGAGGAAAACTTACTTTCCAATAACTAGAAAAAAGAAGACACAAAAACTACACACTATTTACAAACTATTATTTTGATCGAAAATGTATATTTTTTAATATATTCTTTTTCATATTTAGAGGTAATTTGTTACTTTATCCCCAAATCAATAAGCACTTTTCTGTTTCCAGGAAAGAAGTCAGATATAGAATTTACTTTATTACATATTTTCTAAGTTTTGTTTCTAATTTGAAAAATCTTTTTCCGATAAACTTAATGAAATTATATTCTTTTTCTAAAATAATACTTAGATTAATCATGCGCTTTTCACAATTCCAAGTATAATTCTTATAATTAATAGTTTCTCTATCTGGTTTATTTAGTGATTTTAAGGTTTATGTACTCAATTTGAAGTAGTACACTATTATAATTGTAAATAAAATCATATATTAGCAATGTAACTCAACCGTTAATAAACCCAAAGTCAAATAATACAACATACTTTTTTCTGAGTTTTATTTTTTATGATGTATGCGGAGAAAAAGTCTTAAGACTTTGTTTGTTCAATTCTTATTTTATAAGGAAATCTTTAAAAATGGCAAACATCTAATAAAATCTATTTACTTTAAGAAGTGTCATTTAATACTCAAAAAACTGAAACAGTTACAACAACAGAATTTGAAACTAAGATAAAAAATTACGATCTAGAGATATCATCATATTTGCAGCCCTTATTAACATTTTTTAAAACACATTATATGCCGTTGGGTGAAAGGTTTAATTATGGGTTTAATTCAGCCTTTCAAGAAAGTGAGTAATTAAAACTTCATCTGTCATTTAAGCGGCTGGTAATTTACTAAAAAATTATTAAAAATTAGCCATTTTTGATCCTGATATAAAATTTCTTATGAATCTTTAAAATGGCCTACAGCAATTGTGACGTGTTTTAATGAGTTTGAAAGAGATAGACTTATTTTCCATTTAAGGAAACGTAAAAAAATTAGTAAAACATTAAATTAACTTGAATAATTTTGAGCCTTAGTATTTTTTTTATTGCAGAACATACTAATAAATAAAAAAACTACTTATCTGAAAATTTGATTTCAATATCAATTATATATTTTATAAATTTCACACGATAATTTTGATTATCGTGTTAAGCAACAATTCAACATTTAAAAACTTTAAAATAGAATAAACTAAGTACCTCTTACCTTTCACTGAAGATTCAGTCAAGAATTCTTTTTAACAAAGGATATAATTTTATGAAATAAATATATTTTTATTGACCAGGACACTAAGGAATTTATTATGTTACACAAATGTTTATTTCAAATGAATAAAAAGTAACACTAATATAAAAATTACAGATGTAATTGGTTGATAAATACATTGATTGTATGACAGATAATATAATTGACAGACTAACGAGGTATAATTGACTTACCTTTTAATTAATGACTCAATGTTGCTTGTTAAGAGACAAAGAGGAAATAATGGGCGCAGTTTCTTTTAATTTGGAATCTTAGTCTTATTGAAGTCACAGCTTCTTGGTGGTGGACCAACTCTGTTGAGAAATAAAAGTAAGTGTGACTCACCTTTCTCTTTAGTAGAACCTACAATTTGGTAACATACTTCAAAGGAAGAATAGTAAAATTTTTCATAAACTTACCTTCTTTTGATATACTTTCTAAACTATTTTTAATTCTTTTGAATTATGATCTTATTTACATAAAAAGTGCAATCTCAGTCAATTTCAATAGGACTAATAATTGTTGTAAATAATTTTATTAATTTTTCTTTCAGGTTTGATTTTAAACATATTGCTTTTTTTTCAAATAAACTCAGTAATTTTTTTGCTAACAAATTTATGAATAAAGATGAAATTTTAAAAGAAAATATACAAACTATGATCGAAATTGTAATAAGCAATAATTTCGAGGGTAAAAAAATAGATTGTTGATCCATTATTTCGAAAGTATAATTTGATATTTTTAAATTTTTATAACATTGTCTTTAATACATACAAGTTAATATCGATTAATATATATTTACATTTTAAAAGGATTTTAACAACTTTGAACTTTAAAAATAGCAATGTGTTTATTACAATTCCTGTTAGAATAATTGCTTTTTTGTTTTGGTGTAAGAGATTTTTGAAAATAGTTTAAACACATTTAAATTTAAAGAAACAAATATTTTTACAGAATGAGCACAATGCATAATATGTAAAAAAATTTCTGGTTAGATTTTTTTCAAAGAATTTCATTGTTTTAATGAAAATTATTATATAAGACTAAAGAAAAAATTTTGAGAAAAAATATAAAATTTTAAGACAAGAGGTATATATTTATAAAAAACTATTTAATTGTTGATGTTGAAGTTTTAGACTTTGATTTTAAAGAATTGATAGAGTAATAAAGGTATAAAAATCTTTAGTTCACTCTAAAATTTAATTTGTAAAATAATTTATATGTATACATATATATAATATTTTAATTTTTTTTTATAATATTTCAGCTTAGAATTATTTCATAAATACTGATGTGAGAAATAAACAATAGAATTTGATTTTTCCTCAGTTATGTGCAAAATGATTTTTGTAATAAATTTAAGTTCATGGACCTCAAATTCCTCTAAGTAATTATAGAGATCATTTTTTTTCTATGCTTTTTTTAGTTAATTACTCAATCAATCAATTCCATTAAAATTACTTTTGTTTTATTTCATTTGTAATTTGCTTTCATTAGAAAAGTATGTTTGAATAAATTTTATTTCAAAATAGAAGTTTTCTTAAGCAATTTAAATTTTGATAATTTAAATGTAAATTTCCTTTAGATATACACTCCATAACAAAAAACAGTCGACGCCCCAAGGAGTTGCCCGATTGGAATGAAATTGCGTATGCAAAGATATTGGGACCGAGCATGCAAACGATTAAACTTTGGTGTCCAATGAATGAATAGTGAGAGCTCCAGCGCATCGGAACTGTGCTTTCAGCAGGTGTATATAAGGAGGGATTCTCAATCGAATGGTCAAAATTCTGTTGTATTTTGACTATGGATATCTTATGTCGGCTGTAACGATGCCTCGCCAAATGATATCAGGGCAGATATCAGAGTTTGAAAGAGGTTGTGCTATTGGAATGAAATAGGCTGGTTGGACAAATCAAACAATCATTCGGCATCTGGGTGAAAGTGATGCGGCTATTCGACAATGCTGGCAAAAGTTGGCCAAAAATGGCAGATATCAGTGTCAGAATTTCAGCGAAGACCGCAACTGAACGGGAAGACAGAGCGATAGTCAGAGCAACTGTTACAGCACCGGATTCGTCGTTATCAACTATCCACCGTGTGGCCTGCACACATGTGTCCAATTTGACTCTCGTCAGACGTCTAAGAGAGCGAAATTTACTCTCGCGCTGACCATTATACCGATTACATCTCACGCCTATACACCGTCAAATCCAATTACAGTGGTGTCGACCTCGATCAACTTGGAATTGCGCTGACTGAGGACGTATAGTCTTTAGTGATGAGTCCCGTTTCCAACTGTGTCCTGATGACAACTGCAGACGTTGTCATCAGGACACAGTTGGACGTCCAGGGCAACGCGGGGATGCTGCCCTTACTATCGCAAGCCACAGAGTCCTACAACAGGTTGTTGTAGTCTGGGGTGCTATCTTAATTGAAAGCTGCACTCCTTTGGTAGTCATTGCTGGAACACTAACAACACAATGGTACGTAGACGACATTCTACGACTGGTTGTGTTACAGTTCCCTTTGCGACATCCAGGAAGTACTTTACAACAGCATATTATGCTCGGTCACACGGCATGTATTGCTATGAATTATCTTCAAGCTTTCCCTATACTTCCTTGGCCAGCTAATTCGTTTGATCTCTCTTCCATGGAACACATTTGGGACATTATGGGAAGGTGATTGCAACCATCCCGGAATTTTGACGTTTTAGCTCAACAGCTAGAGACAAGTTGGCACAAAATTCAGCAGGACGCCATGCAGGAACTTTATCAGTCTATGCCACTCCGGGTGAAAGCTTGCATCCAGGCCAGAGGTGGACCAACGCCTTATTGACTTCCTACCTTTCTAACGGCCAAACTCTGAAGTAAATCAGTCAATTGCTCTGAAAGTGCCGTTTTTGTTTTTCTATGTATGTTCTCCCATCCAACAATTTTTTTTATCACAATCGGACAACTTCTTCCGGATGAGTCGTTTTCTTGTTGTAGATAGTATATATCTAATTCTCATTTCGTATAATAAATTTTGAGAAATTGTACTTCAATTACTCGCTTTTATTTTAGCAGAAGATTTCAATACATTTGAAAAGATAATGCAAATATAAGGAATTCTATTAAAGGTTTTGTTTATCGCTATGACATGAAAACCCTTAATATTAATGTATAAAGGGACTTTTCTCCCCTATTATTTTTAAAAATACATTACAAAATAACGCTTTTCGTTCATAATCAAAATTAAATTGTACTGACTGTTTTTCTTTAAAAATAGTAATTAAAAGGGAATTCTAATAAATTATTTATTATTCATTTATGAAACATGTTGTTAACTAATGTTGCTTACATTTCTTATCCACTCAGTTTCAAATTAATAAAAATAAGGAATGTTATTTTAATTTCATACAACTCATAAAATCTTAATAGAATAGTGCTAAAATTTACAAAGTTTCTTCATTTTTCAAAATACTATAAATACAAACATTGAAATATTCATACGTTATGAGAAATATTAAAATAAATATTTTAGCATTTATAGAAGATTACTGAATATATTGAAATAAAAGCAATTTAATACTAAAGTATGCAACAAATCAAAAAAACGTTTTGAATTAAATTTGTACTATACTACATTTATATCCACCATACTCAACAATCTGAAATAAAATCCAAAGGCTCATCGTGAATTCTTTTATTTTGCATATTGTATAAAACAGATTACCACCAAAATCTGGTAAAAATTGAATCTCGCTGAAGTATCGTTGATATGCACAGAAAATAACCGGGTAAAAGCCAATGAAGAAAATGAAATACGTGCTTTCTCGAGAGGAATTCTTATCGAAAAGAGAAGCCCAAAGAATACTAAATAGTATAGCTACTAATCCTTCATGAGATACTTGGATAAAATCTAAGCACTCGACTCTTCGAATGCAACGGAAATCCGTGAAATATATTTTAAGTTAATCTGTAAATAAATTTACTTAATGTAGAGTTATTTGTGACCAGTGCAGTTTTTGCTTATCGATTTGTTTCGAATAGTTCTCACGTACTTGAAACTGAGGATTAACTTCAAGAGAATTGAAATCTTTAAAGGTACGAATAGTTAATTTATTATATTTAGTGGTGAAATCCTCTCCATAAAATTATTATTAGTTCGTTAATATTATAATTGAAGTGTTTTATTTTCATATAAAAATACAAAATCCTATTTGATTATTTAATGCTACTATGACAATTAAATTTTTTTTAGCTATGAATTTTTATAAATATATTTAGAAAAATATTAGTTACATTTCAAAATTTAAAGAAAATTAATGACAACTCTTTTCTTTAAATGAAAATGTAGCACGTTTCTCTTATTCATTCCAGTTTTAAACTTGAGAAATTATTTAATATTTGTTTGTAAATATTTTCATTTATTCTTGTAAGAAAAATTTATTTCCATTTTTAAATAAAATCTATAAGACTTTTCATTGTAATAAGATAATTTTAATTGAATGACTAATAACTATATATTTGGTTTCAATCTCATAAGTAAAACATCTGAAAGTTGTTTTATATTTTTAAATTAATTAATCAAACTATTGATAAGAAGATTACCGGAAAATATTTGTAAAGGTATATTTAAAAAGAGTTAAAATATTAGCTAATTTATTGCTCTTGAAGAAACGGCTAGAGTAAAGACAGATATAATAAGCGTTTACCCTTCATCAATCTTCAGTTTTCCTTTCTGTGTTACGCTCTTGAATTATGGTACCAAATCAATAATTCATGAAAAGTTCTGAAATAAAAATAGATTACATTACACATTTGATAAATAAATTAATATACAACTATAATTCAGGAAGGACATATATATGAATAAAAACAATAATATTATTAATATGTATAGTTAATTATTCAAAGAAAGTTATGATCTGAAACAATTTCCTCTTGTCATTTTTGTTCTACGTATACCACAGCCAAAAATTTATTCTTAGTCAATCATAACGATTCTTATTCAATCATTCTACTACAAGCAAATTCCTAATATTTTAACATTTATTAAAGTTTCTATAACTGAATGGTATAAAAGCCTAATTAATGAAGTAATCACACTTTAATGTTACTCATTATATACATAATACTCTACTTTACTGTTTGCTGTATAATTTAAAGAGAAGAGTTAAGCAAGTATTAAGAACTGTCAAATTGTTTGAATTAAGAAAAATGCTTAAAAATTTTGACAGAATTCAAATTTAATGAAATTGTTTTGCTAAATATGCTTTGTAAGAATATCTATATTTGTTTGAAGAATAAATAATGTTTATACGAATGCAAACATAAATAAAAAAATAAAAGTTCTATACAAAATTTTACAAAGAACAGATTTAGCCACCCAAGGTGTAAGTTTTTATAATTATTATTAAATTACTTAATTAAATTTAAGAATTAAAGTAAACCAGAAATAAAGAGAAATGGACAACAATAATTTTTTTCGATATTAAAATTATAATTGAATGTAATTTAGCTTAAGGTAATTAAAATCAAAGCAATCGATAAATTACTAAATTGAATATTAAATTAGGTACATGTAATTAAAATCAAAGTAAACGATAAATAATTTAAGTGATTATATTTAAGCTAAATGTAATTAAAATGGAAGCAAACGATAAAAAAGTGAAAAATAATCTGGTACGACAAAAGTGATTCATCTAAAACAATAGCCCCTTGGGTGGCTAAAAACTACAAAATTATTTAACTTAAAATATTTTAAGAAAATTTCATAAACGTAATTACTGCTCGCACTTTATTATCATCCTTTGATATATAATTTTAATTCACTTATTTCATTTTGATTCAATGAATGTAAGAAAAAATGTCCTGAAATTTATTTAGGTGAAAAATTGTTGAATAAGTTGAGCTGTTTAAATACATTTAGGCATATGTCATACAATTTTCATCTTATACAACTAAATGTATAACTATTTGCCTTTATTTTCTTATTCAACAAATATTTTACATTCATTGCAAATAATAGGAAAAACATTGTTAAAGAGAAAACCAGCAAAGTGTTAATATTATGTTATAGTAATCACATGAATTAAACACAGCTTATTTAGAAAAATTGTACTCTTCATAGTTTAATTGGCTTAGTAATTATTTAGACATCTGTAAAAAGTTTCAAACTTTACAAATGAGAAAAAAAAAATCATTGTAACTCATTGATGCTTCAAAAATAATTTTTGTGTTATTTTAATCGTCAGGAAACGCAACATTAATTTAATTATTTTGTAGTGATTAGAATAACTAATCTAATAATTTTCAAGGAAACTTAACAATGACCTTGAGTCTTGAAATAAAAATTAGATCTCCTGCTTGAATTATTAGTTAACAATGCTTCTGTATAGCAAAACTGCGAAGTAAAAGTGTCTGAAGCATCTGCTGAACAATTTATTAAAGGAAAAGCCCCTGCGGTCTTTCCGTAATCTTTTTGAGAGACGAAAGCTTTTTTACTTAGGCATCTGAAACGCTTCGGTTTTTTCATTAAATATAAGGAAGATTAACATTTTAGAAGTATTGTAATATGCTTTACTTATCAAACCCCACTGTCGTCAATTTTACAGCAAATTAACTATTTTTAACTGATGATTGATTTTCAGTAATTAAGGTTTTTTATGATACTGCTTAGAAAGTGTCTTTGTATGAGCTAATTTTCAAAGTATTTGCTTTTCACACGTAAATCTTTTACTATAAATTTTTAGGAACTGAAAGTTGAAACTTATAAATTCTAAACATTAAAGTAATGAATATATATTAGGATCTTATATTACATTTAGAAATATAATTTAAAATATAAGTTGAAGGAATTTATATGTCTTTATTAAAATTATACGTCTTTATTATGAATTTATTAAAGTCATTTATATTACTGATTTTAGTGACTAAATAAAATGAATTTGAAGAACTATACTAGTCACTGCTTTTTTCTGTATCTCTGAATTTCAACTTGTTAAATATCCATATTTTTTCTTTTCTTTTCACTTTATCACTTTAAAAATCCATTCAAATGTAAATTTCATTAAGATTAAATATTAAAAAAAATATTTTATACTAAATTTATGTAAAATTTATTAGAGTTGTAAACATTATCAGGAATGAATACATTGTTCTTTAAAAAGTATACTCTAGAAAGATCTAAAACTCAATTTTACTTTACATTTTAATATCTTTAGATACCTATTATTTACATGAAAAAATGCAACAAATTCAAATTCAATATCAAGAAGAATAAGAGTGATAAAATAAATATTTTTGACGCCCTCAGAATAAACTATGAAATAAAAAAAAATGAGAATTAATAATTTTACACAATGCATTTACCGAATAAGCTAACTTCAGGCACATACGAAACAGCAAATTGACTATACATTCAGAAGCAACAAAAGGTTGTTTAGTTTTAATTTAAGATTATTTATAACCAATTTTTTACAGATTCTAATTAAAGTGCCTGCTGCAAATTAAGGGATTCCTTAACACCTGTTATATGAAAGAAAAATTTGGAAAAACTTTCTGAACAATGTGAATGAATTTCTCGTCAAAATAATTAATTTTTCTCCGAATAAGAGTTCATTATCTGTAACATTATCTATGCTCCCTTTTTTCTTAAGCAAATATGTGTATATTTATAAAGAATTGTGAGGAAACTAGATGAATTAGATTAGAAAAGTTATTATTTCCATCTTAAATGAGGAACAATATTCAAGATAAGGTATCTGATACAAATTAAATAACATTAAATCAACAGTATCAAAATGTGAAAAATACAGATTTAATTATATACAAAAAAATTAATTAAGAAACTCTTTTTTTTCAATTAAATTACATTTAAATGTCATAATTAAATGCACATTACATTAAAAAAGGTGTAAAAAATTGTTTAATTTTATGACTATATATGTAATCATCAGTCATAAGTTTTTTCCTGTGTTTTAACAATAAACAAATAAAAATTTTATCATGAAAGGTGCAAATACAATTTTAAATGAACAAAAGACGCATGTCCCCCAAAACACTTAAGTAACAATACTATGTATTGCACGTATGGATTGTATGCTTGATGTCTTTATAAGTTTGATGAATGCATTGCGTAAGAAAAAAAATCCATTATGACATCGATTTAAGATTTATTGAATTTTGTATCCATTTTTTCTTCCAATAACGGTTTCGCTCCAACAAATAGCTTTTTTATAATCGGGTGAGCTTTTTAAGAACCCAGACTGTAGGCAATATTTCACATCTCTGTCGCCTAAGATTTTTTCGATACCACTGAAATCGAATTTTTAATCGAAAACTATGTTCTTATCTCATTGATTAATGATCTGATTAATCTTAACTATCATATGAAATATTATTGTCCAATATTCCATGCAATAAAATTTTTAAATAATATCGACAAACAGCGTGACTTTGAATACGAGGTTCATAAAAATATTTATAACTTAATTGAATTGATTTCTAATACGGTGCTGTTTAAAGCAAAATTATCTCAGTTGATTAATTTCGCTTTTCATATAAAATAGCAATAAAGTTAGAACTGCTCTTTCTTGCTCCGAATTTTATGTGATGAGAAAATCAGAAAATAGCAGCTGTGGGTAAGTTATTAACTGTTCTTCTTTTTCTCTAGAAGAATGGTTTTTATAAGCAGAACATTCTAGCGATATCTTACTTCTTTCAGACAAGGATTTTCAATGCACGAAAATTATAATATATATATAACTATACATATATATATATATATATATATATATAGTTATAGATAGATAGATAGATAAAGAGAGAGAGAAACAGTTTTTTTAAAATTCTATGAATGCTAGTTTCAAGGACACAGTTTGAAAAAGTAGACGAAGCTGTGCATATCATCATTATTCCCTTGAATTAAAAGGAATCCAAAAGGAAAAGAACCACTTTACATTATTAATCAGATCGATACTTATTGTGTAAACATTCTTGAATTTTATGGTGTTGTTTATAGTCTTTGAGTTTTTTGCAAACGTTCTGTTAAGAAATATTATTCAGATTTCGAAAGTATAACAATACAGAGGAAAAAATAGTTTAAACGGAAATTCCTTAAAGTATAGCGGTAAAATTTTATATAAATATTTTCTGGACATTGAAAAGACTAAATTTGAATTTTTGTCAGTTATTTTTATCAATTGGCTGAAAAATTCATTGGCTAAAAATGCATTAAAGTTTTAGTTTAGAAAAATTAAAAGAAATGTGTAATAAGAAACAGAATAAAATTAAATTAACTTTTTTTTATGAAGCTTGATATAGCTGACTTCTTGTCAGATAAGTTAAAATTTCTTTCATCACCATACGTCACTTTCATTTAAAAGATTTAATTAAATAAGATTTTTTTTACATCATTGAATGTTTATTTACTTGAATGTTTATTTATTATTAAATTACTTCGTAATATATTAGTTATGAAATCATCAACTTATAAATTTTGAGCCCTTTTTAATTATCCTTAATTGTATTTGAAACATTATGCACATTTGCAGTATCGATATTAAATGAAGCAATATAATTTTACCTCATAGTATGTTATTATGGTAGCTAATTATATTTTGAAGCACAAAGATGAATGAAATATAAATACTCTCAGTTAGCATTAAAGTGAATTTGATATAAAGTGCTTTCCAATCTTGAAGAACACAATATTCAACAATTCAATAAAAATATACGTTTAGATTTTACTCTGTAATAACATTAGATTTGTTAAATAAATGTTACATTTTTTGCTTGGGATTCGAAATTTTTGTTTGCCAACTTACCAAAATTGTTAACTAAAATGTGTTCGAGTATTTCTGCTTCTAAAATAAATCAACACTTTGAATCATTTATTGGAAAACCATTAATTTATAATTTATTTTACATCATCCGTAGTACATAAAAACAATACTAGATTCCTTATTAGCTTATATTGATAAGACTAGATATTATGTCAGGGAATTATAGCTAATTAACTTTAACAGAAGACCACATAAATGCCCAGTGCCATGTATGGTTTTTAAATGTTCCTTTAAAGTTTTTTTTTCTTACATTACAGATAAAGGTGTGTTGCGCGTTTCTTATTTTCTGATGAGAAATCGGTAACTTGAATTTGTTTTTCTATTTCATTTATTATTTTGAAAGTCATCTATGGAACTTGGAATTCAGGGCATATATATTTGTATTCATCTTTTTTAAAATATCCGGATTTCAGTGAATTTGGTAAATCTATATATTTAAAAGAAAACTTTCGTGTAATTTTCATCTGAAAATTATATTCATATAATTTGTCTGAAGAACTTTCTCTCTTAAATTTTCCTTCTATTTTATCGCTTCAATTTTTCATCATAAAATTAAAAAAATGCTTATATCCATGTATATATCAGTAGAAGCTAATAATTCTTTGCTCTTTCAAGCCTTTGATACATTTATTAAGTATACCAGACTCTAATATATCAGATATTTTTGATACTTTCTTGAACATTATAAATCCCTCTTTTCCATAATTTAATTTCATAATACAGAGTTATAACTCAAAACTTAAAGTAATAACTCATGAATATAAAATCAGGTTTGCCTCCTTGTTGAGTTATTGTTTGGAATAAAATCACCGAACAGTCTTTATAAAGAATAAAATGCAATTTTTAACAGACTAAAATTTTTCTCTCCTTTGTTATAGATTACTCCTAATGGGAATTCATGCATTCATATTTCACTATGACGAATCCAAGCGAAAACCACTGGGGCATAAGAAGAAATCACCAAAAGTAAGGAATAGGAAGAATTGATATGCACCGTACCAATGAAACTCTTTCCCATGCACCGTTTAACTTTCCCCATCCTTTTAGAATTTAAACGCGTAATCTGGAGACGGCGAATATGAGTGTTCTTCTCTAGATGTATAGCGCAGCATTACAGACGGCATGGGGCACGTGCCCTTATTTTAGGAAAAAAGAAAAAGAATAATTTATATGCATTACATATATGATATATTGCAACGGTAAAACGAAAATTTTCTATGGAAGGCAGAATCTTACTTTTTTTTAGTTAGAAAATCTTTATGGATGTGTCTTCGTAAAACATCTGAGTTCAAACAGTTCTTTTCTTGAACAGTTCCAATGAATAGGTTAGAAATTTCCTTTTTTTTATGTAAATAAATTTATTTTTCGGTATACTATTAAGGGAAATTATTTCTCTTTTTAATGTAATATTTTACATAAAATTTAAGGAAGGAAGTAGTTTCATTATTAATATAATTTATATTTTTTTACTACAATTTCAGAACAATATCTGCCATATGATTACATCTCCAGGTTTTAAGATATAAGAAATTCAATTATTCTTGTATAGTATTTTGAATTTCAAAATTATTTTAGAAAAATACTTCATCTTCCTTATTATTGTACTATTTATTTACAACAAACGAGGTGAGGTTATAAAATAACGAGACTGACGCTGGCACAGAAGAAGTTAGTATGCCTTAAACATGAGCGACTGACATCTGTTTAGCGTGAAGCCTTTTCTTTCGAATGCAGTGCCTCTCTCTTCTGTAAGCAAATCCGTATAGCCAAAACATTCGTTTGCATTAGAGTTATTTTTTGTTTCGCAGGAAAAAATGACTAGTGTAACACTAGAGCAACAAATAGCTGTGAAATTTCCCATGAAAAACGGCCAAAAAATTACTGAAACTAATAATTTATTCAAAGAAGTGTATGGCAATGAATGCTTATCACGTGAGCATGTTTTTGAGTGGTTTAAGATAGCCAAAAAAACGTCGAAGATGATTCACGCCTGGGTCACCTTTACTAGTCAAAAACGGATGACAATATCGAAAGAAATTGGTAATCTGGGTCAATCTGACTATCAGTTTAGTATTCGTGGGAGTGTTAAGACTATAGGAATTGACAAAGAATTCGTATGGAAGATTTTACAAAACACTTTTAACATGCAAAATATATGTGTCAAAATAGAGCTTATAACTCTCAAGAGCAAGAGAAGCAAGAGAAGCCGAGCAAGAGAAGCCGGTAAAAATGTTTCTACTAACACTGTGAATGTCTTTGAAAATGACTCAAACTTATAAGAAAGGATGATAACGCGTGACGAATCATGATTTTTACTTGTGATCCTGAACCGAAGTGCCAATCCATACACTGGAAGATCCCATCTTCACCGAGAGCCAAAAAAGCTAGAATGAACAAATCAAACTTCAAAGTATTGATGACTGTTGTTTTTCGATATTCATGAAATAGTGTACCTTCACTGGGTTTCTGAAGGTCAAACTATTAATCAACATTACTACTTTCACGGTCTTGCTGAACTCCATGAAAGAAAAAGGAAAAAATGATTTGAATTGTGGAAAGCAAGTCATTCCACATTGTCTATCAAGTGGTTTCTAGTCTCCCGTGTTAAACCATCCACTTAATTCGCCAGATCTTGCGCCATGCGACTTTTGTCTGTTTCCTAAGGAGAAATCTGTATTAAAAGGAACAAGACTTGAGTCAGTTGAAGCTGTGAAACAGAAAGTGTCACTCATCCAGAAGGAGTTGAGAGAAGACTACAGCACAGTTTCGAAAAATGGAAGATTCGCATGGAAAATTGTAGTAATAAAGGAGAGTTGTATATTGAAGGTAACAATAAGTAAATTAATATGAATTCAAAGTAAAACGTTTTACATCATCAGTTTCGTTATTTAATAGCCACACCTCATACTTTTCAGAATGCAGACTTCACAATAAAAAATGGCATAATTACTTTTTATTGAATGGGTAAGTTAAGAAATTCATTTGATTTAATTAAAACTTCTTTGAGAAGTAAAAAAAAAGTTACTTAAGGTTTCTAAGTAAATCTCTTATATGCATGTTATAATGAACATTAATGAATTAGTATGATTGCTTATAGAACTGTATTTGTTTATAAACATGTACAACTTTTGGCAGTTAATTTTCATTTAGCTCAAAGATTTAACTATTTAACATGTATTTTCATTTTCCAATTCTACCAATTAGAGTTTTTATATTCCGATATCCTCTTTACTTATCATTTTTTAAATTGTTCCTTTGATTTGTTTTTTTATTTTTGAATAATGATGCTCATATCTGAATAACATTATATAATCTTGTGAGTAAAATTTCTTCCCCTTTTTGCTGTTAATTTTAAGCCAGTAAACACATTGATGAGGTTTCTTCAATTATAGAAATTCGCATTTCTTCAATTATAAAAATCATCGAAAAATTTTGACTGAGTGAATTTGGTCTAGGCTTATATCATTGGTTTTCCGTAGTTGTTTTACAAGCAGCAATGATTATAATTAACCTAAATTCATAAGATTTTAATTGTTAGGTAAAAATAAATAAGCCTGTATATTTAATATAAAACTGTGAAACATATTATTTCCTTTTCAACTCTAGATTCTATTTAAATCCAGGTACATTACAAATACACTTCAAATTTGATGAAAATATATTGGTGAATATTTATAATGATAAAATAAAATTAAGGAAATTATTAATTTTATTGATTTAAATACAAGCAATGAAAATCGGCAACTCTATATTTTGGCATAAGAATCTTAATTTATAAGTGTAACAAGTGTTCATCTGTATAATTACAAATTATAAACCAAGTACAAACTTGATGAATTCTTAAGAGTTAATTATTTAATATTGTTCTACTAAATAACGCAATCTTTTGGAAAAATATTTGATCTTGATATTATATGATATATAGCATACTTTTTTCATATATGTAAGACAAAAATGAAATGAACTATGACATAAAAGTCATACTGCACAGTTTGTTTTACAATGGAATCATTTGACTTTTTCAGGTACATAGGACAGAATAATCTATTTATAGGAAGGAACTGTTACTCATGTCTTAGCTCAGCGATTGATCCTAGAACTATAATTTCGTTAACGGTATCAACATCTAACACAGATGGAACTATAATTAGATTATGGGATACGAAATTGTCTCTTTTTGAAATGAAAACTGAATCAGATATAAATGACTGTGGATAATAAAACAAAAAGTATATGTATAGCAAGTATGTCTAGCGCCAGAGTTATTACAAAATAATTCTGGTTTATACCACAGATATAAAATGACCATGCCTTCAAAAGTTATTTCATAGATGGTTTATTATATTTTGTTGATAAATTACCCAAGTTCTAGCAATTTTTTGCCATTTTTTGCTATGTATCTTTGTAATTGCACGAACATTCTTAACAATTGTATCATATATTTTATTGAGATAGTAGAAAAAATATTTTGTTCGTAAAAATAGTCGAGTGTTTTATCATCAAAAAGCTCACAGTAAAATTTTAACTTCGAAATTTTAGTTTTATTCAATATATGTTTAATGTATGAGAAATTTCAACTTTCTTAAATCATTAAATTCTGATCAGAGAATAGACTAATATGTAGTGAGGAAAGTTTTATTATATTAAATGTTATGGTTCTATTTTCCTTAATAGAAAACTTATATAAATGATATCATTATCATACAGGAACAATATATTTCTTACATAAAAAAGATCGTTGGAGAACAGGAAATTATTCTTACAACTCATAAAAACCTCCTAACGACATGATATTCCAAAATGTCTGATTAATTTTGCCGCTAGTCATGCTTTTAACGATTTCAATCATTTTGGTGCACTAAACGTTCTCCGAGTGAACACAAATCGAGATGGTCTGAAAAGTGAGATGTCACTTTGATACGCCAAAATACTACTTACAGAGAAGTATTAATTTGGAATTTCAGTAAATGCGCCACAATGAATACTGTGCCCTAAATTAGGCTCTTCCATCTTTCCTTCTAGTGGTCGAAAACCGTCCTTCCGGCACATAAATTGTATAAACTTCCAAAACATTCTCATTTCGCAAGCCGTTTTACATTAGAATTTTATCCTCTAATATATGAGAAGGAGGAAATCAATTTTGTCCCGTAAATGATTAGACGTGAACTAACGAACGAGATTCGTCGCGTAATTACGGGGGATGAATGTTATGTTAACGGAACTGCTTTCAGAGCAAACATCTCATCGAAATTTCTAGTAATTAGTTCATTGCGCGGCAATCAAGAGGGTACTTGCTACATTATGGAAATTTTAATTCGAAGATTAAAATGCGGGTAACTCCCATGCTTCTACTAAATCAGCCATTCTAATTGAGTCCGGAGCAACTTTACCCACTATTAGTAAAAGAGGAATGTTAGGAAAGTTCACCTTGGCTTGCGTGCACGCGTTATTGCACTTTGTGAAAGTTCCGAAATTTCTCTTGGCCTCCTTGCTTGTGCAGGATATCGTTTCTGCACTGTGTAGAAGGTATTCTAATTGCATTCGTCAAGGGTTGATTGTGATAAGTGGAATATTTCCTCGGTGTAACACATTCGATGTTAAAGGGGGGTACTTGCCTCTCACTTTGTTTTAAAAGCGGTAAAAGTTTATCGAGTGAAGTGCAGTTGTTACTCAACATCGCTTATTTAAAGCTGGTTTAGAAGTTCACGAGGGAGGACCTTAGCAACAAGCGTCGGAACAAAGAGCTGTAAATTGTTACCATGCAACGTTTTAATTTGATAAATAATGCTTAATTAGTTTATTCAAGCATTTGAATGTATTTTTGCATAATTTACGTTGAGTTTGAAGAATTTGACCTTATTGAGTTGTAAATGCGATTTTGTGCTGTGTAAAAACAAAAGTAAATTAACTTATAATAAAATTCAGTTTTTTACCTTAGTCGAAGACTTCTGAATACAACTAGAAGAACTGTACTTTCTAACCTTCTACAGTGAAAAGTTTGTCGATTCATTAAGATTATTTACACGAGACTGGATTCAGTCCTTACGACATCTCCTTCTTTTCGGTAGTGAATAGAGACAGCAACCTAATTAAGAATTCACCGAATGCAGAAATTTTTATTTTTCATTCACTGAGACTTTTTTTCAGTTCCACTCACAGCAAAAATAAGATCCGAATTCTTTTGGTAGATTCTGTTTGTAAGATATCTTACACTGACAAGTCTAGTTTGAGATTCACTGAATTCTATTGGCATATGTAGAACATTATATAAAATTTTATTATACATATAATACAGTAAAATATTTCAATATATTTCTACCAGTTGTTTATTTTCAGGGATACTTATATGAGAGGAACTCCTGCGAGATATTTATTAAACATTGGATTTTAAAATGAAAAAAAGCTGAAGATGTACATAACGCTGAAACATGAGATTCCATTTTCCTTATTGTAATGTATGATTTCATTAAAGAATTGAAAATTTTCAAGCATTTTCTATTCAGAATTAAGATGTATTTCATTACTTACACTGTTCGGACAAATCTATGCCCTAAAGAATGATACTAGCATAAAATAACAATATTTAATCATATATGCTACAAAAGACTTTTGTAAAGCCTTTAATGAAAAAGCAGTGTACAGAATATATTACGAAAAACAAAGATGAGATTTTATCACGACATACATGGGGAGCAAACCCTATTGAAAATGTATTTAGTTATTAATAAATCAGAATTTATTTTCAAGATAATAGGTTGCACAGTCTACTTTTACGTTTTTTATATCCTCTTGAGACCTATTGTCCATTTTAGTGGACATTTTCATTTTACATGAAGAGAAAGAATTTACAGTTTTATATCCTAAAATTAGGCACTCCAATGTATTGGATAGTCCAATATTGTTATTTATTAAGTATAACTAGAAATTATTTGGCGGGATCCTTGCTCCACAAGCATTTCAAAATGGCGGACAAGGAAAAGCAACAATTGAAAGTATGTCAGAAATTTGAATTTGGTTTCAGTATACTTTTACATTTTTTTTTGAATTAAAATTAGCTAACATACAATTTCAAATGTGTGAATAATGATATTATGTTGCATAGTTAATCTTTGATTAACTTTTTATAATAGTCAGAGTTGTGAACTTGTCTGCTTCCAATACAGTGGACATTGGGGTTTGATCACTTAATTATGCCCTAAAATTGCATATTAGCAAATTTTTGTTTGGGACATGGGTACTTACTGCGTATTTGAACAAGGAATTATTTATTTGTGTAACTAAATTTCGTGCGATTACAGAAAAAATAAAAATTAAGTGTTAAAGAAAGAAACAAATACTGGGTTTTCTCTTCATGTAGGTGCTTGTGTTGAACTTTGAGTATTATAATCAATTTTTAGTTCAATTGGTTTCACAGAAATATTTTGAAACCGACCTTATATAGATGCCGAAAAAGATTCTCAAAAATCTTGGAAGCCATAATGAACGATGATGTGTCAGACATTGATATTATTGACGAAGAGGATGATTATATTAACCAGAACATGATAAAGTATCTAAAAGTGATAAACTGCCAAAAAATATAAAATCTACAGATTGACAGTTCCAGTGATAAGTGCTCGAGTGATGACAAAGAACCTCTCATTTTTGAAATGAAAGAAACCTCCACTTCACAGGAACATGTACTTCTATTTAACAGTTCAAAATGATTGTTCCACCAAAATACATTTATAAATGTCTATTCAGCTTTGTTTACTTATCACTGTTTTACATTCAAATATTGAATTTTCCATTTAGTTTTGATTTTCCTCTTTTCTAAATTTAATTTGCCTAGCGTTCTCCTTTAAATTATCCATTTATTACATTTTTCGAATACTTAAAACTTTAAATTTGATGAAAAACTCTTTTGCGTTCTTTGAATTCACGTAAAAACATTAAATAAACACAATTTTTATTAATTAGAATTGTTTATCTGTATGTCCTTCACAATATATCAGTAACACTTGTTTTCATAAGACTAAGACCCAATGCTCATTATAATGGACTGACTGAAAATTGTATTTTCCTCAATTAAAAAAGCGCCTTTCTACATTGTTTTGTATTAGTTTTTATACGTTTTATCTCAAATTTGGGAAAAATTGCTCAAAGAATATGGTCTTGGGTCTCCAAGAGGAAACACACAGGTTATTAACAACGGACAACATAATTTCGAACTACCATCAGTCGTTAATACATTTAAGTTGCCTTTTAAAACAAACAATAGAGTACTTACAGGTCCAGTTAAAGATTAGTTTGCAGAAGCACTGGTGTGTCACGGAACGTTTTTCAAAGGATTCTTCACTTTCTTTTTAAGTGTACGGAATATTAGAAAAATATTTTGAATGTATTTATAGCAAAATGAATGTAGTATGTTGAATATCAAGTGAAACAATTTTCCATAAAGAATCATGTATGATATATGTATATGCTACATCTTCTGTCAAACGGAAACCGGTATTTTAATATTTATGACGAATAATTATCAATTAGAATCTATTTTTATTCTTATGCTGCTTCTTAATAAACCAACATTACATAAGAAACGATATTATTATTGAAACAAAAAACCACAAAAACGTACCTCTCGTATATATGATCAAATAGATTAATTCTTTGCTGAAAATTAAATACTTTTTTTAAATATAGCTAAAAAATATTTGTGTTGTTAGTACAGATGCAAAACATTTATAAGAACTCTACATGTGACACCAAACTGATAGTTTTATGGAATCGGCAACGTAAGATCCCTACCCAGAGACATTTTACAAAAAATCGATATTTGCAGAAAAAAAAATTAAAGACAAACGACAGTAACACGAACATCATCTACTTTCATTTTATAGCATTACAAAAAACAATACCAAAAAGAAGCAAAGTAGGAAAAATGTGAATAACAGAATTCCTCTCCGCAAACATTTATACAGACAATCAATAGTTTCTTCGAAAGTGAAATAATTTTTCAAGCATGTTTCATATTTTGTGAAGCAGCAGCATCTCCTAACTGTTGCCTCAGGGGAAAACAAGCGTCAGCAATTTTGCTTTTCCGTTCGTGGCACCTACAGCTCCTAAAATGCAAAGACTGAACTCAAGTTCCTGTATTTGAATCCCCGACGTCCTGAAACGGATATTAAAAGAAGTGTAAATTTGTAGAATGGGCATTTTTTTTCCTTTTCTGTCTGTAGAGATCAATACCGAATTTGAATCTTACATTTAAATTTTGCTCAGAATATTTCACAAATTTGAGTGCTTTTTTTTCTCCTGGTGGAATTTTCATGCTCGAATTACAGAGAATAATAATTGTCTTTAGCACATTATGAAGTGTGATTTATTATCAACATTTTGAACTTTCTTCGTCTTATTGCTTTGGAAAATTCTATACCAGTATAAAAAGTTTTATTGAAAGTATTTAAATCACATTGAAGAAAGTTTTGTAGGAAAGTTTTGTAATAATAAATCATTTATACTTATGATTATTTTAGATAACAATTTTAAATTGGAAACAAAAATAATCATGTATATCTTTAAATTCACGTATTTGCAAGCATTACATAAATTTTCACTCAAATTGCAACTTTAATACCTTTCTTGTATATTTCTTCATAGGTTTAAGCAAAATACCTCTCCTATTAACATTAATTGAAAAAAAATGTAAAGAAAAATGCTTATTTAAAACATTGAGTATTATTGTGTTTTTCAACATCACTAATTTTTGATTCCTAAAATTAATTTGTTTGAAATTTACCTTAAGTTTTTCATAAAATTTATGTATTACGCTATAAATAAATTTTAACCTCAAACAGGATTCACATTTCTGATAAATCAGTGAATGATGAAAGTTTCCACCTCGCCTAACACCTGGGGACTTTTATGTGATGTTGTTTGAATCGAATCTCTCTCTCAATAAATGAAACGCACATGACTTATGTAGATTATATTAGACTTATTAAAGTGCAATGAATAGAATTGACGAGAAGTTTATATAAGAAGAGAAGCACTTAATTCTAGATTTAATAGTGTAGTTAGTTGGTTGGTAGTAAAGACAGTGAGCTGAAGTTATCAATATGAAACATCTGTATCAGACATGCATTGAGTAAGAATATTTAGGAGTGAATTCGGAGATGATCTATAAAAAGTGAAGGACGCAAACCCTCGATTTTAAGTTTTGTAAGTACTCGAAATATTAAAATATTATGTTCTACGTTAGAGATCAGTCGCGTATAAGGATTCTTTAAAAGATATTGTAGATGAGATGTTGAATTTTGATTTTTCATAGATCTGAATAAAATAACTTGGATATAATCACTGTGTAATTTCTTATTTATTAGACTACTTTTTTTATAACTGTTTGAAATAAGATTAAGAATGAAATGAAAGAAGTAACATCGAGGTTTTACACATGTTATTAAAAAATTCACTTTCAAATTAAATCAAATATGACATCTTCAAATGGAGGAATTCTCTAACTTAACAATTTCCCCCCCTTAATATAAATTTTTTAAGAAATAATATCTTTTGGTCGTCTTTTTAGTAATATCTTTTTAGAAATAATATATATATATATATATATATATATATATATATATATATATCTTTATGTTTTATAAAAATGTGGAAATTTATTTATAGTTAGTTATACATTTTACAATTACTTTTTAATAACAGTATAATCGTTTTATTTGGTTGATTGTTTATTTACTGTGGATTATGTTGATTACATATAATATTGTAGTCACAATTACATAATCATATATTGTTTTCATTCTACATCAATGTCCAAAAGAGACAAAGAAAAGATTTTTATTTTGTGACTTCTCAAACTACTTCATGAAAAATAAACTGTGAATACGGTTTAAGAATCAATCAATTATTAAAGTCTCCAATAAACTTTCATTTTATACCAGTCTTATTGGTAATTAAAAACAGGAAATTTTGCCACATAAATTATTATCGATTCCCTCCCCTTCTCACGAGAAGTAAAAATAAACTACTATCTCCCTTTATTATCGAAACATTTAATAGATCAAATGCGAACTTTAGAAAGTGAATTTTGCTAAGCAATACAGATTTGGATCGCATTGTTTTCTGAACAATCAAATGAGTTTCTTGCTAAGCCAGAAACGGAATGAAATGATCAAAAAGAGATGGAAGAAAATTTCCTATCCCTGTTAATTAATTCCTTCCATTCTCGTTGCAATGCCTTGAAGTGATTTCTAAAACAAAGAAACCTGAGGCTCCAATTACAATAAAATAGAGAGAGTCTTCCTGCGTTTGTTTGGTCTTTTAACATTTACAGATGTCAAGATGGATATGAAAGTAGAAGAGTAAATTACGTTTGTGTAACTGCAATTGCAGTATTCTGATCTTACAGGCTTGAAACAATAAGCTAGCCTCACTTTACATTTTCTAGATGTATTACGCTTTATGTCAAAGGTATTTCAACGCTTGTAAGAGATATTAGACAAGTAGGGATTACATGTGTTTTGAAATGAGTATGAAGTTGTGACGAAGTTTAATTTTAAATAAAAATTCTCCACTCGAAATATCAGCTGGGAATTTTTCATTTTATAATTTGAAAAGAAATTTCAAATATATTTTTTCAATATTCTTTAGAGACAGATCTTATTTATATTCAAATTAGATATTATAGAACATTTATATTCAAATCACACTTTGTTTTTTTATATTTGAGAGCACCAGTATTATTTGTTTCCCTTTAACATATTTACATAAATTTTATCTTAAAGTGAACAATTTACTTTATTTAAAATTCTTGGATATTACATGTTGTTAAATGATACATACAATTTAATTTAAGAAATGAACATATATTATATTGTATTGAAAATATGGTATTTATGTTTAAGTAATACACTACTTAAATTTCATTCCAAACTCTGTAACGTTCAACAGAATTGTACATTTAATATATGTTCCTAACATAATATTCTTTTCAAGAGTAACTGAAAAAAATGTGCTTTAGAATTGTAAATATGAACAATAGGTGAAATAATCTTGATTTTTTGCTAGAAATTAAGATTATTTCACACATTAAGAAATTTCCTGCAAGCTGATAAGCACCAAGCTGTGATAAAAGAAAGAAACTATCAGACGTAAAAAAAAAGAATAGTGAAGTAGATTTAATAAAAATGACCATATTAACGAGAAAAAAGAGCCCCTTCAAATATTCAAACAAATCCCTTGTTAAAACATATCTTTTTATTCAAAACGATACAGATGAACCAAATACTTCGCAACATTCTTTTTAACCAAAACGTATTTAAAATCAGAATTGTAAAATAAAACGTGCTTGCATATTTGAAAGAAACTTGTTTCCGAAATAAGTCATTCAAAATTTTGTTTCAGATGATTCAAGGAAAGAAAACCTGATGTTGAAAATAAGAAAATTCAGGACTGAACTGTGTAAGAACTATATAATAACCACACATTTTCAAAAGAAATATTTTTTTCTTGTAAACTGTCCTATTCCATTCATACCTCTTATCAAACAACACTTATATAAGTTTTTAATGGTCTTATTTTCGTCACCATGTTCCTTCGATTTTATCTCGTTTTTCTTGTTTTGAGTGTAGACATTAGTATTCGAACGTATACTCTTTTAGCTCACTTGTCTGAATATATTTTATTTGAACTACCGTTTGCAAACAGTATGTCTATCAAGACATAAATTGATTTTTCTAACTATGGTTGACCAGTTCAAGGGACCAAGCCCACAGTCGTGGCTGAGAGCGTGTCCTTTGTCTAATTGTGGTTAGTAAGAATTTATTTTAAAAAAATTGGAATTTTCTTAGTAAATTTAAAATTCTTAAATATAGATATTTATTTCCAATGGATTCAAATATTTACAAGGAGAGTGATATCAGTTTTATTAACTTTCGCATTCTGAAACCATATAGGCTTTAAATGTTCCAAATGTCCAGTATATTTATATTTTTACCAAAATTATTGAACTTTTCGTATTTATAGCCTTTTTATCATTCAAAGTAGTGTTAAGACAAATTATTTTATAAGTAGTTATTTTACTTAATGACATTTTTAAGTATAAAATTATATCCTACTTGTACAGAAGGATCCTGATTTGATCCATTTTAATTACCTTTCCACCTAACTTCACAAAAAATTATAAAAGGTTTCTGCCATAATCTCATGACTGATTTATCAGGATCATGTGTTTCAGCATAGTAATTTATGCCTGCCTCATTGTAATTCATTTATCAGAAATTAAAAAATAGGATGAAAGAAGCTATATATATTTTTAAATTAATGAATTGTGAAAACATTAAACTTATCATGGATTTTAATCTATAATTTTGTTTTAGGAAATTTACAAGAAAACGTTCTGTATGTAATGAGGGGGTTGGGATTATGATACAGTCCGATTCTGTTTGTCTTATAAGAACATCATTTCCCAAACAATTTTTTACATATTTAAGACGACGCAAACTATCTCCCTTCAAAAATGATCTCAGATCATAATAATAATGAATGCTCAAATATTTATAGTAAAATGAGTATTTATTTTAGCTGATTCATTTGTAGAGACACACTTAAAATACAAAGCAAATCATAATCTAGAAAAATATCCGAATATCAACTAATATGCCGTATTTTGATAAGTAGTTATCAGAATTTATTATTCTCTCCTAATACTAAGAGAATCTTACCTAATCCCCCGTTAATGGGAAACGAATCTGTATAATATAAAGATGAAAAATCTCAATTTTTTTGGAAGAATAGATCTTATGAGACACAGAGCTAAATATTTGCTGATTAGATCATTTCCTATTCAAAAAGAATGAAGAATGCCATAGAAAGAAAATAAACTGCTTATGTATTAAGAAAATGCAATAAAAATACCTCCTTAGAATTGAGAGGATGCAAAACTATAACTTATGACGGGCTATTCACTCTTTCTGTATTGCTGCAGATTTCCGTCAAAGAAACAACTTCAATTGCTTTTATGTGACCAAGATCAAATTCAAAGGACTATCAGGTTATATTTGACTAGAAATTTATTATATGAAGCATTACTCATCAATTCTGGGAGAAAAATACCTTATAGCTGGCAAAGAATTCTATTCATGCGTTTCGCTTTCTACTAAACAATTCTTTGAAGACAAATGAAGTAAAGTTACTTGAAATGCAGTGGGCGTACATGTAAGGTGAATAAAACTCAAAAGATATATATTTTAGATGCAATGAGATTTGATATTTGACTAGGTATATATTATTAGTATTCAAAGGTAATTAATGTTAAAACAACAAGTACTTAAAATTCATGTGCTGTATTTTATTCATTTTGTACTATACGTTGCATAACTCTCACAATTCTGAAAGAAAATAATAATTAATATATATATATGCATGTATGTATGAAATAAAGTTCATATTTTTCAAGATAAAACTCATAGATATATTACAATACTGTGAGTGTAGCCATTTTTATTAATTCTTAAATATAATTTCAGTTTCTTAAAATATTTTTGTATAAAGCACTTTTCAGTTAAAACTGCTTAAATATATGATTTTAATGAGACAAATATAAAAAAAGTGAACTTCAATAAGGAACTGGATTTTCGTAAGTGTACTTCTTAATACACATTCATGTCCATAAATTAAGAATAATTCGCAATCACACATATATCGAAATCTAAAGAGAAAATTTCCCTAATAGAATTATTGCACATATCTTCAAAAATAATATGCAAATTACAGGAAGAAATTAGATGATGCCGTTAGTACGTTACAATGACGCAAGTGTTAAATGAGATGTATATTAGAAATGGTAGCTAGAAAATAAAATTGTTCTGAAGCGCTCTGTGAACCACTTAGTGCCACAATCGAACAGTCATGACACAGAGAAAGCATGTGGATCACTTGTCATGGATTTTCTGTTACATTGTAGCTATGTCTGAGTCAAAACTTTAAAAGCTTTTTTTCACAGTTTGAAGCACTTCATTGAGCTGAAATGTTCCATACACAATTGTTTTGGTTGACAATACGATAATTTAAGTATAATTAATAAAAATTAATTGATTAAAACTAATTATTTAAAGAATTAAATTTTATCCATTAATTCAGTTACTTACAGAGTGAAACCGTTGAATATTGAAACCAGCAAATTAAACTATCAACTTGTAAAATTTTAAGGTAGAAAAATTATGTTACGCAAGTGTAAAGTTTGAAAGGAAACCCATGTTTAAAAAACTCTTTATTCACCCATGTTAATTTGTGGTAGGTCTATCGGCCACTTGGAATGTGGGTGTTCTCAGATGGAAGTATCCGAGGAACTTGGAATCACCCAAAGTGTCATCTCCAGGCTTGGGAAACGATTCTAAAACGATGGAAATGTCAGTAGAC
This sequence comes from Nephila pilipes, assembly GCA_019974015.1. Taxonomy (NCBI): domain Eukaryota; kingdom Metazoa; phylum Arthropoda; class Arachnida; order Araneae; family Nephilidae; genus Nephila; species Nephila pilipes. The sequence continues at coordinate 450,005 of BMAW01014360.1, forward strand.
GTTATACATTACAACGCCAAATAACGACCGGTATTTGGCAATAACTGTAAAAGAAGCAGATGGAGCAGAGCATTAGAACTTTCTCGTCAGCTGTCTTCAGCCTCGGGTACGAGAGCTTCAAAGCAAACTGTGGGACATATTGGTCTATATGCTCACTGACCTGTTAAACGTGCTCCGCTCACGGCAACTTACTGTCTCCCATGGTTAACCTGGAGTAGACAACATGGAATGTGGACATCATCACAGTGAGCTTGTGTGAGGTTTTCCGTCTAGTTCAGAATTAGCTTGTATTCTAATTCACGTCGGACTTTCATATAGAGAACGCCAGGTACCCGCTACCACGAAGACAACTTCAATAAGCGAGACCGTTGCGATAGTGCAGGATTACTCGTTTGGGATGGAATTATACTGTGCTCCAGGACAGATCTACATGTTCAAATCGGAACCATGACAGAACAAATTTATCGGGACATCATTCTGGAACAACATCTAAGCTTGCTTAGGGGTGCCATGGAAGCAGAATTTATGTTTATGGATGACATTGCCTGTCCTCACCTTGAAAACATAAGCGAATACCTTCAATCTGAGGATATCATGGGTGTGGAATGGCCAACATTCTAACTTCACTGGAATCCGATAGAGCATGTGTGGGACATGCTTGGCCGATAAGTTGTATCCCGGCAACCACCTCCTACATATGAAACCGAAAGCTGAAGATGAAGTTTCAAGACACCTAAGGATTTGGGTTAATATTCATTTCTCTAGCCTCCTCGGACCCAAGGCCAACTTTGAATCATGAATTTTAAAATTATTTGTATTGATTGGTTTTAAATACATAGAAAAGTACTAAAAAATGTTTAAAAATTATTTTAATTTTTATTTTGGAAAAAATCAGTATCTCCTGGATGAGACATCGGGAGAAAGTGACATCATCATGTTAATTCAAAATCTTTAATTAATCTAATTTAACGAGTAATTCTTGCACAATGTAAGAACTTAATCTCAAAATATTCAACACATAAATGTATGATGCTTTGATATTTAACATTATGGAATAAATATGGATATATACACACATATAATTCCAAGTTTACAGGTAAGAATCTATTTTCACTTATCTAGATTAATGAAAAACTTTATTTTATGTATTTTAAGGCATATAAACTACATTAATACCAGGATAAAGCTTTAAAAACATGATAAAATATCATATTTATCGCATATTTTTTATAATTCATGAAAGAATTTGTAACATTGTCAATCTTCTTGTATGCAAAGGAAAAATTTTTAAATTGTACACCTCATTCTTGCTATGTTTGATTTGTAACCAGGAATTCTACATCGGGTTTTTTTATGTCGGTTGAGAAATTTCCGGAAAATGTAAATTTTGTTTCTTCCTCAAATGGTCTGATGGCAAAGGAACTTTTGCATTCATTTTTCTTTTGTGAGGTGTAGATGGCTCACTCGATTCATATTCCTATGTGTCGCCTTCTTCAGAGCCATGAATTATTCTTGTATTTTATTCTGAATGCAAGATAATCAGATTTTGGAGCACTCGACATTGCCTTATGTCGTCTGTATTCAATCCAACTTGCTGCAATTTCAAAGTCTATGAAGTGCATTATAACTCGAATGGTCCACTTTTTTTGTCCGGGTGGAAATTTTGTAATAGCTTATATCGCAATCAAGGAAATCGACTCCACACGTGTACAAATTATAGTTTTTTACTACGAAAGGACGATTGAAACAAACGTAGTTCTTATCTTACTTGAACCATCTTTTGCATGTATCTAAGAGATGTTTTCCATGGGCAGATGGAGCTAGCACAACCGGTTTGTTGTCGAACCATTTTACGACAGAGACTTGGCCATCATTTCTGACTTTTTCGTCAACTGATCGTCGACCTAGCCTTTTCATTTCAGTGTCCATTTTGAAATTAACATTCGAATGTATATTATTATTTCCCATTGTTCCTGTTCCTTGCCAATAACTTTTGTAATGTTGAATGTTTAATAAAGGAACTGATGTGAAGTATCTGACCATATAAAAATTTCGGCCGGTGATAAATTCTCCGAAAGTCTCAAAACTACTTTGCCTTCAATATCTAATGCCTTTATATGATTGTCAGTCAAATCATTAAGTAATTTGTCTCCCGATCCTTGATATATAAAAAAATTTAAATAGATCATCAGGCGCAGTAGCTATAAAAACTTTCAAGTCACAAGAATTTGGTTTCCTTTTAATGAATTGTCTTGCAGGTGTATGACCGAAAAAAGGAACAATTTGTTCTTCTATTGCTAGATTAGAATATTTTTTGTTCATTAGGCATCCTGTTTGAACCATTTTTAGAAGGGGTCTTACTTTACAAAATTTATAATTCACTTTTTCTTAGTCTTGTACTAATAAATCATCTTTCAGTTTTAAATTATTTCTTATTAAGAAGTAGCGATTTCGAGATATGTCTGTGATTACGGGAACTCTTGTTTTTCTTGTTTCCTGTATCCCTTAAATACCTACGGTTGGTGAATTCAGTCAATAGTTTGTTTATATAATTTAGTACATACTTGTAAAAGTAATCCTATGGAGGCAGAACAGGTAGATACCTATTATTCTCTATGTATGAGGGTGCAGGAGGAAGCGGATTAAACTCTTCTGAAAGTAGGCTCTTCCATTAAGATCTTCTCGAGTGTTCAGGGATTTTTGGAGTCGAAATATTTGGAACATCAATTGGTGAAAGTGTTGATGTAACAGAAGTTGATGGTTCACATATTCTTTTCCTTTAAAATTTTTTAGGCGTAATTGAAAATACTTAAAGGACAAAAAGTTTTTGTTCTAAAACAGAGTCTACTATGGAAATTTCAGGATCTATTGATACTTCATTTGTCTCTGCTTCAGAAGAAGAATCATTTTGTAAATCTACAGGAGCAAATGAAAGATCTTTAACGGCATCATCATTCTCAAAATCTGAAATATCAATATAAGATTCATCAGCATTCAAGATCTCTTCAAATCAGTTTTAGAAACCTGGAGAATCTAAAAAAAAATTTAGAACATATATATATATATATAAATCGAAAGAGAGCTAATAATTATATATTTAAGAGAGTATATTAATTTAAAAATAACAATTGTAGGAAAACAAAAGCAACAACAACAACAACAATAATAATAGGGTGGTTTCATCAATTTGTATTATTTACTTTTAGCACAAAAGTTATTTTTGATTTATCTGAGCTTTAAAAAATCACAATATTACCATTTTCAGTTTATCAATAAATTTTAAAAAAATTAATTCTACATATAAATATATAGAAAAGTAAATCTAAATAGTGATTACAATCTGTGCTAAGCTCAAATATATGTCCTAATTATAGTTTTAAATCAAGCTATTTTGAAAGCCATTGACCCAATGACGCCTACAGAGGACATCGAAATAATAGCTTTCTAAATCAGAAGTGAGAAAATTTGATTTTAAAATTAATAATACCATATAAAAACAAGACCTTTAATGAATTCAGTAGTATGTTTAATAATTTTCAACGATATAAATAACAAAAAATATGAACACTTACCGATGCGCTTGCATGTAATTTTCTTTCTTTCGGAAAACGCCATTTTCATTAGATCGTAAACAAGCTATGAATAAAATTCCGTCTCTAAAAAGAGTTGTTTTCAATACTGCAACCTATTAACAAGAAAAGTAACTATTTCTGGGTATCAATAACGCCTTTTATTTAAGTTGGCTGCTGTTCTTGAAAGTGCTGTTTAGTGTCTCCTACACGCGACTCCGGGACTGAGGAGGATAGGATAAGTGGTCACAAACTCGTATCAAATACTTGTAGCAGAAAACAACTGTTTGACATGAAGCTCTTCTACTTAATGATTCTATTACTTTCAAAATAGTGACATCCTTTCTGTATTAGGCATGTCTTTAGATTCCACAAATTGTCTTTAGATCCCTGTAGAAAATGATTTTGTGTACTGAATTTTACTCATCTTTTAAAATAACATTCTACATTTTTGCTGAGGTCAATAATGAATTACAAAAGAAATGTTGTTATGTGAATTGATCATAGTAGTATACACAAATGCTCTCTTTGTAAGAATAACGCTTCTGTAAGTTTATATCTATACAGTTTTAAAAGAATTTCTTGTTCTAGGAGCAATAGCAAGGTAATGATAAAAGTCATTGGCCGTCAATTGGGAATATCGTTTTGAATTTATTACCAGAGAATGATCCAGCCCTTGTAACGTTTCTCTTAGGAGGAAATAGATTGTTTCTCTTGGTGAAAGTACCCTTTATTTAGAATTAATGTCATTATTAGGTATAATTTTTGAAGCAACTTGCAACCTTAAAACAACCATATTTCAGAAGGGCTTCAAACTTGCTGTGGACTCACTGCCTCAATGCTTGTAAGAACTCAATGATTTCTAAAATTAGTTTATCTCATGATTTGTTAATCAAAGATAATCTTTCAATAAAAAATGGTGGTAGATGACACATAATATTCCTTATTCTCCTATATATATTAGAGAAGGAGAATATATATATATATATATTAGAGCTTTATTGCTCTTATTATACTTTATAATAACTATAAAATCAAATTTATAACCTCACTTTTTGACACCTATACATTTTGTGATCCTTGCGTTCTTTGTGAATAAACCATATTATAAAAAGTAATTTTTAATTACGTAATAATGGGAACTTTAAAACTGTATAAAATGGGATTTTGAATTATAAAAAAACACTTATCTAGATAATAGTTCAATTTCTTATGTAAAAAATATTTCTTAAGGAAAAATTGAGTTTTTAAATTCACAAAGAACTTTAAGAATATAAAAAGAATGGATACTTAATTCAAGAACATAGAATGAGCTTATAAACAGTATAACCTCTTGAGAAATTATAATATAGAAGCCTATTTTTGTTAATAATCATATGTTATTGGCTTTCATTTTTAGATTATATGGACGACGAAAAATTTGTTTCTCTTGTTTACATAACTATACACATTTTTATCTACTTATCTTTAACTTTCTTATTCCATTTTCAGAAATGCATTAAAGCGAAAAATTGTATCAATGCATTATTAGTCAAGAGAGAAGCTTATTTTTAAAGAAAATATATAACTATCTTAGAGCAATTTATTTTTAAATTGTTATTCACAGTTGCGGTCACAAACTGTTATCGTGCGGTTTTCTTATACTAATCTTTATGCCGTATATACCACTCACAATCCATTTTTCATTTGTAACCTCTACTTATGTCTTAAAAATACGTTATTCTAGTTTATTATATGTTCTACAAACGCTAAGATTTCTCTCAGAATATAAATTACAGTACCATACTGGCAGTGCTTCAATGTGTTTGAAAAACAAATAAAAGGAAATTTCTTTAGAGCTTTGAACAATTTCCTTTTCCACCGAAATGCTTCTCTTTGAGATAAGTAAATAATTATAAGCGATAGCTAAACTTAGAAAAAACATGTAAGATATAATTTATTCTCAACATTTTTAAGTAAATATAGCCGCATGATAGTAAAAAGTGTGCAATTTCTAAGCATTTGGTATATTAAGCATAGAAATCAGACTTAATCTGCGAGAGATCAGATTCAATGTAAATCTTTAGAAATTATGTAAGAGATTATCATTTCATAATATTACATAATCTTCATCAACAGATAGTGACACTATACAGATTATTTAACTTTTTATGGTTTTATATCTTAATAGATGGAGCATCTATAATAGTGGTAATGGTTCCCTCCGAAAAAAGTACCATTGAAGGGTACATTGAGTGATAATGAATTGATTGGAATTATATATATATATATATATATATATATATGTGTGTGTGTGTGTGTGTGTGTGTGTTACTCATAATTGAGACTGAAAACGGCAAACAAAAGGTACCGTTATAGGTAATTACAATGAAGGGTTTGAGATTGGAGAAAAAAATTATAAGGGGGTGAGTAAACGGGAAACTGAATAGTTTGTCGTTTGAAATGTAGTATGAAATAAAGACGATAGTAGTAAAATGCCTATGTCATGTGCCTTTTTTTAAAAAAAATTGAAACTTTTATTTTGTGAATCTCATAACACAGAATTCATATAAAACTGAAGGAAGAAGACAAATTCTTGCATATTTTTATAAAGCAGCCTTTACATAAATAATCAAGCCTAAACATTCTGTAAAACAGTTCTCAGCAGCCTATACATTCTGTGAAACAGTTTTCTGTAGACTCATTTCATCAATTTCTAATTTATTTCATAATATTTCAAAAAACTCTTACTTTTTTACAATATATATATATATATATATTTGCATCTTAATCATATGAACTCTTTTGTGATTTGATTTCCATTCCAGCCTACCAAGTCTCAAAGGGGGAAGGTTGGTACCATTAACTAGTTTTTATCTCGCTTTTCCTCAAGTCTCGATATTGCTTTTTTGACTTGCTGGGTTCCAATATTTTCATTTATTTTTCTTTCATTTTACATTTCTTTCTGATTTTGTCTTTTTAAAATATTTTAAATTATTCTTTCATAATTTTCAGATATTTATATATATATTAATAATATATATATATATATAGATGATCAAGTGGCTTACATATAATATGACCAATTGTACTTGACTTCGAAATAAAAATCAGCAATTATTTAAAGTTCGTAACATAAGTTATAATTAAATTAAAAATCAATACTACGAAACTTTTATCTTACTCTTTATATCATAGATGGCACTGCTTTTTAAATTTGAAGCAGTTAATAATTTTGAAGAAAAAGTAATAGTGTTGTTTTTATTAAAACAGCAACTTAGGAGGAGTATGAGAGACATATCACTACAATAATTTAATTTATATATTTGCTTATTTAATTATTTATAATATATATATATATACCTTAACTCTTTTCCTGAATATTTTCTGCAAGTAATTCTAGATATTTAGGTAAAATTTATTTTTCTAACATCTATGAAATTATAGGATTACTACTTTTGTTATTTTAATTACAGTAAATATAGTTCTCATAGAACTTTTTATTATTAACATTTTTAAAAAGTTTTGTAAATGATTATGTCATCTTAACGAAATCAACCGAATTCTTCATTACCTTAATAAGTAGTGTAAAGATGTCATTTTTCTGATGTTAATTTATCATTTACTAAAATTGACCTGAATGTTTTAATTAATTATATCTTAAACATGACAAGTATACGTATTTTTTAGGATATTAAACTTAATATCCATTGTAGATTATAAAGAGTTTAGCTCAAATGCTAAAAAAATAAACTTTTGTAACTGGAAGTCAATTTCAGGTTAAATTGAAGTGGCTTTTAAAATGCTGTTAATGAGATCAAATTAAATAAACATTTTTTTAAAAATTCTCAATTCCTATTTCGGTATTATTTCTATTCTAAGTAAAAGAGTTTTAAAAAATTACGAACTTCATTACTGTCTAACACTTCAATGAAATAGTAATAATCTCGTTGCTATTTTTTAAAAGTTAATTATACAAGAAATTGCAAATTTGTTGTTCACCTCTTGAATCCACATATAATTAATCTTTAAAAATTGAAAAATAAATTTCTTTTCCAATACAATTTAAAATGATTACAGAAGAAAAACTTCTTTTTATTGAAATCAAAATCATTATCAATCATTTATGCTTGCAAATCAAACTTTTCCAATGTTTAAGTTTCTTTCTGAAAATACATCAATTAATTTAAGAACATGACGAAACAGATATTAAAATCTAAATAAGTAGCATATCTTTATCCATAAATAATAAACTGAAGAAACACTTACATTTGCAAGCAATTTATGCCATAACACAAACATTGTAGATATCAAACATATATACAAACAGAAATATTAAACTTCCACAAATTATTTTAAATAGACAGTGATAGAAGGTTCTATTGAACATAGAACAATTATGATTTTATGACAGACGTTAATAAATGTGATATATATATATATATATATATATATATATATATATATATATATATATGTTACACTACTTAAATACTTGCAATAAGACGATGTAACTACCTGCCATTTATTAAGTATTGTAGTTACGGTTTACTCTCAAATAAATACCATAGCCGTAAATAGTACTCAAAGTGCATTACGCTTTGATAGCAGTTCTTTCGAAACAAGTTACACAAATGATATGTATTAATTTGTTTAAAATCACGTAGACTGCTAGTATCTCTATAGAATTCACCTTTATGATAATTAATATGCTGTAAGAGTCCATCTTAAAAGCAGTGATTAATCAAAATGCTTCCGAGATTTGAAACATTCTACAGTCATCTATTCTGCATTTAGCTAGCCCAAACATCATTTTAACTCTATTATTGGGAATGTTAAAGTCCTTGAATGTATGGTCTCTTTGATGATGCTTGACAAGACCTCATATAGGCAATGATCAGTACATACTAATCTATGCAACCAAACATTTCTCGAAATCAGCATAAAACTAGATTTCGGAATATTAAACTCAATTTGTCTATTCACTGATGTATAAGAATGCTTTAACACAGTTGATAAATTTAATCAATTCATTTGCTCAACCAAGAACTGACCGAAAAGCAAAAATTCAGGATAACTTGGTTTATATCGATATATCAGAAGATAAGAAGAAATTGTTAGTTTTTAATGCATATTTTAACTAATTAATGTAATTTCGTGCAAAATTTCATATTTTTAAATGGAAGGAAGGATAAGGAAATCCAATTTGTCTATTTTCAAATAATCTCAAATGTATCTGGTATTTTTTTCTTAATTACCTAAGAAGGTAATATGTTTTTCGAAATTTAGTTCGATAAATATCGTATGTGCCGTACATTGGGCTATTGGAAACGAGTATTATAATTTTGAGCCACAGTCAAGCTGTAACACTTCCTGGTTATTATCTTCATTAGATATTACTAACTTTAACTATAAAAGTCAACAATAATAGACCAATAAATAGGAATTCACATACAAATGAACAAAATTAAATTATTATTATTGAATTTATGAATATTAAAAGTTGGTGTCATTGTACTCTCTCTATTTCTCTTTGTTCTAAATGAGCTTGAATTACAATTCCAAATATTAAATTAAATTATCAATTACCAATTCACTCGGATTTGAGTGAGTAGTATAACTGGAATTGAGGGGTTGATTCTTGAACATTTTTTCTATCTCTTCAAGTATCCCTCTTCTTGCTTCTTAGATTACAAATATCTGGTTCTGACGTCTCACTTTGATTCGCGCTTTCACTAACTAGCTTCCAATCTCAATATTAAAATTTTCATCGCTTATGTATCCAACTGATCAAATCTATTCCTTACACTTCATAATTTAAATTTAATCTACATTAATAACGTTTCATTTTATTCAGTGAGGCTTCATTTTAAACAATTCAAACAGAAAAATCCCCAAGTTAGTTGAAAGGGAAATCCCGATATAATCTAATGTTACAAGTTGACAAATGACACCTCAAAGGGTTCTTTACTTATCAAGTTATCATAAAACATCACATGAAGGCTTAGAGACTCTTAATGTAATTGATGTGAAGGAATGCAAGAAAACGATTCTCTTTAAAATGTCAGCAATTCTCATGGCAGCTGGATAAAAGTGTTATTCTCAATGGCCCAAAGAAATCTAAATTAGGATGGTATAAAGGATTTATTTAAATAAAATAGATATTAACTTCGGAAAAAGATATTTTCTATTGATAATGCAGAAGATTAAGCAGAAATAAGTAGATAATTCTTTAAATAATTCACCTTTCAAGTTTTATAAGAATTCGATGAATTATTCAGAACATATTTAGTAAGAGACTATAAAGAATCATACTTGTACATTAAATTACTTTGATTCATCTGCAAGTCACTTAACATTGTAATTAACGTTCATACTTAGAGCTTAGTTAAAATACTTATATTATTTCATAATATTTTTATGTAATAAAACTTTTTTTTTTAAATTAATGTCTTTAGATTAAAAATAAAACCGATTATTTATAAAAAAAATTCCCATTTCAAAATATCATTTGATAAGTAGATTAATATTTAATAATAGTTATTAGCTAATAAATGGTCTCTTAATGCTATTCTTTTTTTCTAATTGTAATTCTACTCTAGAATATTTCCTGAAATTTTCGTGGGAACTAAATAGAAATTTTTGGACTTAAGATGTAGAGAATCCTAGTATCAAAAAGTTTTTTTTGTAACAGTATTTAAAATTTATATTTCAAGAACTGTTTTATAATCACATTTTGAATTTCTACAGTTGAAAATTAATTATGTATCTATCTATTGGGAAAAAAATATTTTTTGAGAAGCGTCAAAGTAAAAATTTTACATCCACAAAATTTGAGATACTCACTTAACGTTAGGGATGATCCATTTTTAATCCCTCATAACACAGAAGCTTTTGAGTCAGAATATCATGAAATCTTAAATACCAGTTAACTTTTTTTTTATGGAAAATCATTGAGTAAAAATAAGGGCGTCCAAAAAGAGAGAATTCTTTTTGAAAAAAATTAATAAATTCTGTGAATATTATTAATTAACTTTCTTGAAACATTTACTTGCTACGTGTTTTTCTATATGAGATAAAGAGAAATTAGAGAGAGAGATATTTACTATACCACCTGTAAGTATAAATGAAATCTCGCTATTTTTTTATTGCTGATATGAGCTCCATCCTTTATACGTAAGAAGGTTTTGGGTAATTAACATTCTCATTAATTAAATCACAGCGTCTTCAGAAATGCTTGCTTTTCCTTTATCCTTTTGTTAAAAGGTATAGCAGGGAATAAAAGCACACCAGCTTAAGTAATATACTTTTAAAAATCTTATATATAAAACAAATTTTTTCAGGTGCAGTTTCAATTTTATGTATTTAAGAGTTGCTGAAATTCTTAATATATAAAAATATTCATAGAGCAATTCGTTATAAGTTTTTTGATACTTTAAGACTTAGCTATGGGTACTCATTTATTTTATTTATATATTTCTCACGTGGAAAATTAATGCTTTGATACTTTTGCTTTACATTAGTTCCCATTTTTATTGGAATATCCATTTACAAAAATTATTGAATGCTAAAGATAAGTTTGAAGATCTTATAAATGAAAAATGAAGTAAATTTATGTTGTATTAAAATTGTTTTGTCGTTAAATAACATAAGTACCTTCGCATGTGCACGTAGGGAAAGTAGTTACCCTCTATTATTAAGCCTGTGTTCATTTTGGTGGACTGCATTCAAGTTCAGCAATGAGTTCGAATCTTGATCCACCTAACTCAGTCAGGCGCAATAATGAAGACTGCTTCATGTTAAATAGAAATACTTTCGCCAATAGCTCTTGTGTTGCTTTCAAGTAATGTTCAATTGGGAAAAAAAAGAAAAAAAAATCTTTATGGGTTGACTTGTCCTTTTTTTATTTTAATTATTGTCAGACCTCACTTAATAGCACTTTAAACCTTTAATTACTCTAAATCTTTGAAATGTAGTTCTAATCTTAATAAAAGTAAGCAACAAAATTGATTCAAATGATATCAAACAGTAAACACATGCTATCATTGAACATATACACAAAGTGAATAAAAATATCTCTAGAAGCATGCAAATAAAACATTAAGCAAATAGTTTTGTCCATAACAGTTAAACTTAATGGCTTCTTCAGTTTTTCTAAGTAATAAAATAACTGATTACATATTTTTTATTGGAACAGATGTTGAAAATTTCCAAGAATTATTGAACAATTATATTTTGAAAACATCCATTTACTTTAATGAGTTGAAATCAGACAAAATGATTACTACCTCGTAAAGATTTATTCATATTTTAAAGGAATAAAAAACATTTGATGAAACTTTTTTATCAGACTGGAGTTTAATTTGAGATAAAATTCCTTTTAACTACCTAAACAATTCCCTACGGGTTCTCATTTACGCTGATTACTTAATGTTCTATTTTTCAACTAAAAGAGCGTTTTTGTTATAAATTGTAAGATAATGCAACAGATACTTACTTTTTATCGAATTTTTCGAATGAAGCAATTCTAGATCATTTGTAATTTAAATATCCAATTTCATCTTTCTCTGCAAAATAAGAAAAAGAATTCCCTATAAATGTATATATTTAGATCACAAAGATAATTTTAAAAAAACAATTAATTCAATTCTCTGTGTATTAAAAAATACATTTCAGTAATATCACTGAAGATATAGGATCATAGCGGCCAAGTGCTTAAGATCGTGAACATCGTGGACAGCGATATTCATATCGAATTGAGAAATCGGGTTTTGGTTCAATCAACTGATTTTTTTGGGGGGGAGAAGGGGATTTTTATTATAATCACACTTGAAAACAACACGAGAGCTAATGTAGACGGGCCTGAAAATTTTAAGTCATGGTCAAATGAGTGAGGATGACCACCCGAGTTAGTATCCCACTCTTTTTACTTCTACACAATCCCAACTTGAAAACTTGATGACTCTACAGATTTAACCAGCAACAGCTCATTACACGACGGGCCTTCAGTGGCACCAGGATTTGAACCCACACTTCGACTGAAACTAAGGAAGTCAAGAACTCTCAATCATGACCAATGAGCTCTCTCTCTATCACGACCATAGATCTTTTAAATACCCACGTATGGAATTATGAAAGCTTCTCCAAAGTAAATGAAATCTCTAAGTACTAATATGTTGTGGTATGGAGATTCAGTGAGTACGATATAGTGTAGTTTCCCCACACTTAACCGTGGTTCCTAAAACAAAATAAATTGAATAAATCTCGTTTTGTTCGAGAGCGTGACATTATTTAAACTAACTTATTCGTATCTTAGTAATTAATTAGCTTTTCTGTATTTGTGAATAAGATATTATAGGTTATTCAATTTGTTATATATATAGTATAAGTTCATTATTACTATATATAACTAGCCCTAACCATCTAGTTTTCCTTTCAATTTTCTTTGAAATTTTAACTACTATTGGTTTTATCAACAGTTCAGCGTTTCGAACTCTTATTTAGAACATTCAATATATTTCGCAATATATAGTCATAAATCCATGTAAATAAAGAAATATAATATATCTAGTTACTTAATAAATATTTATTATGGATTGATTAACTCAAGAAAACAAACCAAACCTATTTTACAAACATTAAATTAGACAAACGTTACCAAAACTATCTTAATGATTCTTGATACTTATTTTAATGATTTTTGATACTTAGTTATATTTTTAATATGTAAATATATATCATTTGAGTATAAAAAAAGGCTCGCAGGAGATAAAAATAAGATATTTTAGTTTTAAATGTAATTTAAGATTATACTTAAAGTACCTTTTTCCTCTTTTTATAATTATTCTTTCCTTCATATTCTAATCAATAATAACAAATAATTCTTAAGCAATCAAGTTATTGTGAAATATGCCTTATTTATAATACGATTAAATATTTCGCTTTTTTTTTTACTTTTCCAATTCGTTCTTAAAGTTCTCTGCAAAATAAACAAACCATATTACAATGAGGAATAAATTTGATATATCCATATTTAAAAATATTTTGAGCTCCTTATAGTGCAAAAGGATGATGACAGCAACTTCCTGATAGAAATCAAAAACTGATATTCTGTTGCTCCCAGTAGACCATCATGTAACACTCTTTTACATTGAGATAATGCGAAACTAATTTATCACAAATATTTAGACCTCCTTTCTCAAATATTTTTGATGGTGTTGACATGATATAGGCATGCGTTTGGTGAATTACTAACGATAACTTGAAATTTAAAAAAAATAATACAAAATATGTATAACTTGTTTACTTCTTTATAGATATACAGTAGACATTATATAACCTGATATTTCTTTGAATAACAGTTATTCTGATAGGATAATATATCTAACTGATATAATTTGAAAGCTTTTTAATGACAGACATACTTATTTTATGCCTTCATAATTACTTGTCTTCGAGACAGAGATTACTTTAAGGCAAGTAATTTTGACAAAAAATGACATTTTGCATTTCTTTTTTGTCTTTCTGAGTATGAGAAATATAACAAATAAATTATTTTATCTACAGTATTTTTATATAAAATTTTTATTCGAAAAAAACATTATGAAACGATATTACACTTTAGAGAAATTTCAGTGACATATGAGTATCTTAAATTCCTTTAAAAGTAAATTACATCAGACGTTTATCTTTAAAAATTTTAAGTTGGTGAAAATTCTTGAACCATTTTCCCATTCTCGGTGTACGAACTCGTTAATTTCAAAGAAGGGATTTAATTCAAATCTTATTTCTCGTCGAAACACGATGAGAAAGACATAAATATTTTTAAAATAAAAACTCGAAATTTGAAGGCTTACATGTGATTAAAATAGTCTTCCTAGAGACAGGCATATACAGCTCAGATGCAAGAATATATCGGTCTAAAATGATTTACTATTTTATTTTTGTTGGACAAGTTCCATAAACAAAAGAAGTGAAAATATTTTAATAAAAAAATTGAAGTCATATTTTGAAAATAAGTGATCTCATTATAATTACTATTGTTTCTTAAAAGTGCAGAGTATGCAGTTATTCTTATACATAAGAAATATTTTACATATTTGACAAATTAATCACACGAACCTTTTTCTTTACGAAGAAACTTAATTTAGAGTTGAATATTCACATTCTTCAACTTTAAAACAGTTTAGTTTTTATCTGGCTGAAGAAATTCTTATAAATATTTGTACAGATTGGACTGTTCATTTCATCGTACTATGTATTAAGCCACAATGTTACAGTTAATATAACATCCGGTAAAGAAAATGTAATGTTATAAGTAAATACAATATATATACAACAAGTTAGTATTAATATAGATCAAGGAGCTTTTTCTTTCCGAAAAAGGAAATAATATCTTTTAAAATGCCTTAGCGTGTGATGCTATTAACCATAGAGTGAAATGTACTGAATTTTCCTCTTTAGAATTTCACTTCACACAGCATTTACTCTGTCTCCATAATGTTAGAAAAATAAAGGTTAAGGATTATATTTCTTAATGGAAGGAGTTTTAAAGAAATTATGATTCGTGTTTTTTAAATTTTATGTTTTTAAACTCATATGTGAAGTTTCATGTTAAAAGATTCAAAAGAACAAAAATTATTGTACTTGTTAACCCGCAAATTTTTTTGAATAACTTTGTTGATTCAATTTTTCATTAAAAATCATAATAACTAATACAATAAATTGCAAACAAAATTGGTGACTGTAGTGATCAACCAATTTCATAAAAATATTTCTTAAACTTGGTCATTCTTAAAATTACGATGTTAGAAAAAATGTTGTTTAAAGTGACCCTTTAAACATTAAAATTAGTTTTTAGCTTGCAAAAGCACGTTTTTGCATGATACTAAAATATCAATGGCAGTATTATATATTTATATATCTCTAATATTAAAGAACAATGAGACATGAAAAATTAATTTTTCTAATTTTAATTTGTTCATAATATCACGTTGTACGTTTGCAAGAACCTGTGATAATATAGAAAAATATAGTAATTAACCCTTATAGTATTTGTTTATAAATACAATTCTTTTTCACTTTTAGTTTCGAATTTGAAGAGTTACAATATAATTATATTTTTCACAATTTCTTTGCTCCTAGTTTTTAGTAAACAATTTTCATTCCTAATATTTTCATATTATGTGTACAAGAAATTTATCTTAAATATAATACGAAGAACTTGAAATAATTAATATTTGCATTCATTTCCTGACTAAAACCAATTATAATTACGCATTTTAATGACATGAAACAGTACCGCAATTTTATGCTCGGCATTTGCAAAAACGTAATAGAAGAGAATATTATGAGACGCATTATACTTCAAATTAAAGTTAGATTAAAAGGTGATGCTACGTAATTTCAATCCGAATTAACATATAATGCTAATCATTGCCAAAAACGAATGACATTATCAGCATAATGTTAGTATTGAAAGATTACTGAATGATACAACAGAATGGTAAAATATTTTGATATTTCTCTAACTCTCTCTCTTCCAAATTAAATTAATTCTGCTCCAATTAGTGCATCTATTAGAGTATTTTGTTTGAAGAATTTCACATGCTAAAATTATTCCCTCATATTTCCTATATAAATGAGAAGATAGGTGTAGAAAATATATTTAAATATCCTATTTTAAAAATTCTCATTTAATAGTATTATTTATTACTTGGATATATATATATATATATATATCATTTGATTCTTATATAAAATTAAACACAACTACTTTAATTATTAAAAACTAAAAAAATATTTAAGAAATTATTAATGCATCATTAAATAAAAACAATATATGTGGTATGGCTATTGAATAACGAGACTGCTGCTGCTGAAGAAGTACGCATAGGATAACGCCAGTGACCAACAGCTGTGTAGCGCGAAGCCTTCTCATTCGAATGCAGTGCCCCTCGCTTCAGTAAACAAATCCGTACAGTCGTATCCTTCATTCGCATTACAATTATTTTTTTTTTTGTTTCGCCAGAGAAATGATAAGTGTAACAATAGAATAATGAATTGTTGTGAAATTAACACGAAATTAGGAAAAACCACTACTAATAATTTATTGAAAGAAGTCTATGGCGATGAATGTGCATCACGTAAGAAGCTTGCCAAACTAATTGTACTATAAAACTGAAAATGACTCAAACTTATTGGAAAGATTAATAACGCGTGACGAATAATGATTTTTTACTTATGTTTTTGAAATGAAGTGCCAATCCAAGCACTGGAACAGCCCATCTTCACCGAGAGCAAAAAAAGTTCAAATGAGCAAATCAAAATTCAAAGCAATGATGACTATTTTTCCCCACATTCATTGGATTGTGTACTTTCATTAGGTTCCTGCAGGTCAGACTCTTAATTTACATTACTACCTTCACGATCTTCTGAACTCCGTTAAAGAATAAGGAAAAAAATGACCTGCATCGTAGAAGAACAAGCCATGGGTTTTCCAAAAACAATCCGCATACTTCATTGTCTCATTCCGCATTATCTATTAAGAGGTTTCTTGGCAAGTACAGTACCCTAGCTTTAGACTATCTATCTTATTCGTTGGATCTTGCGTCATGCCACTTCTATCTGAATTGTAAGGTAATCTGCATTAAAAAGAATAAGATTTGATTCCGTTGAAGCTGTGAAAGAGAAAGCAACTTGCAACCTGAAGAAGCTGAAAGAAGAAGACTTCCAGTATTCTTTCGAACAATGCAAGATTCTCATGGAGCGTTTTACAGACAGAGGAATTATGTATATATTAAGCGATAATAAGTAAATAAGTATGAAATCAAAATAAAATGTTTTGCAGTGTCAGTCTCGTTATATAATAATCACATCTCATGTAAATGATAAAAATAAACCAATAATGGGTTGTATAGAAATAGAAAGAAATAAAAAAAAAACTATTCACATTAAGCTGTAAAAGAAAAACATTATATACTACAGAAAATTGCAAAACAGAGTAAAGTAAATGAAAAAATAAACTTGCAACATAAAAATAATGAAAAAATGATAAAATTTTTGACAATTTGTAGGAATCAAAATTTGAAGAAAAGCAAAATAATGTATTTTTTTATATTATTACTGTAACAGCTCTTAGACCGTTAATCTAGGTTGTTGCAGAATTACTGGACAAACTATCCCCATCAATAACACATATAATTAAAAATGGCAATAAAATCATATACATATATATATATATAATTAAACAAAAACTTTTTGTGAATTTTTTAGAAGTAGCGAATTTTAAAACAAGTTTAATCTTTAAAAATAAGTTTTCTTCTCTCTCTCTTTTTTGCACTTTTCTCTCCAAGCATTACATAATTTCTTCGACAAAATCTGATCAGATTTTTATGATTAAATTTTATATTTAATAAAGGTAATGAATTCAAGGGTGACTGCTACGATTAACAAATGCAAAAATAATCAACATAACAAAGATGATCCTACAAATATTTTTATTTATTTCCATTACAATAGACATCAAGATCAATGTTTATTAAGCCAAATATAAAGTATCTAAATATGTTTAAGCTTACGAGACTTTCACTTGTGTGAATTTTACCTTTAAGCGTAATTTTATTATACTTAGTTAAGAAAATCTGCTTAAGTTTATGTTTTTTAAACATAAGAAAAGCATTATTTATAGTTAGTTTATTTAGCATTAATTCATAGCTTTTAGTATTCACTAAATTCAAACTAACTATGTTTGTGGATTCGAATAGCATTATCTCATTCTCAGGACACTACATATATTATAAACTGAGCCGCTTTGAGTTGCAAAATAATTGGAGCGATTTCATTCTTTTCTGAAAAAAAAAATACAACGAACTACTCAGATATATACTTTGGTTTCAAATTTTTTAAAATTGATATAAATTTATCGTCAAATCGAACATTATTGAATGATATTAAAAACTTGTTTTACTTTTTGAAGACGAATATCTTTAATGATTGTTTTATTGATATGTATGATTACATTTAAAAATTGAATCCAGAAGGTGAGATATACTCCTATTCAAGTCATAATTTTTGCTAAAAGTGCATTATTCGATTACTACTCAAAAGCGATATAAAATCTTACATTTCTTGT
Organism: Nephila pilipes; assembly: GCA_019974015.1. NCBI lineage: Eukaryota > Metazoa > Arthropoda > Arachnida > Araneae > Nephilidae > Nephila > Nephila pilipes. The sequence goes on from BMAW01014360.1 coordinate 468,686, forward strand.
GACTGATTAAGTTACTTTGAAGTTCGAAGAAGAGAAGAGTCTTGCTGCACGGATAATTGTGCTGCAGAATATCTCAATCTTTTCCGATAACATGATCGAGAAGAGAGTTCCCTGATAAGTCCCAAAGGAAATTCGAGAACATTCTTTCAAACATGTGCAGAGGTTTTATCGATATTTGAGTAGTGTAGTAAGCAGTCATCCGTAAATGACTGAAAATCGACAGGACCTTAAGGCGTTCTTCTACAACCAGAAAACTTGACGTCACAATAACTAAATTTGTATAACAGATGAGATACGGTACTAGTTCTTTTTAGTTCCCTGCTAATTACGAATACATAGATACTAGTACATAAGAGAAAGAGCTATTGCCTGACTTCTAATTACTTCACTCCATAATTAACATTTTTCAAGCTTTCCCAGATTCTTAACCTGCCTACATGTCATACTTAATTAATCAGTATAGATCCTCAAAGGGTTGGATATGGGAATACAGGTCGGTGTCGTTATACTGTTACTTGAGTGTTATTGTAGTTTAAAGTAAAATATTCTTCTTTGATTAGGTATTTTAACAAAGAGGAAACGTTGGAAATTTAATATAGGAGTCTTTTTAAGTATGCATAGTTTTATTGGAGCAACGTTTACAGTTCAAGCATACTTATCCTTTATTTCGGAAAACAATGTATCATATTTTCTTACTAATTCAGCAGGCTCTTTCCTTTTAACGTATATTAACCTTAATTATTCAGAAACCCAACAAAACGTATTACATTATGTATATGGTGAAGAATAATTTATTACACGTTTATTATTTTGTTTGATAATTTAATTGTTAAACAATCAGTAAATTGCCCTACAAGTTTGATAACCGTAAATGTAATTGCATATTTATAGTAAGTACTTGGATGTTATTACTTGATTCATGTTATTAGTATTATTATTCTACTTTTATAAGGTGTGTTACTATTTTAAAGACATAATTTCTATTAGAATTAAGGAATGTAATTTCATTAATCTTAGAAAAAAACATAAAAATTATTAACACTAGTATAAAATTTCAACTTCTGTCAGTTATATTATAATGTGTTTAATTTAATGTAACTCAAATTTTAGCAATAAAATGCAGACATCTTTAATTTTAAGTAATCAACAACTTTCATATTGCTTAAAACTTACTGTTAAGTGTAAGTTTCTCGAGTTGTTGAATAATTTAATTTGTAATGGCTTTGAAATTTCTTTTACATATGCACTTCCATATTTATCATTAAAAACGTTTTCATAATTTGTTTCATTATGTGTACCCTGCTTTTCTTTAACTGCTCTTGATTCAGAATATTCTGTACTGGAATTTTATTCTCTATTACACGAGTAAATAAAATCAATACATAATTTTTCTGCACAATTTTATATTTTTATTAATTTAAAAAATTACTGACAAATACGGATTATTCTAATTTAAAAAACACTCATTATTGTTTCATAATTTAAAATGTAGCAAATTTACATGAGATAAGAAATATGCATTTTATTACAGAAATTAAAAAGAACACTTAACTTTAACTTAAATCAATAAAAATGTAAGACTTTAAATTTAACTTAAACTATATATTTAAAACTTTAAATATAAATTAAAACTTTAAATTGAACCTCTAACAATGAAATTATGAGAATGTAATTATTTGCATTCGTACCATTTAAAAAATAATTTAAGAGTTATCAGGTGTCGTTAAACACAGGGGAGAAAACAAAATCTGTAGTTAACCCACTGTCAATGTCTTTAACAACCCCCCCCCCATCTGTACTCACCGATAACAACAATTTTTTTTTTTTAATTGATTCGCTTACAAAATAAAAACTTTTTTACTGAAAAAGGAAAGTAAGAATTTTTGTTCGGTAAAAAGAAACATCAACTAATTATTTTTATCAATCGTCTTACACAAGACGTGGTAAACGCAGTTAAATTATTTCAAGAAACAAAATTTGTAAGTAAAAAGTTTCCATTAGCACTTTAAAATAATATAAAAATTACATTGAGAAATAAATTTTTAATTTATTAAAAAAGATTGTAGGAAGATTGGTATTTATCATCGTCCCACTTAGGAATAATACGACGGCTACTTTCGACGTACCTCGTAATTTTGAACTACTCTCAAGAGACGAAAGCTACACCTAAACTAACATTCCATTGTCCAAATTTCCAAATTACCCCGAAGTAAGGACTTTCAACTCTAACAGATTACATTGAGAAAAATAATTCTAAAATACAGTTTTCAATAAAAGATTCTTGCTAAATTGGTATTTATTAGAGGCTGAATTAGAAATAACTCGAGAACAGCTGACGACAGACCTCATAGTTTTTAGCTATTGGTAAGAGTCGAGGACTGCACTTAAGCTGTCATTTCCCTCTCCAAACTTTCACACCATACCAACGTAAAGACTTCGAGCCCCAAATAATATAACTTGCATAAGGCCAAGAAGTTCGTGACTATGAGCATTCTGGTTTCGCGTTCTCAAAAAGATTGTTGTAAGATTTTGAATGGATGATTAATAAGAGATTGAAAAAAAGCCCCAAGAACTAACTAAAATTGACTAGTTCACAAGATATTCTTAGATAACAGCAGTTTTGAGTTTATTTTAATTTCAAATATTATACAATTTCCGATATCTATTATTTGTATTTAAACAGATTACCGTAAAATCTCTTTGGCGGATGTAAGGTTTCTTTCTTTTTCCGAAATCTTTCAACTTAACAAATAGTTCAAACTTAGCAATTTTATCTCTTTGGTAAACTCAGTTTACTGGATCAGGATTTCTATGAAACAACAAGAATTTTTTTACCTGCAGAAACATAAGTTTCTTGCCTGAGGAAAATCAATGAGTGTGGATTTTTTTCTGACCAACATTAACTGAAAATCTTCAGAAAATAGTCTGCTGAAAAACTGTCCTTTTGTCTTGTTTTTGGTAAAACAGCTTTTCTTCGGAAAGAGATATCCAGAACATAGATAAGGCTTTTAAGAGCGTTTTTTGTAAATCTATTCATACAATTTTAGACCAAAGGTATTTATTGGAGGAAAAGCTATCGTCATACAAAAGTAATAAAATATCTAATGTACTTGAAGTATTTCGAAAAAGAGTATATATCTCGGTAGAGATATATAATGTTCTTTAGTTCTCAGTTATTAATCTTCAAACTAATACTTTAAGTAAAAATAGTGTGTAATAATTCTAGTAAATCATAAATCTCTGATGACCAATAAAAAGAAAAAGAAAAACATTTTCACGTCAATCTTTGACATAACTTATAGGAGTTACCAATTTAAAATCCCATTTCTTCAGAAGAAAACCAAAAAACCATCTAAAACCAAGTAAAGAGAACTATCATCAACTCTTTTTTCGACCTGTAGTTTTAAAAATATCAAATTCACGTTTTTGAAAAACGGTTGCAATGGATATATAAAAAAGAGTGCCTTTGTCTGACTTTTTGTGTCTGTTAAAAAATGAAATTTACCACGGCTCATTTAAGATATCTAGATCTTGCTGATCACACAAATAATGTTAGGAATTTCATTGTTTAATATAAAATGAAAGTAGTGTTCAGTTTTTACTTTCAAAATAGATATTTTTTAACTTTTCTAGAACAATTTAAAAGAGTTTTTTCTTTTATTCTACTTCAAAAAGAACCGTCTTCAGATCCGATATCTTGCTTTTTTAAGCTATTGATTTTAGAAAGTGCAGTCCAGTTTAAAGAATAATGTTTTTGGTGAACCATCAAAACCACTTTACTCTTTTTCTTCCAGGCACGACTTCTTATTTAAAGTCACTGATTCAAAAACTATACAATGTTCTAGTTATGAAAAATCAATGATATTCGCTTTTTTTTTTTTATTCAGCTTAAATGTATTCTATATTTAAGAAATAAGACGTAAAAGATAATTTTAAATATCTAATTTTTCATTAAACTTTTCTTAAATTGTTTACAAAAAAACTTTTTAAAGCAACAATAAAAATATCTACAGCACACAAAATTTTTAAATAACTGTATAAAAATTGCTCATAATAGAATTAAAAGATTTTTGCATGTTTAAAAGGAACTAAATTTCTTATCAATTGAACAGCAATTTGTTGTTGGAAATAAAGAGAATGTATTACAATAACCTAGGCTTGCATATTTTTTGTTAAAGAATGAAAAAAAAGTCCTTTTCGAGATCCAAATAAATTTGAAAATTCATATTAGCTGAGTATTGGTACATCCAATCTATCGATACACCATTTAACTTCCATTTTACAAGTTTTTATACAATATGTATTCACACATATACATGTATGTAAAAAAATATGTGTTTTAAGTTCAAAATTTGTACTCAAATTTTAACCCATTTCTTATCATCCTATCAAAAGGAAATTTCGAATACACATGGAACTCTGATGACAATACAATATAATAGTTTGCTCAAGCAGTGACTTACTTAAAGGGACAAGCCTGGGCCCCCTGGAAATGCACTTAACAAGAACGCTTAATTGAATTGAATTTTTGCACACAAGTATAGCTCACGTAACTGCTTTTCAGCTTAAATTTCCAGACTAAAAATAACAACTTAAATTTCTAGACTAGAAATACTTTAATGTAAGTAAAAAAAATTATTGAAGATTTTATTTAAAAATGCACTTAAAAGTATAAAACTATATTTAAATGTAAGATAATATGTAATTTATTAAGGCTTAAGGTACCTTAACTAATCTACTAAAACTTTCATTTTTATATATATTTTACATTAAAATGGATATTATACCCTTAAGTCCCTCTTTAAATAAAAGATTGAGTTAAAAATGTTTTTCAATATTTATTAACTTTTTTGCATGCGATTATTAAATACTTTACAGATTCTTCGTTGCTGGACAGAATAAACTGACAAAGATACGGGTAGGAGAATGGGTGTATAAATTGACTAGCAATTTCCCTTTCCACATAAGACAAAATGTTTCTACAATAAATTGCTAATTTACAGTCTGATTTGTATAGCTATTTCTTTCTATCTGAGTTTTATTTTTTTTTATAAAATCTTATTTTTAGAAGTATATTCTGGATTAATGTTTAACGATGTCGTGTAATATTGAGTAATAATCAAATTTCTAGCTACCTCGTTTGCTTAACTTTTTTACCTGAAGATTTCGAGTATCTCAATTCCATTTATCAAACATGATTTGTAATAACGTACGATGAAATTTTAAGGGAATCTGGGCTCGGATATGGAGCTCGACTTAAACATCATTAACTACAATTCTTTCGATCATAACCACACGGTTTTCACCACCTCTTTGCTTAAAATATCAGTTACATTGCAAGCTTTAAAATTAAGTTATAATTTTGAAATATAGTTCATTTGAAAGAAAATACGGTTTTTAAACATTTATATTAGTAAATATAACGTTTGAAACGTTTGATTATAAGAAAATAAAACATTCACACTTTTTGTTGCAACCGTCGCTCCTGTTCCTTATTATTTTCCCTATATTTTCGTAATCGCTGCAAAACATTTTACATTGTTGAACTATTTTTGTTTTTCGTTTTATAAAGTTTTCTAAGTGCTCAGAGCTGAAAATGCAAGCATAAAGCTTATATTAAATTTAAAAAGAGATTGTTTAGTTTTAAATGATCCTATTAAATCTTAATTATTTTGATTCTAAGCACTCAAAATAAGGGGCGAGGGACAAGATTTCCTGAAGTGTAATTAAAAGCTTTTTAGCTGAGGAATTTCTGTAATATTCTGACTCTCTCATTAAGCTTAGATCTGCATTCTACATCTATGAATCAATTCTTTTCCGTATTTTGTGTTAACATCCCTTAATCTTCGACATTCTTGTCTGAAGATAACAGGACAAAGAAATTCCTTAAATAGAAAGTGGTTCACGCTTCAAAATCTCCTACTTCTCCGATATCGAGACTTCATCCATCTTAGGCTTGGCAGACATTCGAGGATTACATGAAATCGACGCCTTACACACTTGTAGCATATTTTGAATCGATTTTGTGTCCGAAGAATTCGCTATCTTGGATCCAGCACGCACGTCTTCTGGTCCGGTGTACTATGTGGTACTACAACTCTCGCCAATCAATGTGTTCTACTTCTTCATTCATTAATCTTTTCGGTACTGTGCTAGATAAGCAATATATGTTTCACTACAAAAGAATCGATTTTTTAATCTTTTTTTTTTTTGGATAAATGTTTCGCGATTGTCGTGAGAACTGTTCGGGCTCAATTGAACAGTTATTTATTTGACTTGGAGCCGTGGTTGTAAATATTTAAAACAAATACAGGGAATTTCTGAAATTTGTAGAATTATAACTTGAATATGTTAGTATTTGGGAAAATTAAAAATTTATGTACTATTTTTGTATCATTTCAGGCTTAACTAAAAATAGGATTTTAAATCAAGATCTATAATGGAATATAAGGTACTTTTTAAAATTTCTGCTTTAATATTAATGTCTTTTTTAACTTAATTGGTCTGATTTTTTCATGTTATTTTAATTATAAGGTGATAGACTTTTTTTAGTTTATGAACTTATATTCTTATTAAAAGGTATTAATTTGTTTTATGTAAATAAATAAATTGCTTCAAATTAATGAACATGACATGAGACTGGAATGACACTTATTAACCGGGTAGACGTGGGTTATGAATCGTAACGCTAGAACGCGTAATTGATATGCTGACACCCTAAGCATAATTATTAAATTTATTATTTCTATTTAAGATATAATGCAATTAATGATTATAAAAATCTTTGTTATGTAAGATGTTGAGTTAAATGCTAACCAACACCCATACATTCCACTTTACTTGGGGAGATTTGTACAATCAAGATATATACAACAGTCCTGGAAAAGCAGGAAACTCTTGTTTCAATGAAGGATTTATATCTCTTTCTTTTTAACAGTTTCTGGGAATTTTTTCTCCATAAGAATTTGAGCTTTTCAAGACCATTTAAATCAGTGAATAATAAAGAATTAAGTTATTTTCATCGATTGGTGAGGTTACATGTTCTGACATGTCTGCATTGCCAATCAATTTTTTTATAACATTATGAACGTGTAGCATCTCTGAACTCAAATGTGTTCTTTCTGATATTTGTCTTTTCCCACAAAAGGTTAGTTTGGTCTCATATTTGGTCTTTTCACTCTCCATCTGACTCAGACATACGGCCACTAAATATTTCATTATCTGAATTTTCTATTTCTTCCTCAAGACTCCCTTCCCCCGACGAAACATCTTCTAACGACTTTTTAAGTCTTTTTATTTCTTCATCAACGGAGAAGGAGGAAAGCTTGGTTAGAATTATTTCAAAATGCCTTGGTTTCACACTGAGAAATTCTAACATGAGAGCTACCACCGGATGTTAATACATCCAAATAGCTCTACAAAAATGGAAATGTTCAGAATGAGCCGGAATATTCTGAAGACAGATACTGACATATTTAAAAATTTCATAAAATAAATTTTTCTATGCCTGGGATGTCAAAAGGAGTCACACACGTCTTCCCGATTTAAGTTTGAAATGCTGTAAATAGCAATGCAGCTCGCTTTCATTTTGAACAAAATATATAAAATTATAAGCAAAAAGCTATCAGTTTTCTACCGCATAATAATAAAAAAGAAGGGGAAATTAACTTTTTTTTCTTACAAAAAAAAATAACATTTTCCTTATCACATATGTGCCTCTATCAAAGCAAAAATTAATTTTTAAGTACATTATTTTTCAGTTTAAAGTAAATATTAATTCAAGTATGTGAATGGAAGATTTTATCAGCTATTGATTATGAATATTATTGTCAACGGGCAGAAAAAGCAGATATTTTTAGATAATTTGTGGTTTATTTTAATCAATATATAAAGAATGTCATTACTTACTGCAAACAACATTTGTACTCAGATAAAATTTATATTTATGTTGAAAATATTAGAGTTTCCTTACAGGATTTCAAATGCGATATAAAACAATGCCTTAAACTTCAGACAAGTTCTTTACTTTAGCAAACTAAAATATCTTACACACGTTTTCATTTGAAAATATTAAAGGAAGTTTGGAAAATATTTTAACTGTAAAATGAGTTGAATGAGTGACAGTTTTACCCTATCACTATCCATTTTCAACTTAAAATAAGCATCTCCAAAGAGAGAATGTCATCCAATTGCTCCTCAAGTTTACGATATTATGATATGTTATGATCAAAAAAGAGCAATAATTCGAAACTATCGGGTTTCACTTGTTATACATCTTTTTCTACGTGTCATATTCAAGAATTTTCTCCGAAAATTATGCAACGGCTGTGCATACGGAGCACAGTGACGGAACTGTCAGCTGAGTGTGTTGTTTTATCTATATGAAGAACATGATATAACTGCAGTTTTTATATTATATAGACATATACAGTTTCGTAAAACTATTGCAAAAATACATAATGTATTTTATTTCTTTATTATTTTTCTTGTCATTTTGTGTTGCTATGCTTAAAAAAGTCTTAAAAAATTGATTATACAGTATACAAAAATCACTTCGTATAATTAAATTTTACTAATCAAAAACACAATTAAATTTAAATATTTTCGTTTGAAATGGGGATGTCACAAATTAAATAAAAACGAACTAACTAGATATGAATAAAACCGATCCATTGCTTCTACTCAAAATGCAAGAACAGATAGGATTTATTCCCCCACATATCTCAAAACGAAAGAAAAATAGATATAATTTATTCATCATTATATATAGATATCTGTTAAGTACACAGAGTTCCCAGAAATTATCTTTCAGTTTATTCCAAGATCTCCGTAATGAATTATTATTTCTAACAGAGCAATTTATTATAATGCATATATTCACTGCAGACACCTTATCTTAACTTAAAATGCATTTCTAATACCCTATTCCTTAAAAGCATTCCCACGTGCCACTTATTACGATGAATTGAAATGGTGAATTATATTTCTGGGTTATTGTTGTTGTAGATGAATGAATTTAAAATCAGAAAGAGAGTTTCCTGAAACTCAATTTCAACATTCACCGCTAATCCATTTCATTAGTGGCAAGACCTCGGCACATGGATTAAGGGGACCGACCAGTGCAATTTGTTTACACTGTTTCCGATAGTGCCGGCAGACTAGATTTCTGTGTTGACAGTACACCAGGGTTTTGTGGGTTTCTGAAGGATTAGTCAACGAATAGCTCTATGGAAACTACTTGAAGACAAGTCAGAGTTTTCTCTAGGCTCTATATATTTGCAGCTGTTATTTTGCTGCCATATTCTCAATCGGAAATCGAAGACCCAAGAGGTTTTTTCCCCCTCGAAGTAATTCCTTTTCTTTCCTGTTTCACACCGTATCCTTTTAATTATATCGAGGTAATAGGACAATAGAGACAGATAAGAGATATTAACAATATCGGTAAGTAAAGCAACATAATAAAATCTACAAATGCCTTTCATCAATATGTGCTTGTCAACACCTTTAAAGAGAAGAAAAAGAATTCATGATATGAAATTTTTCATCCTCTTCCTTTTACAGTATTTTAACAGAAATATTTTTGGCATATTTATTTAATGTTATAAAATATTTCATTTAATTCAATTTTGATAAATTGGATTTTAAAAGTTTATCATTATTTTTGTTACGCTCATCATTTTATATGAAATGCTTAGTACTATGCATTTCTAATCTTTTTTCCTAGTATATTAATTTGTTACTTAAATATTTTCTGATTCTGTTTCATAGAAACTTAAAACCAACTTACTGGTTATTTGTTTTGTAGTAATTTATTTTATTATAATTTACATATTATTATTTGTTAAGATATTATTTTTATTATTGTAATTTATTTTAATATAATTGGAAATATTTGCAAAAAGATTTAGCTTTAATAAAAAATTCCCACAGTTTTTATTTGTGCTTGTAAATTAGAAATGGTATAAAGATTTTAATAGAAAACATAAAATATTTTAGAAAATATTATGTACTTATTTCTTATAATCAGTCTGAACGTCTTCTATTAAATTCTTCTCTTTCAATTACTTTGCCATTTTCAAAAGAATATATTTTGCTTTTAAAAGTGTAAGTTTTGGATAAAATAAGAGGCTGTGTTTAATATTAATTAGTAAAGTGATGACCGCAATTATTTTTCTCGTTTTGTATTTTCATGTCAATAATAATTTTTACCAACAAATTAATTATTCAAATTTGTTCAAAAAACTTCTAACCAATTTTTTTTCCTGCGTGAACAAAGGAAGCTATGAATGCACATGTATGTAAAATATCCGAATGCACTTGGGTAAATGTCTCCTTCCTGCTGAACCCTTTAGCCACCAGAAGACCGCAGATGAGTGAGAAAATGTAAGTGAGCGCCGTTTGATTTTCATTTTGGACAACGCTATGGTAGTAAATTTTATGCAAAACTTGGTGATTCCGAAATCGAAGCTATGTGAAAGATTCAAACAAAATTTGAAGAAGTACAGTTAGTTGTTCAAGATTTTGTGATAACTTATCAAAAATGTAATTTACACTTCCTTATGGATCCATTACTAGAAGCTGCTGCAAACAGGAGAAGCATTACGCATGGGTATTAGTATACGGTCTCCAAACCAGGGCCTCTCGAAATTCATTTGTTTACACACAAAAACATAGTCTGATATATTTCCAACACATAATGTATAATGTTCCGTATTTTTTTACTTCTTTTCTCCATAATGCTTTCAGATTTAAGCTATTTCAAAATAATGCCCAATAAATAAGGTAAAAGTATCGTATTTAAATTCATTAGTTAACTCTCTGACAATTTATTTATAATTTAGATCTGCACGAGCACAACTGTGATTTTACGATAAGTTTTTAATGAGACAGAGGAAAATTCAAAAACTCTTTCAAATAATGCGTATTTTACCAAGTTGATATATAATTATAACAAATTATAATTACACTTATAACAAAACTATTGTTCTCAAAATGCGAATTGTTTTAATATTAATACATGAATTTAAAATGGTCTTACAAAATAACTCATTCATCAACCGTAAAGAAAATGAAAGTATCAATAAACATAGTTAATTTTAAAATGTAAGACAATTTATATTATTTCCATTTGAAAGCAAAAATAAAATACAATCACTAAAAGGCACATTTAGCGACTCTTTGGTATCTAGGCCAATGTATATGTTATGTTTTATGTGTTATTTTTTGTTTTATATTTTTAATGCAGTTAAATTTAAACAACCAAAATAAGTGAAAAAATTTCAAAACATTCGATTTAAAATTAATTTTCTCCATTTATCTACTTTATTATCTATTTTAACAAAAATCTTAAATAGAAAAACCTGTTAAAATAATATTTGTTTCCCTAACAATCGGAATAAGTCAATTTCAGAAAAATAGAAATAATTCATCCCAAAATTATTCTTAGAATTTGGCTATTCTAAACAAATAAGAATGAGTAAATGAAAGGGGAGAACACAGAACCTTTAACGAAGCAATCATAATTAGTTTGAGGGGAGTAACCCGAAAATAAAACCCTACACTACAAATAAAGAACAACGGAATAACTGCTAATTGAATACAATCTAATTATTATGTTCTGGAAGAGGCCAGATATTGGTTTCATTTTTACTTCGCATTTGAAACAACAAGGGTCTACTCCTCTAACATTAGAGATTCCATAAAATTTACCAAAAGCTAATTAACGGGACATAGCTATACCTCATTTACCTTTACGAACTAATTACGTGGGTCCTAAAAATGGAATTTGATCTTTCACGACATAAGGTATTCTAAGACCCCTTTTTTCAGAGTGTAATGTATTTTTCTCGTTGTTCATTACAAGGAATGAAAAGAAAAATGTTAGATTCGTGTGGAAGCGTTATCAGAGTTGCAGCTAAGGTGGTAAATATACCGATGGAGAACCATGCATGTTAAACAAAGTTAAATTGAATTTAGACACTATTCATATTTTATTTAGTGAGAATGAATATTTTAGATTAAGGAAAGAGAAGAAAAACTAAGTTTTATTACTAAAAAATTTATAAGACTGTATGGGAAATAAAAGGTATAAAAAGGCCGACGAACGAAAATTACTTCATCTCAAAAATTCAACTCATTTTCTCTAGCCCAACTCAAAAGACGAATATATTCTTACCAAAGAAAATGCTACTTAGTGACGATAAAAAAAAGTATAATTTATTTATAGAAAATCATTCACCTGAAGTGATAAAAGATAAACTTTGAAAAAGAAAATGGGATTCAACGCATTTTTATTTCAAATCGTGAGAATAAAAAAAGATTAAGTTTTATCATGAAAATGATAGAAAACAACATAATTTTCTTTACAAACAGAATGAATGACCAAAAAAAAGTTTCCCTAAAAAGTCATTGCCTAAAATAGTTAAATATTTCAAATTATTCATAGTCTTTAAGATACGGGTTTAATTAATATAAGTTCCTGTAGAAGTAAACTAAAACAAAAAATTATTATACCTTGAATTAATGCGATGAAATCATATAGGTATCTTTCCTTAAATGTTTTTTTCAAATTATTTTATTCATTTCGAATATGGGAATAAAAAATTTATACATATGAATACAATATATATTAAACGAAAGAAACGAGACTCTATGAAATAAAATGTGTTTGTATTATTGTATTACAATAAGTCATCATTTCATATTGTGTAATCATAATGTTATGTACGTTAAATTGAAATTGCCATCACAACTCAAATTGTGCTTTTTGTATTTGAATCATTTTTTTAAAAAAATACACATAGTTATTTGCTTAATAAAAAATTCTAAGCAGTACATTAATTATTATTCGTTAATCCCACTCAACAGTTCTTATTATTAACAATAAAATATTAACATAACACCAACAAAGCATTTAGTTTTTATTCATAAATAACCTTTCTGGATGCTGTTTGAAAGACTTGGTTAACGTATCAGTTAAAAATTCTGAAAATGTGAAATTATAATGCAAAACTTTTTTAAAAAGGGTTAATAAATTAATGAAATTTATTGTACCCTATCTACGAAATTTATACATTTAAATTAACTTCATTTTCATAATAAAGAAGGAAAAACATGTTAAAATTTTCGATGAGATTAGAGAAATAATTCCTTTTTTCTTCTATGTTTTACCTCAGTTATGAGTTATTACAATTTTACTGCTTAAAACAAATATTAGGCTGTAATTTTCCATGAAACGTATTTCTAGTATGAAATTTTTTGGAAAACCAAGAATGCATGATTGAGGACTAGAAAAAACTGAACTGTAGAATGGTTCAGAAGGTTTTGAATATATATCAAATACATACATTTTCCAAACAGTTTGCAAGCTATCAGAGTCGTTAACGCAGATTCTTTTCGCTGTGTAATCTAGAAAATAAGTAAAGGTATGTTGTGGAAAACACTTAATCAATTGATTCAACAATACTAACATTGCCTGATACTCGTATTTTAACGGTTTACTTTAATAAAACGTTTAATGCTTCGCTCTTCTCAGATTAACTAACAGAAGATATGCGCATCAGAAGTCTAAATAAGTCTTTCAACAATTTTTTGAAAAGAACCATTATATTTTAAACAAAGTAACACAGTCAAATGTTATGGACAGGATACAGTATCTGAAAGTGTGTGTGTGATTTAGCTTACAAACTTCAAATATACTAGTACATAGGTAGCTTATTTACCTTAATAGTTGAAATTGAATATATTGGAATTATTTTTAGTAACATTTATGGAGTATGATTGTTTAATGTAGTATGTATATTATTTAATAAGATTTAATTAAAAAATCAATAATTTAATGAAATAATTTACATACAGATCGAAGTATTAGGAATACATCTTTTTATATTTGCGGCATCTCTACTTATTTAAATTTCTCTAAAGCCCTTTTTCTGAATAAATTACTTTTTATAAATTATTTGAAAATACAGATATACGCTGATTGCATCTTTTTACATTAACCAATAACAATTCTCTTGTTTTTGTTTTCCAGAGTGACTCTTAAATGAATAAATGATGTGAAATGAGAGTAGAGATTTATTGGAAGGAGAGCCAAATCTGTCTATAACAAAGCCAAATAAAGCGATCTAAATATTAGAAAAAGTAAAATAAAAATAAAAAATAGTTGATAAGAAGCAGTGTCGAAAATAGAGAAAGTTTGCTACAGGACCCAAATGGCACGTCACTCATGTTTATGAAAAGATACTAAACCCAATGGAAAAGAAAAAAAAAAACCTAAGGTACCAAGGAATATTGATTCCCATGTTTACTTAAAGAAAGTAAGTCTCCTAGGGGCTTAAGTGAGGAACAAGTTGATATTCATAATTGCTTATCTTATTTCTTATTAAATATTTTAAAAATTATAAACCCCGAAATAAATTTTAAATATTTCATACAAAAAAAGATTATAAAATGATCTGCATTAGAAAACCTATTAAAAATTAGATGATCCCCTTATCACTCCTTTAAATTATAGGAATTTTCAAGTATTTTCCTATCATTATCATCATTAATTAACACCGCAAACAGTCAAACAGCTATCAGGTTTGAGGGTCGCAGTACTTAATAAATACTTGGGAGCTCATTAATTTAGCATTTTGATTTTGTTAAAAGATGAATCAATATAGAATTATGAAAATCCTTAAGACAACTCAATTTTGATCTTGGCTGCCAGTTAGTTGATTGACGTGCAATTTTAATTAAGAGGATATATCTATGGTGTATATTAAATTACTTATATATTTAATAGGGTCGTAACAGAAAAACCAAAACATTCGGTTTTTTAATATATATATATATTATAGAAATAAGAAATCAAACTAAATAGAATTTCTTAAAATTACAAAAATAACCAATGCAATTTTATATATTATAGAAAAAGTAGAAGAAAAATGAATTATTTTATTTACAAGTTCCTATGAAAAAGAAAATAACACCACTAAGCAATTAAAATAGAGAATAATTACCTGAAATAATACATTAAAAATATCAAGAAAGTAATCATCAAAATTCGAAAAAGTACAAATCTAGGCATGAAAAACAATGAAAACAAGGAGAGAAATAAACCAAAAAAGGAAAGGAAGCATAACATTTATAAATACTGAATCTGACTAATGGGAAATTAACATGTTTAACAGGCTGAACCTTCCTTACTGAGAAAAATCTATACGAAAATATGGAACTGTCATGCAAAACAAAATGCAAAAATCTCCTAAAAGTTATAATTATAATATTTTAAATAACTCTAATAAAATTCAAAGAAAATCCCACACACAAACAAATTTTCTTGAACCTATCCATATTTATGAAAATATCCTATATTTTAGATACAAGTCAGATATTACATAATATTGGTTATAAACTGCATTTCTAAAAATATTCAGATTTCAAGAACTATATATATAAATGTGTGTATATATGTATATAATATGAATATATATATATATATATGATGAATTTTACAAGTATTAGAGTAAAAATCAGTTATTTTTCGTTTCTTCTTTCATGGTTGTATTTTTCTTGCAATCGGGTGATTAAATAGATATAAATTATTACTTTTGACTCTTTAAGTTTCATTGAATGTAATAAGCGATTATTTTGTAATCCATTTTTATCATTTTGTATTAAATTTAGATAATAAATAAAAAATAATTCAAATAGTGGAATAAATATTTAAGTCATTTTGTGTTATAAGAATGAAATCTAATTTCGACTTCAATAAATCACGAATGGCCATTATATAGTATAACAATTAATACTTTATAATATAGTGTACTACTTAATAAGAATTTAAATCAAAAAGTTACATTAATTGACCCTAAATGAATTGGTTTCACAACAAATTAAATTAAATAGGGTATTTTCTCAATGAATACTCATATTTGTCCTGTAAATGTTATCCACCATAGAAGCAAACTAAAGGAAATGAACAAGAAATGTATCTTGGAAAAATAAGTATATCTGATTAAATATTGATATACACTTAGGAAAAAGAGAAATCCAACCTGACTCATGGCATCTAACCTCAATGACTAAAGTTCTATTTGATTAAATGTGTAGAGAAGAGTGTACTGTTGTGAGTTAGATGTTGTGTACTATATATATACGTGTGATTAATTTTTTAAAAATATGTTGCAGTTTCTTTACGTTTATGAAAAGCAGTAACTCTTTTTTTTTCTTTTAAGAAAGTGAGATGATGCAAAATAATTAAACGGGTAAAAATAAAACAATGATATCGAAAGCTCTTTTATGAATTATAAAAAGCTTATAAAATGAAAAAAAATTCAACTGAAAGTTCATAATTACTTTAATGTAAAAGAATACATTTTACAGAGATTACTAATGATTGAAATATTGACAGAGGTTTTAATTACAAAAATACCATTAATTACCATTCTTGTTAAAAATAAGAATAAATAAAGATAGTTGAAGTCAAAATTATTATTAATTCTGTTACAAAATGCTTATATATCAGCAATTGTGTGTCCAAAATTCCTTTTCATTATTATTTATATATGTGACTGTAGATCACTACAGAAGCCTTTGAATTGCTCAAAATATATGAATACAAAGAGAAAATTGATTTAGCGAACAGTTATATATATATCTGTAATAAAATAAAATCAATTACAATTTTTAAATTCATTTCATTGAGAAAAATTTTTTCATGTAAAATGAGATTTAAAAATATATAAATATACGTACACATTAAAAGTACTAACATTGTTAGAAAAATGCAATAATCGTAGAAAAAAGAGTCATTTAACATTTAAAATTGCATATATGAAAAATATAGTATGTCCTCTTCTTGTTCCTCTACCGAAAAGTACATAATTTTAATCCCTTTTTGCTATTTACACATGAAAAATGGTTTGAAAAGTAGAATTTTATTGCATCAACCCTAGAATCAAAGTACATTATTGAAATTAAAATTAGATCTCATTGTAAGTAATAGAGACAAAGTTACTCAATAGCAATCAGCCAAAATGTTTAACTGCTTTATTCAATTATTGTACTATACTGGGAGTCCAGGCAATCTGTCTCATCTACCCTTAAGTCAAGCATGAGCCTGAATAAGAGAATGCTGTGTATTTGAAGGGACGCCCAAGGGCTTACATTACATTATTTGCACATTACGAGTCGCTGGATTCTCACGATAAGCTTATATTGGAGAGATACACAATAAGCAAATGGATAATTTAAACAAAGCACTCAAAGAAAAATGCCGGCATTATTCAATAGGAAGAACACATCATACTGCATTGTGATATTTTGATGCTTTGGCGAATCGACAGAAAATCATAGAGCTAAACAGGGAAATTCTGTCATCCACAAAACTCTCCAGAACTAGAACCCTTCGATTATCAAATGTTTCTCTTTTTTTCAAAAATTTTGAAGGAGAAAATAAATCCCCAAATTTGAAGTAGATGGCAACCGAGTACTACTTGAGTTCTTCGCCTCTGAAGAAAAGAAAGTTTTCAAATACTGGTATTAACAAATTGCTATCACTCTGGAAAAAGTATAATAAGTAAGAACAAAATTAATTGCATCGCAAATATTATTAAATATATGAAAAATATAATATTTCTTTCATTTCACAAATAAACAGAGCACTTTTAAGTAGATCTAATATATACACATCAATTTTAACGACATTTGCAGAGAAATATATCGGGTTGCAAATCATACCACTCTGTTATAATTTTAAAAAATCTGCATTTATTTCCAGCTCACTCGCAACCTAAGGAATTTTTTCCATTTTAGTGGCAAGTAAATTTATGAGAATGTATTTTTAAGGATTAAAACCAGAAAGTACCAAAATTTATGGAGCAAGAACTTTTTGGAAACTGTCACCGTGTTTTGTTAAGATAAACATTGGTATTTTATGGTCACAAAAACTCTAAGAAGCATCTCACTATTTATTTTTTTTTATATAATTTTGTTAAGCAATTCTTATGAAGTTCCTGATCTCCTTGATATCAACGTAATCAAAGTCATGTGATACAAAATATTTTATAAGAATACTAAACTATGTAAATTTTTATTCAAAATGAAACACTATATTTATATTTTTCCTTATTTTATAGAACTTATTTTTATACATATGCAGATACATATTTTTAATGCGTTGAAACCTTTGGATGTGAATAAGAGAGAAATGTGTTGCTTATATTTTTTATTTCTATGCCTTTTATGTTAAATCCATACCTAATTATGTCATTGAATTCAATTTGAGATAGCCTTTAAGATGGATATTTGAGTATATATATAATTAAAAGGGTTCATTAAATGAAATAATTTTAAATGTCAAATATAGTAGAAAGTGATGGAGAAGGAAATTAGCTGGAAATATAGTTTTCCCCCTAAGAAATTATATGGAAAAATTTTATCTATTCATCACGTAAAATTACTTTTGATTCAAAATCTTATTGCAAAACATAATGCTTCTGAACATGTTTTGATTTAAATTAAACACCAGTTACATAGTGAAATCTTGTTAATATTATAAATAAATGTCTTAAAAGATTTGGAATATGTATTGTAATATAACACATTTTTTATTCTACTAAAATTATTCAATAAACTTAAGCAAATATATATTTTTTTAAAATTCAATTTATGAGAGAATAATTCACTTATTTTGTTAAATATGCATATCTTAAAAGCAGTAATTGCACTGTGAGTGAACGAGATATACGAGTATATGATTAAAAAAAATGAGCTGACTGATATTTGATATAACAAGATTTATTTAGCATAACAAAATTTATTCAGAGCCCCATAATAGGCATCGTTTCCAAGAATTAATGCATGCAGTAATTTTTCTTTATCCAGCATATATAGAACAAATGAGTTTAATATGAATGTCACGAATTCAAAATTAAATTTTCCTTAAGAATTATGTATTTATAAAAGTAGAAACTCAGGTAACGATTACTTTGAACGCATTTATTTCACCGTTTTCATAACCTATCTTTAACATAACATCCGTTAAAGTCAATAGCAACAGAGACAAGAAAATGATACGGTAATATGATAAATGGTTTAGCAATATTTTAAGGAACCTTTCTGCTTTACTATATGTCTATAAAAGCGAAATTTAGACAGCTGGTTCAGAGAAAAGGATATCGATAATACAGATAATCATACATACTGTCAAATACGAATATTACTCACCTCAACAACTTTTCGTTCGATAATTTGTTAGGTGCTGTTTACAGTGACATGGATTGCATATTGGAATTTTTAAGAAAATGATGGAATTAATAATTTTGGAAAGAATGTTGGCATGTTAGCTTAGAAAAGACTTAAGAAAGCTCTTCGAAATATCATGTTTTTACAAAAGCTTTCTTAATCTCTGTCATCAAATTTGTTTTTATATTCATTTTCAATCTATACAAGAATACTTTGTCAGAAGAGTTGTATTAAAGTAAATTATTTGACAAACACTCATATATTTTAGCCAAGTGACCCTTTCCTGTCTTGGATAAAATTAGACTGTTATTCCAATATTTAAAAAAAATTGCCTAATTTTTCATTCAAACATTCAAATTAAATATTTTAAGACTTTTCATTACATTGCTTTTAAAATGTTTAAGTCTTTACTTCTTTATTTTAAAAATTGAATGCAAAAAACTGAAAAGACTTTTATAAAGTAAAGCAATAATATGACCACTGAAGGTCAATAATGTCTCTTAAGAATTTGGAAAAACGGCATTTAAAGAAATCAAACTTCATCGCAAAATGATCTTAAAATTTCAGATACTTATTGATTACCCTGTAGAACTTTTATCTTGATTATTTATATACGATAATTGTATTCATTCCAATAAGTCATATTATAATTACAGAAATATTTGACAAAAATTTAGTGTTAAATGTTTCTGAAACATTCATTATCAACACGAATACTATGAATCGATGAATGAACCATAACGGATTAAGAGAGAATTTTGACAAAAAATATTTTTGGATTCATTTGTGGGATATTAAGTAGAATACCTTTCAGTACAATTTGTACAATATCTATAAAAAACAGCTTAGTTTGTTCATAGTTTAGCAATTATTAGATTTCAGGCTTCATTGACAATTAGTTGATAGGTTTACTATACGTTATTTTGGCTCTATTAGTTCGCAATAATTAATAGAATTCCTTCTACAAAAAAAGTTTGTATCTTATGAATCTCAAATATAACAAAAGAATTTGATGGAAGGTGAAATTTGCCTATAATACAAGAAATACAATTTTCTATAAAATTGTTCAAGGAATTTCAAACTACGATGGGATATCGTAACAAATTAATTATTAAAAAATATCTGAAATATCTAATTAAAATTTATTCTGCATTAATTAATTGATTATTGCGCACATAATTTTGTAAATTACTCTTATTAATGTTGATTTGTTTGGTTTCAGGAAGTAGTAGATTGAAATAACCTAAAGTACCATAAAGCTTCAACTATTATCCTACGATGTCGTAAAGTTATAATTACTAAAAAATAGCCAAATAGAAACTTGATTTTTGTATTTTTCTACTTTAGACTTCTTTATAGACTTTCTTACATATCCAGAGTTATGCATTTCTCCTTCGTTTCTTGACCTTTCGAAGGCCTTCACTGTAGAACTCTGTGACCTCCATACTATGGGTTTTTCAATCTAAAGTTTCCTGAAACCAAACTAAATAAGAAAAAAAAGTATGGATTTGATCTTGATTTTGCTAATGTTTGCACTTACTTAATTTCATCGTTCCACATTATTTTCAAGAAAAAAATATTATTTTACTTTTAGGCATATTCATTTGAGCCTAATAAATTGATATTCAGTAAAGTTTGAATTATAATTTTTAACTTCTAAAATTAGGAAAACTATAGATAGCTCCATAAAACTAATTAATGACATGTAATATAATATAATTTATTACATTATTTCACACAGACGCCTTGTATTTTGAATAATCTATTACGTGTCCATGGCTTATGCGTATCGTTTCTCAAAGATGACACTAAAGAATAAAAATAAATAAATAAATCACCTGTATATTAGCTTACGTGTTCTGTAAGTGTTGTTATTTTTAAAGTAAGTTAGAAAATAGTTCCAAAAACGACAAAATATGTGATTGTTTCTTTTTTCCCGTTTCAAAATATTTTTATTAATTTTTATTAAAAATTATCTTTTTATACCCTTTCAAAATTTAGAAAAAAATCCTAATTTTAAAAGACAAAATAAATTACTTGATGTATGTGCAATATAATTTTAGACAACATTCAAAAATATAGTTATGCCATTAGTTATTGAACACGATACCGTGAAAAATCACATTAAAATTATCTATGTTTTTTAAACAGCTAGTATTAGTCAAAATTTGATTTTATTGAATTTTATCAATGTCACAATAGTCAAACACTACTGGTTATTAGAAATGGAACTCTCTTTTTTTTTAATCATGAATAAATGACTAGAATGACTACTGAATTAGTATTTCAGAGCTTCCTCACTATGCCAGGTAATTCATATTTATATTATGGTTGTCTTTGTCCAGCATTAAAGAAACAGATTTAAGCTCAAAACAATTTTTTCCGATAGGAAATGTTCCAAAAATATTAACATCACTAATTTATAAGGATCACGATGTTTTAATTTGCTTACTAATTTTTAATCAAATGACAAAATTGTTCCATATTTAAATGATGAATGGTTTTTAAATTTGCATAAGTTAATATTAAAAAAAATGCCTATTTGTTGAATAAAGCAAGCCATTATATTTCACAATTATATTATTTAAATATCTCCTAAGTAATAACAAACGTTAAAAGGATGCATTAATGATTTGCATACTCTCCCTCCTCCCATTGATTTATCTTATATTAAATCATTGTTATTTATTCAGTGCATGTTTCTTTGTGTAAAAAAATATGTAGGAGTACTTAACATCTGCAATTAATGTCTACAGTATGATAATGAACAGACAAAAAATTTCCGTTGAGAACACATAATGGTTATCGGTATTACATTTGTATGTAGATAATACAGACAGTAAAGGATTTCTTCGTAAAACACGATTCCGAATTTTAATGAGTAATAAGGTAATGTATTTGATTTAAAAACTTATTTATACAAATATGCTTCTTTTTCATAATAAATATAGTATTTTTAACACATTAAGGGATTCTTTTAAGATTGTATAGTTATCTCTCGCATAAAAATATTAATTCTTCATAATTTTGTATTATTACATCAGAAAAATTGATAATGATTATTATTTTTTTTAATTTTGAAATAATTTTCATAATTATATGTGATATACAATAAGTTTATTAAATAGCATTCAATGTTAAATAATTTTTGTACAACACTTCTGCCTTAACAGTAAATAAGCTTTTGTCCGTGCAAATTCTCCCTTTATATAAATCTAGTCTACCATTGAGAATGTACATGTATTTATAAGATATAACATCTATTTCTTTAGAAGTTCCATTGAAAATTTATATATGCTAATATTTCTCGATACAATCTCTTTCCAATTCCTTATTACAAAAAAGAGATTGTTCTTAGAATATTTTGGAAAAACTCATCCAGCCATAAATCTCTTCATGTTGCAAAACGGCGTGCCGTTTTATTTACCCATTTTCTATCGTAAATAGGAAAAATTCTATTATGTCAAGGGAAATTTATTTGTCTAGTCCTTTGGGATGTGTAATCCTTCGATTCGCTTTCATATTTGGGGGATGGTCGTTTCACTTACGTCATTCTTAATTATTTGCTTACCCTAGGGGAGGCAGAAATCAAGATCCTTACTGATATTGTTGTGCATTAGTGACACGATATGACTGGAAGTCATATCATAGCAAACATGGTTTACTTCCATCATATGCGAAAGTGAATTTATCCTATCCTGATCACAGTAATAGCAGTGGAGAGAAGCTTTCTCCTAGATATGGACTACATATTTATGAGCAGTAAAAGTTCTCAGCCGTAGTTGCATCTACAGGTGTAAACAATCACTTTGAGCTTGAATAAAGAACTTAGCTGGATAGAAATTATTCTAATGCAAACGTTTAATATGAAATATTACGTGTACCACAAATAATTTACTAATGATTCAGTTCATTTAATAAGTCTGTCATACAAGTTAGTTAATCTGAAATAAATATTTTTCTATTGTAAACTTTTGTCAATAAACTTTCTCAGAATGTGTACAAATACGAGGGGGTATTGTAAGTTTTAATTATTGCTAAGAAATATAACCGAGATATATAAATACAATTTATGCTGTATATTAATTAATGTTTATGTACATAATGCTCTTAATTATGACTATCAATGTTTATTTTCTTGGATTCAGGAAACCATAGGTTAAAGGAACTCTTCATCATAACACATAGAGTTCCATCTAAAGTAACATAGATTTCCATCTCCTGTGTTTCTACAATGACAGCCATCGAAAAGTCAAGAAATGCTTCAAGAATGTGTAACCCTGGGTAGTAATTTATTCCGGAAAAAAGAATGAAAAAAACACTCATAATTAAAATAGCTTAACTCGGTATAGAAAATATAAGCAAAGAGAGAGTTTATTTTAATTTTTATATTTAAACAGAATACGAAATAGATAACACTTGCAAATTATGAAATCAATGCAAATTTCTGAAATAAAATATTAAGTTTAATTAATTAACACAAAGAGTAATTAAATATGTAATTTTTAAACTGCTTAAAAATGATATGAATAATTTAATTAACATTTCATATCAAAAGTCAAAATGAGTAAGTCTCTGAGAGTCCAGTATACAGCAGACATATCTCTTTCAAATGAATCAAAGAGTCACTCGGTGATCAGTGTCGTCAATTGGGGACTGAAGTTCAAAATTAGAAGGTAAGTTCAGGCTGCCAATTAAAAATGTTAATAAATTTACCTTATTTTAGATGACATGCTGTGTATAATATGAAGTTTCATAAACTTAGGGAGTTTGTAATCTCCAAAGGTGGGAAGGGTGATAGAAATACCCTTCGAAATACTTTTAGAGTTAACACTGTGCTTTTTTGTGTTATTCTATTTATCAATTAAATATTTCAGAAAAAGATAAGAGAATTTTCAAAAGGTTTTTGAACAGACTAAGTTAGAATTGAAAATATCCAAAAATATTTATTTTACAAACTGTTTCAAAGATGGATTTATTTACTAAAATTATTTTATCTTGGTACTATCTAAAATGATAAGCTTACCAATTAGTTAAATTTTTCATACAAATGTATGCATACCATGGATAGGTAATATAATCTTAAAAATGCATCGCACAGTCTTCCATTTTTGTCACAGCATTCTGTAATAAGAAAATACTTTGCTGCTGAGTATCGATAAATGTCTTAAATTACTTCTGATTCCGGAATTTACATTATAATATTATGGACACACAGATCAAAAATACAAATGTTCATTTTCGTATTTTTAGTGATATTTCTTAGATTTTCATTTTAAGTATATTTTGAGAACATGAATTTGTAGACATTTCTATTCCGAGAAAATCTGAAATATTCCACTACGGATAATTAAATTAACATTTTCATTTACTTCGTTGAATTCATTTACCAGCATTCATTCCTAATAACTTTTGCATAAATATTTTAGAAATGAAAATTCCATTCAATACTGTGCCAGAATAATCAGCATTCATAGACATTCATGGTTAATAATAACCCAACTATAAATGTCATCAGAATTTGTAATTTGTCCGCGAATAGGATAGGCCTCCAAATCTCTTATGTTTGAGAAATGTACTTTGCGGCAACTATAATGACGTTTCAATCAACAAATATTCGTGAATTGCTCAAAATGAGCATTCTGAAATGTATCGAAAACAGTACTTTATTCAACATTTATCATCAAGCGAAGTTTTCATTAATGTGTTATTTGATATTTTATTTACTCGGGTTGATCCATTTGTAAATTTAACAATAAAATGAATTTAAATAAATATGACTCTGTATAATTGAAATATCGCAGGATGTCACAGATATTTTTTTTCTTTTTCTATATATGCAGTATTTTGTAGACTCTAAAAGTATTTTAATATTAATGTAATATGAAAAATATTTACTTAAATCTTATTTTAAAAGTTATTTCAGTCTTTCAGGCATATGTTAAACTAATCTGGGTTGTTCAGTTTTGCAAATAAGGCGAGCTATGTATTATTAAAATGGTTTTTGTTAATTAAAGAAAGTATTTATTAATGAACTTCAAGAAAAACATTTTCAAATAGAAATTTAACTATTTCAAGATTACTCAAAAAGTAAATATTTAATTATTTTATGTATTTCACAAAATAAGTATAATTCTTTTTCTGAATGTGAATAGCTTACTTTTCAATATTCCTATTACATATAAGTATACATAAGAAAATGATATTTCCGAAAATAAATTGATTTTAACCTATTTGAACGCATTGTAGATGAATAAATTCATTGTAAATGCATTTAATGTAAAATCTTTTCAAATTGGAAAACATGGCTTTACATTTGATTTAACTTATAGTTTTTAATAAGAAACATTTATTCTTTCTGTTCATTAAACAATAACGAAAATTTTATGTTATAAATATACCAGGTTTAAGATATGATTTTACAACAATACCCCAGCCGCATGGAATAAAATATTTAGAAATTGAAGGCAGATGGTAATTTTAATTCATTTATGGTAATTTTGTGAAAATTTGCGACAACGCTTTGAGTCAGAGGTCAGAACTTTTATTGGCCAATTAAGCACCACGAAGCTTAAAGAAGTAGTGCTTTATGACAGGCTGAGCTGGCAAATTCGATGATCTAGAAAAGTCGAGAAGATTTAATAAATGCTGATCGAAACGAATTTTAAGACCTGATTTCAAAACATATTAATGTGAAGGCTAGAAATGAGTTCTGAATTATTTTGTAAAATGATTTCCATAAAAAACCATTTTACTTCGAATTTTTAAACAAATTAAAGAGTAAATTGTTTAATAAATCACATATATTTTTTTCAGCAATTTGAAGTCGAATATTAATTATTGAACAATCATGTTATGGAAGAAATTTCTTTAGTAGGTATTAATAAATTTTCCTCTTATTTTTCATCTCCTTAAAATAAGAATTTCATTAATTTTTGCCCCATTATTTCCATATTAAATCTGCATTTTTATTAAGTATGAAAAAGGTGCATTTGAGCTTCGATTTAAACGAGCAAATCAAGAAGTGAATGAATCCTTGACTTATATAAGAAATTTGAGAGGATTTTACAGGCAATAAAGCTTAATTCCTTGAAGTTTAAAACATTTTGTAAACTGAGAACTAAAGTTTCTACAAATCCTTTGATTTATATAAGAAAAAAATTCATTTAAAATGATGACAGTTTTATTTAAATAAGATTTATAGTATGTTATAGAATACTATTAAAATATTCTAAAATCAAATTGGAATAGAGGATATATATTAAATAAAACAGAGACTCTTGAAGTTGAGATACCATATTTCTTGACCAAGAAATTTTTATGTATTTCCTCAATCCGTCAATCAGGAATGATAAAGAACAAACGGAACAGGAAATCAGATCAATAAAAAAAAGAAAGAAAAGAATGAATAACCTTCCTTTTTTCAAAAACCAAAATCAATAAAGCATATCGATGGGGTAGGTTATAGATAAATATTGTTTTTAGTTTTTTTAGCTTTCTAGAAACTTCAATACAATAATCCATTTGTTGTAAGGTTAGTTTGACATGTCATGTATTTTTTCCTTCTTCAAAAATTAAAAAGGATACAACAAGACAGCAAAAATTTGTAGTCTCTATATATATCACAATCAATATTATTATTAATTCTGTCTCTTAAAGTTTTTCTAATGTAGAAAACTAAAATTTTGAGACTTATATGAAGTTTAATGTAATAATAATAATAAACATTGACAATTTATTTTGCATTTTCTTTCTTTTTCATAGATTTTAGGTACTTATATGCGATTCCCTAAAAATATAATTAAAATCAAATTTAATCAAAGCACCATTTAAGTTACTATAATTCCAGACAGATGATCTGTGTAAGTACTTATATTTAAAAATTGACCATATTTTTTTAAATTTGATTCATGCAGGAAGGAAGAAATAAAATATATAATCTAGTATCGAGTTGAACTCTTGACTGCATTAAGATAAATTTAAATTTCCTTTACATTAGAGTTAGTCACATGTTTTAAATTATAATTAATGTCCTAATCATGCTGATGAATTGTAATGAAGTTTTTCTATTATTGTTTGAAATAAATAGCTTTCCGAGTTAAGTATTAGAAGATAACTATCTATATTAAAGTAATTGATTTTTCTATAAATCCGAGAGATTATTTAATCATTCTAAAGTGTTTCAAATATTTCTTCGTGTGAATCTCTTTCCGGCCCTCTATTGCAAAAAGAGTTGAGAGTATTATCATTTTAATTGGATCCAATGATTAAATGTGAAAAACTCGCAATGAATCTCAATTTAAAGATATTTTTGTTTTTTGAATCAAATTTACGATCTAAAAATAACCAATATCGTCTAACTTTTTTTTTGAAGGGAATTCTTTTTACATATGTTACCTCATCATTTATAAGTTATTAAGAAGATCTTCATTTTATTGATTGAACAAATATAGATAAATATAACATGAAATTAAAGTTTTATAAAGCATTTGTTTCTGAAATAGATCCTTTGAAAGGAATGTAGGAAACTTATCTGTATTAAGAACTATATAAATTCTCGTCCATTATTTTAAAAGGAAGTATTTCCATTCAATTTTAATTACATAGATTTGCAATGAACTCAATTGATTTTATTTTTTTAAAGATGAATTAAACTACACTTTCATTCATAATTTTTAAAACAGTTTTTGATACAATTTTTGTTGTTTTCCACAGCTTTGTTTATATTCTATAAAAACTTTTAATATGCATATTTACTTTGTCAACGCAACTATTTATTGAAATCATCCTGCATTTTTCATTACTTTTAGTTCTTGAATATAGCGTAGCAGGCGTATGATTTAATTATTATTTCTTAACGATCAGTCTACTTAAATTAGATGTTTCTGCATATCATTGTTGTTAATAATTGATATTATGGTAATCACACACAAACAAAAAAAAATTAACAAAACTATTTTTCTATTAATTTAATTAGAAACACGAGATTTAAAAAAATAATGTCTTAATTCTACTTTTTGTGAAAGGAAGGTAACCATCATTCTCATTCTTTATTATTTATTGTATAGTAACGTCTCTTTAATCCAGCACGTATGGAACCATGGTTGAGTGGAATAAAAGATTTTGACTAATTGTCGAAAGTCATTTCAGATTTATCGGGGGTACCAAATAAAATCGTTCTAGAAAAAAAAGTTAAAAGATTGAAATATGCATTTAATATGTTTATGCACATTCTGAAATTTCTAGACGATTTAAAAACCCTAGGATAAAACTATTTCGTCATTCTATGAATTACACGGCTACATTCAAACATTGAATATTAATTTAATTGAATTGTCTTGCATTGACTTGTATTGCAAAAAAAAAAAAATACTGTACATTCATACACTGCTGGCCATTGAAATTGCAACACCATGAAGGAAATCAATAACAAAATAAAGATATTTATTATACGTAAACAGTATGGCATGAACACAAAATGATTAAATTTGCAAGCAATTTTGGGGGTTGCAGGGATGCGAAATTAGTAAAAAGAGTTGCCAGCCTTGGCAGTTAAATTGGCCCTTGCCCGGTTAGGCATGAAGTCAAACTTGACTTGGATTACAGAAACAGGCAACTCATTCCCTGCTGCTTCAAGTCTATTCCACACTTTATCAACCTTATTAGCTGGAGAGGGGTGGTGGGCTAATTTTTCAGCTACCCATGACCAGATGTTTTCAATGGGTGACAGATCTGTAGACTGTGTAGGCCAGGGCTACAATCGAATACTCTATGTATAGAGGAAGGTTAGAACACGACGTGCAATATATGATCTTGCATTATCTTGTTAGAAGATGGTGTTTGGTATGCCTTGGAGATAGGGCACAACTATTGAACATAAGATGCAGTAGTGCACCGATCTGGGTTCAAATTACCGTCGATCCGTAATAGAGATGTGTGTGCTGTGTCTCCAATAGCTTCCCAAGAAATCAGACAAGGAGGAGGGTCCCTATGCTGATATCGAATGTAAGCAGGAAATGAGAGATGTCCATGGAGCCTCCAGACACGTATACGACTATCACAATACTGCACGCAGAACAAGGATTCGCCTGAAAAGACTACATAATGTCACACCTGTATTCATCTTTGCAAACGTCGTTGACACTTACTTCGCTGACATTGCAAACGTTGTTGACACTTACTAGTGGAAATTGGGTGTGCTGTAAATATGCCGATTTCATGACTAATGGACCATGATGTGGTTGAGCTTTACTTCAGGGCTTCACAATATGTCTGTCCTCTCGGGTGTTAGTCCTAGGAGGGTTTGGAAATCCTGCATATCGTTCAGTATGACTCTCAGCAGCCCATTTATACCATATTCACATGACGGTGGTTGAAATTTGAGCAGTGCGCCGGGAAATATCCCGCAACGATTATCCACACTCTTGATAGGCAACGATCCTGCCTCTATCGAATTTGGACGCTTGCTGGTAAGCATTTCCTATTCTTATTCAAGGCATACCACGATATTCTAAGCAAACTCCGATCCTACAAAGCCCTTTTCGAAGAAAAAATCCACTACACAACTTTTCTTTTATGTAGTGCTTCAAATATAGTTTCTCCCCCCTGCATCGTCTAAAAGCTCTGAAATACTGATCATTTATGTATCCTAACCTCCTCTTCTTTTCATGTGATTTGGACGTTCGTCAGATTATTCTTTTCTGGTTTTATAATTTTAATGGCCAACAGTGTAGTTAAAACAAGTTGTGATAAGCTGCTCAAGTCGCCCACTTATGCTTATTAGTTTTATTCTCACTTGAAGAACACCAGCTGTTCTTCGAAAACATTTTATTACGTAGTACATTCTATGTGAACAGTTGTAATATTATGCAAATTGGATATGTAACCCATTAGAAAGCAAAATATACGATATTGAAATGAAATTCACTGTTACAATAAACACTGGTCGAAATAGTTAGAACATAGTTACAATAACTATGTATACACATTACATTCCTATGTATCATTATTTATTCTGTGCATACTTATCACTCTGCTACTATTAGTCATTCGTTAAGCCAACAGTACACCCACTTTCATTTAGGTAAACTTTTTAAATGCAAGATTTAATGATTTTCTTGAGTTCAAAGTAAAAAAATAAATAAAAATAGGAAACCTAAAACTGAGATTTAGTTTAAAAAAAAAAAAGGTTAAAGAAATGATATTATATTTGCTCATCATCTTTTATCTAATTCAGAAGAAACTGGGTTTTTGTTTGTTGTTTTATTTTCAAGTGTATTTTGATTCTCAGTTTTTATAGATTTTTGTTTATTTATTTATTTGATTTTTATGTGCTGAAATAAATATAAGTTTTCAAACATTCAGCTGTTGTTGCTTATAAACGAATTCTTTTCAGGTTTGGGTACCTGCACTTTTCAACATATTTATTACGAATTGAGTCAATTAAGTATGAATTCTTATGAGAAAAAAAAGTTTCCGAAACATATTCACTAACACGTTCCAGGCACAAAAATTAATTCGTAATTCAATATAAAAATCAAGTGGAGTACAGGAAATAAACGTTGACGGACTTTATTGAAATTCATGTGACTTCACAATGTTCAAGGGAAAAAATTTGTAAATTTTCTTACCTTCTATGCCTAAAAAAGAAAATAATGTGCAAGAATAAAACGATAGAAAAATTATATTAATTTTCATATAATTGAGGGTTTTTTAACGTTTATAACATATGGATTACCTAGGATCGATGAAAAATGATCCAAGAAAAATTCAATAACAAGAAGGAAGTCCATTTTGCCTTTCAAAGATATTTGGTTAGTAATAACACATACAGCATTCTTCTTATTTGATGAATAGTAAAATTCATTAAAGCGTTATTATTATTCGAATTGATATATTTACATTAATATAAATTTTCCAGAAAATAAAACTTTTAAAATTAAAAAAAATAAACTTGCATATTCGAATGATGGCGCGCGGCGCTGTTGTTTGCGCCAGCCGCTGCCAGCGGCAGCGTGTTATAAAGCGCCTGCGGCGCGCGCTTGCGCTGCTACGGTTTTGCGCGGCTACGCGCTAGCGTTTGCAAGCGCTTTGGCGAAAATGCATGGCGAAGCGGCGAAGCAAAGGCACTCTTTTCAGGTTTGGGGTGTAATTTTCAACATATTTATTACGAATTGAGTCAATTAAGTATAATTCTTATGAGAAAAAAAGCTTCCGAAACATATTCACTACCACGTCTAGCACAAAAATTAATCTGTAATTCAATATAAAATCAAGGAGTACAGGAAATAAAACGTTGATTTGACTTATTGAAATCTATGTGACTTTCACAATGTTCAAGGAAAAATTTGTAAATTTTCTTACCTTCTATGCCTAAAAAAGAAAAAAAATAATGTGCAAGAATAAAACGATAGGAAAAATTATATTGAATTTTCATATATAATTGAGGGTTTTTTTAACGTTTATAAATATGTATCATCTAGATCGACAGAAAATGATCCAAGAAAATCTAATAACAAGAAGGAAGTCCATTTTGCCTTTCTGAAAGATATTTGGTTAGTAATAACATACAGCATTCTTCTTATTTGGCATGAATAGTAAAATTCATTAAAGCGTTATTATTGAGTTCGCTGAATTGATATATTTCAATTAATATAAATTTTCCAGAAAATAAAACCTTTAAAATTAAAAAAAATAAACTTGCATATTCGAATGAGTAGATATTATATATATATATACATAGTTATATATAGATGATATATATATATATATATA